>JBAJHX010000081.1:12433760-12464850 GCA_037176925.1 Amniataba percoides | reverse complement strand
ATTATTATTATTATTATTATTATTATTATTATTATTATTATTATTATTATCATCATCATCATTATCATTATCATTATCATTATTACCATTAATAATAATAATAATAACTTAAATTATTATTAAACACAAGGTATTAACCTCAGCTGTCCACAGCACATATAGAGTGTAGTATTCCTGGCTTCTGACATGTGGATTTTGCATGTTTTATGGCAGTGTTTAACATAGGCCGCACACTCTGAAAGCAAATCAAAACAGTGAAAAGTGTGAAGGGTATTTTCAGTGAGTGATTGATGCCGTGTGTTGTTTTGAAACGCTCCGCCAGGGTCGAGCTGCGGGCATTGTCGAGGCTGGCAGGTGAGAGAGATTACCTGTTGGTATAGAGGTCCTGCATGAGGGAGGGTGCAGGCTCAGACAAGCAAGAAGGCTGACCTACTTGAAAGCTTGCCGGGCTTAAACATGAGCTCGAAAACACACTGAATTGTATCCATTAGACATTAAAGCTCTAATGAAGCCTGAACGTGAGTCACTAACCGCTGTTCAATCACTGAAAGCCTGCCTTCATCTCATAATCCATCATTTTGTTGAATTTTCTATAAAGATACTCATGCACAATAAAGGTTTAAATCCAACTTGTCATCTCAAGTGCACTGGTAGAGCATTTCAGTAATTACATAAGTTATGATAAAATCACTACATGGCACTAGTGACCATGGCTCTATCTATCTATAGTGAAGAGACCATAGCTAATCATGCTGCAATAAACCCAGCAGAAAAGGCTTGATGGCACGTCATTCTGCAATCAAAGAGAAAAATATATGTTATATAAGAGCAAATACTCTGACTGCTTTTAAGACTGTTAGTTGCAGCACAAAAGGCCTGCTCATTTTGTCATTATGTCTGACCTGTAGGTACTCAACAGAGCCACCCCGCTGGAGCTGCCCTTTACGATGAGGATTTACATGCATTTTAAATCATTATGGCAAAGACAAACACCATTTCACCCATCCAAATCCTTTTAGTTTTACAAAGGACACATATAAAGCGTATTGATTTTTTTTTTCTCCAACGAACAGGGACACCGGATGTGAAGGTAAAAAAAAATGTAGACATACTTTGTTGTAATGAAGAAAAGAATACTCTTTCAGCTGAATGCACACAATATACAAATTTCAGGATTATGCAGTTGTGTGAAGCTCGCAGCAGCTCTAATCAGAGTGAGAGAAAGCAGCAATCCTGCTCTTTCATTTGATTGTTTATCAAGACTTTTCCAAGTGCTGCTGTTCATGCAAAAGGATCTCATAAAGCCTCAACTGGAGCCCCGGGCAACCCCAAAGCTTGTGTCATCCTTTCTTTCCCCATAAATAAGAGCCCAACGAGTCTTCTACGAAGCGCTCAAGTGACGAAGTGATGTATGCACATGATGGCAGAAAGGTTACCTGAAAGAAACATCACCGCGACGAAGAAGTGGATAAAAACTTACTGTAGGAGAAGGTGAGCCGTGGAGTGACATCGCTTTCCGTGACAGCTGCGTGAAAGCAAACGACAAGGAGGAGAGTGTAGGCTGGGAAACTGAGCCAAGCCATCCTCATTGTCCACATGCCTCCTCAGGTCCACCAGCCAACTTGGAGTATTTGCCTTTCAGGTTTTTGGGGAAATCATGAAGAGCCTTTTTTTTAAGCTGTGTTTATTTTTCTCTCACTCTCTCTTCCTGCAGCTCCAGGCTTCTTGAATGGAAGGTCTGTACGGTTCTTTGGACCTGCAGGAGATGGTCGTGTTTGGATTATGATGATCTGGAGCTCAGAACAAGATGGAGGGCCTCCACCGATCAGCCTCCATGCAAACTTGGCTTTGCAGGGTTTCAGCTGAGATCTGCAAATGTGAGGGGACAACTGTCAGTGCTTTGTGAAGGCAAACATCTGGAGTTTATTGATCTGAAAAGAGAAGTGGATTAACTGGTAGGCTGACTACTTATATTATTATTTTGTGACCAATAATCCAATAAGATCTTTTTTCAAGCAAAAAAAAAACAAACATTCTCTGGATCCAGCTTCTTAATTATGAGGATTCGCTGATGTTCTGTGTCATATTCAAGAGGGAAATATTTTTGAACTAAGAGACAGACAAAACATTTGAAGATGTCACTTTAGGAAACTATTACATTCCATACAGTTGATGATTTCTTAATTAATCAAAAATATATTTATGGATTGACAATGGAAAACTTTTGTTCATTATTAACTCCAGTTCCTCATTATTGGCTCAGTTTAGGCTCGACCCTGCACAGTAAGAGCTGCAGTCCTGAGGTTAGACAAATGTCCAAGTCTTTAGTCTAAAGAATCTGGCTGAGCAACAATCACAGCACATTACATAGAAAAACTGAGTGTAAAAGTGCACAGGACCAAAACCAAAGTGTATGTTCTCCATTTGTGGGGCTTAAACTGGCCTTTTCTCTTCAGACTACAGATCTGAGGTTGTATTTCTCTGCTTTTAGTTTCTGTTCAGAGCAGTGATATCTCTGGTGATCATTAACAAAATGCTACATGAATGAGCTTTGCTGTAAGACGTGTTGGGCACAAAGCTCAGGTCAGGTTAATTTGAGTGCATTAGCTACTGACAAACAACCTTACTAAAGCCGTAATCTCGACATCAGAACTGGATATACCAGCTCTATTGTGATCTGCACAAAAGAAATGAAAACAGAGATTTCTTTAAAATCTTTGTTGAAGCCTAAAAACAAAGAAAAGGTGTGACACCTGAATAACTGCTCATATTACAGGAGTTACTGGAGTTTCTGTCCCACAGTTCTCCTTGGCTGAACTTTAGTTTAATTACAGTGTGTTGAGAAATTGGGTGTACACTTTATAACAGCTGATACTGTACACTGATTTTCCTTTTATGATCGCAGATGGTCATACAGGGCTTTAGTTTTCCCTGCTCTCAATTGTAATGAAGAATTTATGGAGATAAAACTGAACAAAGCCAAGAGGAAATTGGTTAAATATTTGCATAAGCCTGCTGGTCAGTTCTTCTGAAATCAGTATTTATGACTGCAATTTAACTTCTGGGATTTTTTTTTTAGGGCTATCTGAATATTGACACTGGATAACTCCTTCTATAAAGGTAACAACAATTCCTAAGAAAACACCAGAAAAACCAGAGGACTACCATTAAACCAATAATGGTTATGGGACACCTCAGTTATGCTTATTAACTGTACGTAGTGAGACGTGAAAGGATATTCAATACTGACATCCCAGTTACAACTGCAAACGCTCCATTACAGATGCCATGGGGAGTTCCTCATTAAATGCAACCAGCAGGAGATTCAGTTTCATGTGAGGTATGGCAATCAATAGTAAAAGGTAGCGAGTGAAGCTGTTCCTGTTTTCTATCAAGGGCCTCCTGACTCTTAGTCAATAACTAGTCTGACACTCGCTGCAAACACAGACATCTCCAAATCTGAGCTGGAAAAATGACATTTGTAGGAGCATTATGCAGGCCAGAGAATTACACACAAAAGACAGTTATTTCTGCAGCAGCAGAGACACATGCAAGGCTCGAATATGAGAAACACAGGCAGGCATGCTGTAGTCTCCAAAAGGAAGAATAATGTGGAATAACTTCTCCACATTATTCCTTGCCTTTTGACTTAAATTGTTTAAAATGTTGGCTGTTTCTTGCCTTTTAAAATTAAAAAATGATGTCAACAGGGGAGTCAATATATCAAAATCTAGCATCCCTGTAACCACTGGTGCGCAGCCCACGTTCATAAAAGCTATAAAAAGGGAAAATAATCAAGGATGTCTGGACACTGAAGAATTTCAACCTACAGCAGCGAGACTGTGACTCTTAATGATCATGATGACAAAAGCAGACGAGGTTATGAGAGGCTTCTGCTTTTGAGACTCCTGGCTGGGTCGCTGCCTGAAATATTCTGGACAATGCCCCCCGCCAGCAGCCTACGTGACGTTCAAGGAGGGCGGCCGAAAGCATCATTAGTGTGCTTTGTGAGGAGGAATTCAAAGTGAGACACCACTTGACCAAAAGACGGTGAAGCAAACATTAATTTTGGGTTTGTGTGACAGTCGAGAAAAAGAGGCCCGCATGCATCAAGCTGAATCCGAGCTGAGGTGTGCAGAGAGAGCTCGACTAAGCGTGTGCGAGAGAACAAGGGCCCCTCTGACAGCACCGAAATCTATATGCAACTCTGCACTTCACTGCTCTCTCCTGCATGATGCATAAACTGAATCATCCCTTTCACTCCCTACACAGACGTGATAGTGTGCTCCGGCTATGGATGATACTCTCCCATCTCTCTGTCTATGATCTCCTCTTCCATTTCTTTTTTTACGTATACCCCCTCCAGCAGCATATCAGCCATATCGAATCAGTCTGATATGATCATTGCATGTGTCAATCTTTTACCACATTCTGAATCACTGAGGGACTAATCAAATGCATATGTTTAGTTTCATTAGTAGGAGGACACAACTAAGTCTGGAATTCTTCTGTAGGGTTCTCCATATAAGTAGTATATTTATACTAATTTAGCATATAAAACATTAGTATGTTCAAAAATGTGGCCTAAATTTCTTTATTAGTCCACTCTACATAGAAACATATGTAATTCAATGAAGAGGGAACTGATACAGACTGAAATCTATTACCACAAATATATAACTAGATAAATAGAGACTAAAAGACTAAAATGCAGTTTTTGCCTCTTAAAATCAATTCTTGTTTTAGGGACACTGTTCATGCTTAACAGTGTTTTTAAAACAATAGATTAAACAACGTTACCTGTTGCCATTTTTTAAATAGATATTTCATTAAAAATACATTGAATACATAGAAGTTTCTTTCTTTTTTTTTCAAACCAAAAACACGTGGAGGATGAGTTGTTTTTGTAGTCCTGAGTAATCTCCACAGAGCCTCCTGTCAGGCTTTGACCGACCCCAAAAACCTCCATCAATCAGAGGATTAGGGCGGCCTGCATGTAGCCGGAGAGGCAAAACTTGGGGCAAAAAACAGGCACTAATCACTGCTCATGAAGTTTAAATTGCTGTAAGAGCAGTGCGGTAAATGAAGGCGACTTAGAAGCATGTATCCATTTCTTTATTAACTCATAGCTTCCCTCGCGTGGATCATGACAACTGGACAGTAGGTGTAGATGGAGATGACAAATTAGGACTCTTCCAGTGGAAATTCAAATATCTTACAGTTCCGTGAGGGAAATAAAAATGCCACACAGAGTTGTCACTATTTGACTGATGGTTCATCAGCATTTGCTCACTAGACCATCATCCATATCATCAAGTAATAGCAATAGTTCTGACAGTCCATGAAGTGAAAATAATCAGCTATGAAGGGGAAGAGACCATTAAATGAAGCGGCAAGAAGCTCTGTTGGGAATGGGGAGAGACTTCCACCCTAGAACACAACTGATTCATTGACACATGTGATTGTCATAACAAAAAAGCTCCCGTAAATAGGCAACTCCATCAACATGAAACCAAAAGCTTGCAGAGTAGATTCAACCTGAAATTCAAACTGAAATAAAGTCAAACTTCCTCATAAAAAAGTTATGAGCATTTCATTAATTAGAATAAACTACTCAATGTTATATTTTCAACACTGCAGAAAATCTTTACAGTAGAGAGTGCTGAATAAGAGGAAATAAACTTTTTATTTAACCAAACAGAGAAATTCCCAGCACTCTTTACCAGTCATTTACAGTCATGCAGCTCCTGGTATCCAGTAAAACTGTCACTTTGTGTCACTAAATAGACAGACCATCCAATGAAAGCACTATTTATAAAATTCTGAGAGCCTCATAAATAGCAGCACCGCGTATACTGCTGGAACAGGTGGCACCTCCATTAGCATTTGCCATCCAAGTAGAGTAGGAGGGGTCAAGGCTCCCTGGATTCCACAAACAGTCTGTTGACTGGAAAAGTGTTGACTGATAATACGACCTTTTGGCATGCCTGTCATCTCAGGAAGCCACCTGTACACACACTTGCACACATGCTGGCCGCCTGCGTCACAAAACCTCAGACAACTCAGGTCACCTGCTCCCAGATGTGGCCTTCAACCTGCGATCAGCACTTCCCCTTCTGCCCCCTCTTGACACCTTCCACACCGCTGAAGGCCTCTCAGATGTGTGAAGGAGCAGATGTGAGATGTGGAGGACATCATCTGTTGGGGGTACACACCCGCACATATGGACAGAGTGGGTGATTCACCAGGCGAGAGGCGTGGGAGTACAGTGTTGACACCATGCTGCACTGCTCCTACTGCTTCTCAGGTTATTTCGTAACTACTCATCCAATATGTAGAGATACTGATCTATGAGTCAGGCATTACAGCACATCCGTCACAGGGCTCGTGTGTCAGGTCAAAGTGACAAATCACAATCACAGGACTTTCAAGGTATTCTCACATTACTCCCATTACAAAAGCTTATTTAGTCATCCCTGAGTAGTTCAGGGGGTAACTGTTAGCAATCTTAACCTACTGACAGTGTTAGCTTTGTAACGTACGATCTGCTCAGACTGAAGAGTGAAAGAGGTCTAAAATACTGTCAACCAATATGACCTTTCATAAATTTTTAATTCTGTTTCACAAAATTAATTGACATTAACATTAACATTAAAAATGTCAAGTGGATAACATCAGACTAAATGACCAAATCAAATAGATAAATATAATCACATATTTCACACTCAGTCTAAACTGAAGGAATATTAATTGTGATTGATTAACAAAAGTTAAATAAAATAAAATGTGTGTGTACACACACATATATATCTTATCTTATCTTCATTCAATTAATAACCATTTTACAACAAGTTTGGAAAGACAAAGTACAAAATTAGTAATGGATTCACAAATGGCCAGTGCGACCCATTTTGGTTCCCAAGTTAATAGAAATTCATAAGTCTGTATTTCTGATTAGGTTAAAGTGGGGGCAGAAGAACTACCCTCTACTTTCCTGCTCGACCCACTTTAAGTCCAATCCCCAGACCCAGCTAAGAGTAATTAATGGCTCATTCATCCCTGAGTGAACCATACAGTAGTAATTATGACCATATGCTATTCCAAAGACTTTTAATTGCCTAATTAAAATCTTATTAAACTATTGAACAGAGATAGGGGACATTTTGAACTCAAGGTTCAGGGGAGTTAAATTCATCAAGCTCGCTTTTCCTCTGGGTCTTTTGACACACGGTCAGAGGTTGTGAATTTCATCACAAGCGTCGACTCCTTCAAACATCCCAATTTGAAACATCCCAATTTGAAGCTATCAGGCACTAAGAACGTATTGATAGATTACGGTAATATATGGCTGTGAAAGTGGATGAGTATATTTCATCACCTCTGTCTTTGAAAACTATACAAGTGCCTGAATCAACCCTGCTTCAGAAGTGAAAATATTTGAAATGATATTCCATTTCATTCCATTTCCCTTCAAATTTCCATAACAGATGTGGAGCCAGAAGAAGCAGCTTGCTGATGAAATGTAAAGTAGCGGAGCAGGGTCTGTCACCAGGCCTGCTATCACTATCGAGGCCGAAGTGGGTGAAAGAGGAGCAGCGGGGGCTCCGCGACAGACAGGAAAGTGCATTAATGCTCAGAGGGGGAAAGGACGAGAGACAAATGAAAGGGCAAAGACACATTTTTCCTTTCAAAAGGTGATAGGTATTTCTCATTAGACTCAAAGGTATTTTTATGATATTTGTATGGAGATGGAAATCACCTGAGAGTAACTAATCTCACCAGACAAATACTAGATTAAATGAGATTTTTACTTCTGCGCAACAGTCATTTGCCTGCCTTGGCTTTGTGCCCTTTTATTCCTGGCACCTGAGCCAAATCTCTCTGTCAAAACACATCAGACGGGGCATAAACCTGGATTAAAACTAGTCATGTGTTGTCATTAATAAACCCTCAAACATGGTAAATACTGAAGGATTGAGGAGCAATTGGTAGAAAATTGTACTTTTCTCTCTCTCTGCGCTCTTTTCGGTTTTTAACAATTCAGTGTAAGATGATCCACTTTTAGGAAGCAGCCTGCCCTGTTGATCTTGCTGAAATGGCCTGTTTTTTTTCCAGTCTGTGTTATTGTTGTCACACCCTTTTGTGAGGAAAGGAACACCAACGTCTACGAGTTTTATCATCAACATTGAGCTGGCAACATATTTTACAATCCATTAATCCATTAATGTCAATCAAAAATCCCTCGGCAATCCCCCTCCTCCTCCTTCCTTGTATTTCTGTAGCATTTTCAACATCAATCGATCGACCCTGAGCTAACACAGTGATATGATTTGATAAACTGTCCGCGTATGAAGATTCAGAGTCCAAAGTTGAAATTACTTTTATAATTACATCTGCAACTGGCCTGCAGGCCCTTTGGAAATACCTTTTTCTTTACGGGGCTTCACAGTGGCAAACAGGAGCCACAGTAAAAGGAGACTGCTGCTGCTTACGCCACAACTGTTTATACAATTATAAATATTTGTACTGTAATAAATTGCTTACAAAAGGGCAAGCATGGTCACTCGCATGGTGTAAGCAATACTACTGCTTGAATTCTATCATACTTTGGTATTCTTACTTAAAGTGAAATAAACTAATATTTCACTGAAAATTAAGTTAAGTTTTTGCATCTTTTGTGGCAGTTGTTCCCAAAAGACTTGTTAAACAGAATAGTTTGGGATTTAGTATATGTATTTATTTTCCTAACCCCCTTCAAAGTACACATAAAAGTGCTGCACCGCATGTTGATAAATCCACCTTTTCATTCACCATCACCTGCATCACTCACACTCTCAACTGCTGCTGTTAAATTTCGGCTCTCAACACTGAAATACTCAGGAGCCAACTTCAGAATTACTGTCACGTGTGTTTATGCTGCAGTGTTACTGTAGAATCGTGATGACATTTTGTGGGCATTTGTGTCAAAGCCTTTGCTGAAATCTACACTACATTTACAACGGGCACTGATGAGATATACATATGAATCTCTTGCAATGAAATTACAGTAAGTAAGCGTTTTTCCATTTTGCTTTTCCATTACACATGTGGAGAAAACGCTTTCAGAATTAGTACCAGGTTGCTGACTTCACTGTGTCCTTCAAGGAGTGGTCAATTGTCATTTGCAAGAAATTGGATTTTTTTAATGTTTTTTTAACATTTACAAACATGAAGTTACCCTAAGTCCAGACTCTAACAACTCACTAACAAGCTTCAGACCTTTGTATTACTTCTATCTTGCGCATATACAAAGTCTATAAATTACAGTGAGCATTAGTGTTTCATTCTCACCTGCAGTAACTTCATAGTAAGTAGTGTAACAGTTTGGACCAGCCAAAGAAAGTGTGACCATACGTTGTCCAGTCCGTTAAGGACAGTAAAAAAAAAATCTGACTATTTTATGAGAGAAATAAAAATACAGCATAATACTGTTCAGTGTAGTTTAAGATATTGAAGGCTTGTGTTTTTATGAGGGGTCCTGGCATCTGCCAGACACAGGTGAGGAGCTGTTTCAGCCCTGGCTGCTGTAAGTAGGTCAGGCCTGTTGAAACACTCAGTCCCGTTCTAAATGTCTCCACTTGTTTGCCATATAATTCTGTCTGCTTTTACCGGAGTGAAGTATTAGCCCTGATAGCGTGAGTGCTGATAACTCATCGACCTGAGGTGCTTTATCTCTCTTCTTCTTGTTTACCCTCAGCAACTTGATTTATTATAATAGATAAGTCTACAACACACAGCTATGGTATGCTGAGGTAGTTAGAGGTAGTAAATAGAAATATTAATAAGTTAATGTGTAACTGACCGTGTTGTATTGACAATGACAGTATAATTATAATGTGCTTCACACCACACTGAGTAGAAGATAGTGGTACACATATAAACACAAGTTGCAAAATAGTAATTAATCACAAAATAAAGCCTGTGTGTTGGGATTTTTTTCCTTGATTTTTCAATGTGAAAAATTCATGAAGAAGTCAATAATGATATTAATACGAAACAAACACCATGTTCTGCTGAAACTGGGGAATCTGTCGGAATAATTTATCACAAATGCGATTTAACTATGTAACTTGTGAACTATTCAGCTAAAGAAAGAAACAATTTGCTGCATTAATATTTTCTGCCCATGTTAATCCATGGACCGTTCAGTCGCCAACAATGCATTGAAATATTTATCCTCTTCAAAATCGATTAGGCCGGTGTGGCATCCATGAAAGGCTGTAAACAAAGCGGCGTGTCTGTTCTCCCTTGATGTCCACGGCAAGAAGCTGCATGCATTCCAGTAGCTTAGAGGGCTTAGACAGAAGCTCGGGCTATAGGCCACTGGGCAAAGAGCTGCACACATCCATCACTGTGTAAGACCGATAAAGGGCTCAGAATGACCACTTCTTCACACGCCCATCAACGATACAAACCAGACCAGACCCGCCTTAAACGAAACTCAAGAGGTTTTTTGAGGTTGACAAAGCATGGTGATAATGTTTTTTAAAAAATGCAAACAAGAGAGTTCAAATTCCTTTTTGCCCCTTGGATCCTGATAAGGCTTGTTGGAAATCTGCTTAAACTCACATCAACATAAGTCAAAACAGTGCACACAAATAAAATGCTGACCCATTCACAGAAATAGGGCTCCATAGCGCCACTGGAGGTCATAAACTCCACAGAGATCCTTTAACCCTGAGGAGTCTGAGGATATCAAGGCCATTTTGTGAATACTTTAATCTTTAAAAAATGTTTAGTATGGCAATGTTTGGTCTAACTTTTGTCACCAAAACAAGAGATGAATTCCCAGACAACACGAAGCAAAGTGAAACTTGTACTCTTTGTATTTTTGGAAAATACCACAAATATCGGGATACATCCATTCATATACTGCAGAAATGGCCTTTTACAGTATTCATAACTCTTAGTATGTCACTAAACGTAGACTTCTTCCACTTCACAGTCACATGACAGCCATTAAGATCAAAAGGCGTGTTTTGAGGGATACAGATGGCGCTTGTGCTCTTTGAACACACTGAGGGAGATTGAACGTCTGATAACAATGTAAAGCACGGCTGTCTGATACTCTAAATCTAGTTCAAGTATACAAATAATGAAAAACTGACCCCAAAGCAGCACATACAGTACAGACAGTAAGCTCTCATCTGCTTGTGCTTGCACTGGTTCATCTGCTTCTCATCAGTCCTCAGCAAATCTCAAAAGCTGATCAAGCACAAGTCAAATCCTCTTCATTTGACCCTTTTAATGTGGCAGATAGACCACATTAAAATATCTTTGTGGGGGTAGCCCGTCCCCTTTATGTGGGGTCTGAGCGAGGGGCAGCTGCCCCCCACATGCGGTGACCTCACTTAGTAAAGATCAATAGCAAGCTGCACATTCCTCGCTCTAAGTCCTCAGGAGTAACTTAGGCCTTGGTATCTCAGTCATGCGAGCCATCTTGTGAATCCTTTAGCACGCTGATATTTGGGGTAAATTCCAATCATTGACATCCAACATCCTAGACGACCAGATCTGACCCCTGAAGCCAGCGTATGTGGTAAACCATACGAGGGATATGAACTTTTGTCACTCAAGAGCGTCACCCTGTAGAGCATGCAAATCACTCAAGGGCAAATTTGTCAAGCTAGCACTGCTCAGTTTAGATGTAATTTAGCATGCTTATACTTCACATTCTTGCCTGTGCCCTCTCACATTTTTTTTTTTTTTTTCAAATCACACTGTAAACGGCCAAGCACACAACAAAATTGTGGGGCCCACATTGATCCCCAGGCTAGATGATTTAATGGCTGACTGACTGTTCTATTTAACCAGACAAGCATAATAAGGGGATTAGCAACCTATCAGATGACAGAGTTCAGTGTGCTTGGCTGCAGGTATATGGGCAGATATCATATATCACATGATTTGTCAACCACTGCGCAGATGGTATAAATTTGTTCTTTCGAGGGAAGTTAAATGTTTAGAAAAATAATAACTATTACCAATACTGTGGTGAAAACACACCACAGTTCTTGACATTTTTATATTTTACTCTCAAATGATATATGTTAGATACGATAGAAAGACTTCAAAAGGACCCTTGATGTACCCCTTTATTTGCAGTGAAAAGCCCACACTAATGTGTGTTTGAGATGCAATCAGAGTCCTGACACGTCCATACAGCGCCCAGGCCCCCACAGCTGGATGTGTGTAGGTGGGCGCTGATGTCATGGAGAGATGGAGGTGAAATGATCTGTTACTAGAAATCTGAGCCTCTCCACTGTGATGCCAGAGCATGTGACATGTCCTCAGGCATCTTCACCTACTTTCACAACTTAGTATTGATTGCTAAGGACTCAGCAATCATGTTGCAACCGCACAGGCAAAATGAGTTAATGTAACTTTCTTCTTTTTTTTTTCTTTTGGATGTACTTCAGAACAGTTAAACTTCGACTTTCTTAAGAATCCAAAAAGTCCTTAATTCCTGCAAAAAGCTGCTCTGTAGCTCAGGCTGTGCTCTAATGTTTCCCTGGAGCAAGCAAGTGATTCATCACAATATTTATAAACTATAAGATGAGAGGTCAGGGATCTGACACGCAAGCAGAATAAATAGACTTGTTTTGCTTGTATCAGTAAGTATAAGTAAACATAAAAAAAAAACTTTATGCATTACTGTTAAGTTAAGAAACTGAGAGATGCTAAGATTAGTTGTGTCTGGCCAATAAATATTATTAGCTAATAGCTGGGAAGAACATTTCTACAGAGAGTTTTTCTTATTTCATACAGCACATACCCCCCTAGATAAAACAGGCAAGATACATATTCTGTGTAGCACGTATCCCCTCTGTCACCTAAACCAGACCCACTGACCACAGCAGAAGTCATATTGGGAGAAGAACAAAAAAGCACCAGCAGTGTCAGTTCCTGTGAGCTTAAACTGCACCTGCATTCTCAACAGCTTCATCCCCTCCAGATGTCTGGAGGCCTCGCTAGACCCACAGCCAGCACATCTATAACTGTCTCCTCCACTGCCCAGACTCTAGTGGATAGCTGCCAGAAAGAAAGCAGAGATGCAGGGGGATCTGAGCCCCGCAGTCACTCACACTGCACAAAAAGTGCTGAAAGAGGCCATAAGATGGCTTGTGTGCTGTGTCTTAATATATCACATCTTCAATCCAATCTGATGAATTATTCAGAGGGTGCTATCTGCTGTGCCTCTCACCTAAAACATCTGCCCTGCCAGCCCGTCTGCCAGGACTGGCTTACGCTCAGCTCTGCCACAGGAAGCTTTTAGTCTGCTACTGTCCTGTGGTCTCTGTTACATTTAACCCCCTTCCTCTATCTCTATTTCCATCTCTTGGACTGGAGGCATAAAGCACTGAGGGAGAGAGATCATGTTCTATGTCAAGCATCCATCTGTACAAGATTTTGAAAAGAAAACAGTATCTTTTTTTGCCACTGCTGTGCAAATCTTTGGTTGTCCAGGCTGGGATGTGCTAAAAACAAAGTGGCTCGTACGATGTGTCATCAGAAAGCAGGAGTGTCTATAGCCGTTCTGAACAGCTGAACTTGAAAAATGAAAAGAAAGGATGACGGTCATATAAATGGGGTTAAAGGGGCATACTTTCAAACGCTCGCCCCCCGGAAGTCACAGAAACAGTGTGAGTAAGAACTTAGGAGAGTCAGCACAACTGACCAATCACAACATGACCCACTGCAATCCCATGACAAGGGCCGAGGACGTGTTTTAATATTCAAACTCTACGTCTCCAAGGGGTGGAGGGGTAGCGCCGCGCAGAAAGCACAGGGCAGAGCTGGTTGCATTACATACCCCCCACCCCCGCCCCCACCCCCTCTGCACCGTTTATGGATCTTAGCAGAGCATGAAATGAATAAATACCAGCATCACTTCTCCTCCCTGTCATCTTCCTTTGCGCATTTCTCATTCACAACTTCCAGCAAGGATGTCACGCTGAAAAAACATGTGACGCATCTACAACTATTGTTGGTCAGAGGACTGATAAATGTGTGTTTCAACCAGTAATGTGTGTCAAACATATTTTTGTAGCCTACTTTTCAGTGAAAAGTGGTAGCTCTGCATTCATTTTAGAAGAAAGTACAGCTTGTTTACAGGGGGCAATTAGACGCTTGTGATCAGAGAGTCACGGCAGGAATGTCTGAAAGGGTCAGCGGCACCATTACCAGAGTAAAGGCCATAACCTGGAATGCTCAGAGATATCGAATCACGGCGGTGAGGGGGAAACAGGCTGCTAAACAAGGCTCAGTGGGAGGCTGATTCCATTAATCAGGCCTACTCTACTACCCCTGTCAGGAAGCGCACGAACGTAACAACAACCTGCTGCACGTTTGCTGCATGTGACACCAGTCATCCCTGAGGTCCAGTGTCAGGAGTGTGTATGCACAGCTTTGAGGGTTTAAATAGATCTTTATTATTAAACATGTAACCCCGCGAGAGGAACAGGTGTGAGGCAAAGGATGATGGAAACACACCCTAAAAAGATCATTTTGAGATTCTCACACCAGCACATAAGAAACGCTGACATACGTGTAAACATACTCCACATGGCTGCCCGGAGCTGCTTCACATGCTTGTGTACACTTAAAATAAGGCACTACGAGGACAGGCCGAGTTCCCGCAGTACTTCATGTGGACATGACGTGTTTTTCGGTGTACATTTCATATCAGGGTTAAAAAGCAGATCTGAGGGTCTCTGAGACACTGGAGCAGACACGGCGATCTGGCCGGGTTCCATGTCCTCAGTCATTTCCCACATCGTGGCACAGTGCTGGACTGGGAATAAACAGAGGAGCCCGCTGTGCTCCCAGAATGCATGTTTGCAGAGTTCCCATCAGTGAGTACACAGTAATAGGACTCCCTGAAGGCCTGTGTTTAACCTTTAGGTTACAAGTGGCTAGCCACTCCATAGCCCACTCCTCTCCTCTGCTATTAACCCTTTTCTCACTCACTCGTGAACAGAAACAGAAACAAAGTCGGAAAAAAAATCACAAGATCCGGAGCTCATGTGAAATGACTTCAGCTTCAGAAAGGCACCTAAATGGACTAAATGGATGGTGAGATGATTTTGTCAGCTGCTCTATCAAAAACGTACTTTGGATCTCAGCTTTTCAGGCAAAAGCAGAAGAGATGTCCTTTAAGACATTTTGACATTTATGTGATGACTGGGCAAACTGCTGATGAAAATCACGTGGTATCATCAAAAGACCTTGTAATAAATGTCATTCCCAAAATCAAAATGACACAGCTCATAACTGACAAACAAGATGTAAAACATAATTAATGGCAATTGGTAAATATAGCAGAAATGGCTTTTTAAGCCACAGTTGTGAAGAGATGTATTTTTCATTCATTATATGAATTAACCAATTTGAAGCCAACTGAATAGGATTGTGTGATTTGATGTGCGAATGTTTCTACAAAATGTTTCATGAATACAGACCCTCTGTGTCTGTATCATTTTCCCATCCTGTAGAGTAATTAGGGAAGACAACTCTGCACTGTGTTTTAGGACGAGCTTGTTACAGCAGTTCAGCATAGCTTGTCTTGGAAGGCAACATGTAATATTTTGGCTGAAGTGGAAAAAAAAAACATACAGCAGCACTGCCTATATTGTGATCCAAGTCAGAGCTCTGCACTTGTCACATAAATTTTTGCCTGTAATATAACACATACTACACAAACTTGTGTTATTGGCGTGAAATCCAAACTAGTATTTGTGACACCAAACCATATGGAGGGGAAGACAGCGCATAAAAGAAAATTTCAGTCTGTCTCTCTCTTTCACATATGCACACAATGACAGGGAGAGAGCAAACCTGACTGTATAAACAGATGAAGGAGATGGATCAGAATAGCCTGATGTTGAAAAAATGCCCTTGGGATATGCTGACAGAACAGAAACATGTACATATGGGGCCAGCATGGGGGATTAAGCTGTGATAAAACAGTGTGATGCAGTACGATTTGTTTCGTCATCGTCTTCTCCTCCGAACAGATTTAGTAATCTGCAACAGGTTGCTCACCGCTTTGAGCAGCTTCACGACACAGAAGCGCAATTTTATCCTTTTTTGTCTATATTCCTTTCAGCAGACTTGGTGTGGAGCAGCACTGCCTCAAATACATTTTCACTGTGCAGCGCCGATACTCAGGCTTTACTCTGCGAGTAACTTATCACCATGTCATGAGATACACTTCTGTGGAGAGGTCTGGATTTGAGGTATTGATACTGGAGGCACCATGCTTTACCAACGAGCCAAAGCTTTTCTGACAGCATCATACGGGCAGTTCATTGTCAAGGGCGCCAGTATCCAGAATGCAACTGCCAGCTGTTTTCTTTGTGGATCAAACCAAAAGAAAACAGCAGGCCAAGGTCAGCACAGACAGGCTTTTCCCCTACAGCGGACGGATGAATCTCCATATACGAGGCCGTAAAACACAAATGCTCTCTTTCACAAACGAGATAGCGCAGTTGATTATATTCCACCCTCTCACAGTAAAATCAACCATTCTCCAAAATTCATGAAAGCTTCAATTTATTCTGATTCTGTTTGGGGGTTTGTTCATCATTTGATGATTTTTGTTCGTACGTGGGTTCCCATCCATTTGTTTTTATGTGCATTTTCAATTTGCGCATAAAACAGCCTGAGGGGGGAAAAAATCTTGAATAAAATATATATGAGGTGGAAAAGTTGCTGTATTGATAAAACTTAAGGTGAGATAGAAACATGAACCACCTAATATTTGCATACTGGTAGTGGAATGAAAACATGCATTAATTTGTTTAGTCTTTTGCTGATTTTCTAAAACAGTCTATGAAAATTTGCTCTACATGTGGAAGCATGGTTGCTGTACAGTAAAATGACAGTGATGATGATTTTCCTCTTGCAGGCATGGAGAAGAACAGCCCTCAACTAAAAAAAAAAGTGCTTCGCCTGTGCGGGATGATGTCTGTCCAAAACTCATCTGCTGAAAGAGGAAAAATAAAATTGAAAGGGATCTGTAAATGTAAAATAAGCAAATAATAAAAGCAAAGCCCACGCCAGTGGTGGAAAATAGCACATATTCTCTTTTTGCTTTGTCAAACAGGGAAAGGAGTTTGAGAGCTTTTCAAGAAAAAGGTACTTGGCAGGGCACTCCCAAAAGCAAGCATGAAGAGTAAATACAAATCTTAAGCTGACCTCTTCAGTGACTTTAGACAAACTTTTCCATTTATGGTTCCTATCCATTAACTACCACCCACACAGCTCACAATTTGGCATTAGTTTGGATTGTGCTGCCAGGAGCGTGTGGGTGAGAGATTTGAATTTCACACAATAACACCTGATGCTTCCATCTTGTAGCAGCCGGCGTCATATCAAGAACTCGGAGTCTCAACAGAAAAACTTCTCAAAACTCTGACCAAGCCCGGCACTCAGTTATCACAACCAGACGCATCAAGACAATTAAGACCTCACATTTATGTTCTTGTTCGCACCTCATCAGCTTTTCCACACTCCAGTCTCCGGGCTGGTGAGGGGATCTGTGTGCACTGGCTGCCATATTCACTAACTGCTATCTGTGGAAAGAGGCCCCGCTCCCAGTCACACAGGCTGACTCCTCATGTGCCTCAACTTAAAGAGTCAGAGCCATCCAGTTTTTTAGGGGGGGTTTTTTCCCTGTGTTATTCGAGACACTCGCACACAAGCCAGCGAGCCTTAAAATACTAACACACCCAGGTAAATAGCTGTGTTTCCAAAGAAAATAAGTCCAGGACAAACATCTCTTAATGCAAGAGTAGCTCCTATACGTACACAATTGCCCACAAATACAAGCACAAGACACACGCACACACACACACAAAGAAGCTCTAGCATTCAGACTGGGTCTTTAATGACCTCCTTGCCCTGCTATCACCTTATGATAAAGACCTACTGGAGAGGGCAGAGGGCTGTTGCCTGTCAGCTCACACCCACTTCTCCCTTTAAAAAAGAGAAACTAACAACAAACCCCACGCAGGCTTGGTCATAAAAGGTTTATTATTCTCCAACAAGGAAATGAGAGGTTATGCTGGCATCATTTCAGTAGGTAACTAGAACTGCAGTGTACTCACATCAATGATTCATGAAGCCACGGCACCGCACAGTTAATGAACACAGGGGTAGTCTCTGTAACGGCAGCACTTACGCTCCCAGTTCCAGTCAGCCGGGAGACAAAACCTTCCTTCAGATCCAAAAAAAAAAAAAAAAAAAAAAGTTTCCTTTAGGTGACACAGACAGATTGATTTTCCCCTCCAGGAAATGTCAGAAGAAAATCCACAGAAACAACAGAGTTTAAAGCCCGAGCAGATGACAGCTCTGAGACCGCCGGTCCACACTCTCCCTCTCTCTGACACCGTGTCGTACTACAGCCTGCCTCTGACCACTCAACACACTGGAGCTCCTCCCAAACTGTCAGAGCATGGGTGGAGGGAGGAGGAGGGAGTAAAGGGGAGGTGCACTTCTACGGGGATGATCCTGACTCATTTTTAACTTAAACCACCGGTATGTTATACACTGCTTTAAAATTCGCTTTGTTATTGTTGTTTTGACTAACAATGAGAATTTATTTTAGATTATATAGAAAGAGGTAATTCTTTCATTTTTCTCCCTTCACACTTGTTTCCAGCATTGTATGGAAGTTGCTTCATTTTAATGTAATATATATATAAAACACAAAAACAACAAAAAAAAAACCTTAATGTATCTTGTGACTGCTGACAGCCTGTTTTTGTGAAATTGTGACCACAACATTTACAAGAAACTTCCTAAGGTTACACAAGAAAAACATTTATCCAACGCACTATGACGTGGCTGAATTTATACTGTAAGCAAAAAGTAAATGAGATCCTAATCACATTCAAAGTAGCCTTGGAGGCTCTTTTTTTTTTTTTTTTTTTTTTTAGCTCTCCTGGGAGTTGGACCTCTTGTTATGGACTGCAGATGTCTGCCTCTCAGCCAGCTGCTTGTACCCGTATAAAGACTGACTTTAATTATTGTAATTACTAGTAACTCCAAGCTACCGGAAAATAAACCAAATGTATCTGTTCTTAATCAAAGTCATCAATAAAATGCTTTCTGGGTACTTGATAGCAATAAGAAGTTAAACAAGAGTATATAATCAGAATGTAAAAACTTTAAATCAACTATCAGAGACCCCCACAGATCTGTGAGTCAACAGATGATTTCATTCATTTCTTTTACAAGTACAAGTCACCAATGATCATCACCTACATGCTCAGACAAAAGTAAACTAGAGGTGTAATTTTCAGAGTAAAAAAACTTGTCACTAGAAGAGCATGTTACGTAAGTACAATATAGCACCTATTCTTTTTGCACTCCTACAATTTGTAGCTCTGCAGTTTTACAGTAGCTTTTTCAGTCGTGGTACAACTGTGAAGGATGTACTTTCAGTGCGAACATGTACTCCTCTTGTACTTTTTCCTCTTGAACCCATTTTAAGCATGAATGTTTACTTCATCTTCTAAGAAACATTCTTCTCATTTTCCAAGTTAATCTGAAACATCACAGATACAAGAATCTGATTAAAATGTTAAACTGGAACTGTATCGTATATTGTGAGAAATCTGTCACGCGGCTGGCATAACATTCAGTGATTGCTTACAATTTAAAAGCAGTTGCAAACATTTTCTCCAGTCTACGTAAAACTTAAACTGCATAACACTATTTATATAATATGGAATGTGCTGTTGAGTTCACAATGTCAAACCCAGCAGAGATCGACCACAGGCTACACGAAAGGAAAATGAAGAAGACACTACGAGCCGGTGTGTGAGGTTGAACCACAAACCTCTAAAACAATACACACAACATTGGCAAGGACGAAGTTTTCAGGCCATGACACTGAAAGTACAGCAGAAGTGACGCAACAAAGTCTCAGAAGGGGCCATTTCATGAATTGTAAAGGGGACACTCAGCTCCACTGAACCACATGATATTCTTTGTTTCATAAATACAGCTTGGATTTATTAGTTACCAGTATCTTGATATTATTCCAATAAAACAATCTCAGATTGTTGTTTTCTGAATAGGTTTTCTAATCGCATTTTACGCAGGAAAGGAGATGTGAATGTGGATTTTCATGCCGATAAATGTACACCAGTGTCGGGAAAAAAAAAAAAACTCCTGTTTAAGTGAAGTGTTAGCGAATATCTTCACATGCCTCCTCCAAAAATATTTCTAGGGTAAATAGAGAGAAGTGTAAGATTGCAGGGGTGTTGAGACGGGGACGCCTGTTTCGAAAATAGCAGATGCTAATTATACACTTTAGGCAACTGCTAAGGAGGGAGACGCGATGCCAAGTTTGAGGTGTTGGGATTCTGCATGTCAGCTCAGTGTATCTGTGCAGAGTCAAGATTCCCAGTGGTCACATGACGCCTACTTGGTCCACAGCGGAGATGCTCACTGGATGTCTCATTTACGGCCTCTGTCAGGCAGATACCCCCTTCCCCGCCGGACTGGTAACATACCTCTTGCTGAGTTAGACCACCTGCCTACGCCATGCTGACGGCCCTTTGTAAACAATCCACAGAACATAAAGGAGCACTCGTCCAAACACGTGGCTCAGATCAGTCAAACAGACGAGGACTGGCCTTTTTCATTGCTCGTGACCCTGTTAATGTGGCTGTTCTCAAAATGTCCCTTTTCACTGCCTCTCTCCTTGCAGACTTATACACTGAGCGTACCAAACCGGTTACAAATAGACTATCGGCTGGAAATGATAAACAACTGTGTTGGTTATCTTTTTACTTAGTTAGTACTAAAGAGATAGGAGACCTCAGTATGCTGTTTGAAGAAATGTGTTGTAAAATGAGGTTTGAAAGAGTGCAGGGCTTGTGTTTTGTTATAAAATAATTTGTGCATCTCTTATCTCTCTCTCTGTTGTCTGTATCTTCTAAAAGAAAAATGCTATTTTGTGAGGTTTTTTTTTTTTTTGGATGAAGATGTCTGTTTTAATACATTTTAGTATTTTAGCATTTCAACATGAGGCACATCATCAGCTGTTGCTATTTGTGAGGTCTGATCATCCTCCTCAGCACACACAGCCAGCAGAAGTGCTGACGGGTCATGCTATACAAATGAGTAACTGTCGAGGAATTACAGCGCTGCGATAAGCCCTCGTGTTTCACATATTAGCTTAATGGAAACACAGCAGATAGCAGCACTAGGCTACTTAGAGTCACAGAGGTTGACAGAAGCAGCCACGGCACTGAACTCTAAGCTTTGTGTTGTCACTTCTCTGTTCAGGGGTTACAATGACTGTCGTCCTCGAGATGAATCTCGGTTTTACATCAACCACGTGTTTGTTAACACACTGCTGTCCGATGTGTTGAAACACTGTAAAGTTGTGATTTATGTGCTAGAATCACATGACAGATCATCAAACAACTATGTTCACTTCCTCCTAACTTGCCTTAATCTTATCAGATTATCGTACAAGGAACTGCACATTTGAATATGATGCTTATTTCTTCACCAGGAAGAAAGCACAGCACGGCTGAGACCATAGAATGTTCTGAGCGCTAAAATGACTAAGGACAAAAAGTGAAAAAATATCTCACATTTCAGCAAAAACACAGCCGTGCGTCTTACAGGTTGTCAGTGGTTGCATAGTAACAGCAGGGCCATGGTCGGCAATTACCTCAAGCATCTGTTCAGTGCTATCAGCTAAAAGGAAAATCCCGGTAAACAAACGATTTCGGAGTTCCAAATCGAAAACAACTACCAAAGTCACACCTACTCAGCCAAGGCCTCGCCTTGTCCTCACACATACATTTACCCTCTGGCCTGGTTTACAGCCTCAGTCTTTATGGAAAACCAGGTCACTCTGAAACTGCCGCTGATGAGTCATTGTTAGCAGATAGTTTGGAAGTTTAGCCCCAAACAGTTTTCCCTTTAAAGTTATAATCTCAGAAATGTTAATTTTGTTGTCTTATACGGTAATTAACAACCTTGTTTTTTATCATTTGCTGTCATTGTTGTTTTTGTTTGTTCAGTCATTATAACTGTTTACTCGTAAAACTAGCAGGGACAGAAAAACATAACATTATAACATGCAGGTGAGTTGGAGAGCAAGTCGCATTAAAAGCTTTATTAAAAGCAAATATGTCAGACATGCTTCTATTCCAGGTTCTCAAACGTGAGGATTTGCTTTCTACGTGTTGTGCGATGGAGTTATAAACCACATGATTAATGTATTATTATTAGAAATTAAATCAAGCACATAAATGGGAGTTTAATGAACTGTGAAACTAAACATCAGGTGCAGCTTTTCTTTAAACCTCTATCAATTTGTGAACTAAAAAAAATAAAGCTCATTTTAAATGAAACACATTATTAATTGTTCCTATTTGTAGTAAAGGTGAATGAGCGGCGTGGAAAAACACCAGCTGAGGTGGCACAGTGTGACCCACAATTGAGGTGAGTGACTCATTTTGAGTGTGACTGGTTCTGCATGTTAGATGGTGTGTAATATACCTCGCATATGATCAATCACACTCCTCTCAGGCGGCTTGGTGCATGTGGGATGTTGAGGTTTTTCATCCTGCGCTTTTGTCTGCTTGGGAAAAAAAAAAAAAAGAAGCTGTGATGGCTCGGCATGACACAAGTACAGGCATTACTCCACCACTCCTGACACTGTAGCTCTCCAGCAGAGAGGGTTTGTGGGATGAGTGCCCTCTGGCAGGGAGGTGATGCCAGCGAACAATCCCTGGGGTGTGAGTGCGAGAGCTTTTCAGCCATCTACGTGACTCACCCCTGGTCTTTCATTAGTCTTTTGCATACATGCTCATTTTCTCTATGTCACCATCCTATCTATTACTCACTAGTCTGAAACCGCAGCTGGAGTTCCCAGTGTTACGAGTCACATGGTCATCATACTGTATTTGTGACTTATCGCAGGTCTTTCAGGTGCTCGCGCTGCATGTGGCTGTTTTTCCCCTCCCAGCACTCTTCTCATCTGTGTGTATCTTTATAAAGAGAAATATGTTTGTAGTAGCTCTGACTGCCAAACTATTTATTGGATTAATAATTTGTCAAAACAGAGCCAATGGCACAGCTCCAAAGCGAGTAGGCCTGCTTGAAATTCAACAGACAGAGCAAGAGGAACAGCTCGGGCGCTCCTCAGGTGGCCCCTCATGTCCGTGGCAGCAGCTCAACTTTCCTGGATCTTCTATCTCAGATCCCCCTCCCCCCCGCACAAACACACCCCTACTGCAACAAACAGTAACGGCCATGTCCTCCTCGGTGCAACAGAGGGGGGAATTTAATCAAGCTTTTTTTTTTTGCTTCTCATGGCAAGAAATCAGATTCATCAGTCCAACAATGTCAACAGGAGTCTTCATCTCCATCTCCAGTTGTGTCAAGTCATTGTAAATCAATGAGCAGAAGACGTGCATGGCAATGCTCGACTGACAAAATTGTTGCATCAGTGTGATTAAATATTTATAGTAACTTTTCATGAACTAAGAAAGACATACAATTTCTTTCCATGTATAATTCAAGATTCTACTGTATATATTTATATGTCACCCACCATTACCATACAGCCAGAGATATCGGGTCACTAGGATCCCACAGCACATTTAACATAATTTATTAACTAGGTGGTAAGAGCTCAAAGTCAATTATGTTTAGTGGATATTTTCAACACATTATAACACTTCTCTGGCGTGGTGACGACACTTTGTCTGTCATGTGATGACAAAAGTGAAAATGAAAAGAGGGGCGGTAGCTTTCAGTTTCAACTTTCCATTAATTATATACATGCTGCATCGCAATCGCAGAAGAGTAATGATCTTAAAGATAATAAGCTGTGTGTCCAATTAACTTCACTGTAAACCTGACCCCTTCCCCATGGGGGAAACCATAAAATTATCCCAAAAGCACCACATGATTCCTCTTGACTGGGACCCTCATCCAGAATGTATCCCAATCCCAAAGGGTTAATTAGACTGTAATTTAGAGTTGTTTGAATTCATCAAGCTGACCAGAACAAAAGAGAAATGTTATACTCTTAATGTACAGTGCACTGAGGGAAATGACCCGGAGAAATGAACAGATGGGAACAGAAACAAATGATGACTCAAACACAAGGAAAATCCTGAGGATGAATTAGTAATAATGCCATCTTCATGTGGGGCAGACGAGACATGAAATATTAAGTTAGCGTCTGATACAGTGTGAGAGTTAAGGTTAAACAACTCCTGGAAAAATAAAAGCCACCCTACTGTACATTCAAAACCACCCCACAGCGGTACTGTGCTAGAACAACACACAACCCTTCAAAAGACAATGACGAAGGAGGAAAAGTGTTTGGCTAAGCAGCTGCATAACGCACCGTAAATCACTGTTAAATTTATGGAGCAGTCAAAAAACTGCATGCAGATAACACCCACCACATCATTCATCTTGGCTTTCATGACTACCATTGTACACGCCCAATTTTTGTAGAGCAGACGAATCAAAGTGAGACATATGTTCAAGGAAGTAAGATAAATAATGATCTGATGCAAATCTATTCCTTAAAAAAAGTAGAGCAGAACTGTGATCTTTAAATAAATTCTCATACAAGTGAAAAAAAAAGCTTTATTGTATTCTATAATAAAATATGCACAGGAGATGAAAAATTACTTCACAGCAAAAGGTAATTGTAGCTTTCCACCATACATGCTGAATTACCTCTGAGCCAGCACCGGGATCCATCTCATCTTTACCATGGAAACCAAATCCATACTACAGTAAATGCACAGACACTGAGGGAGTAATTGTCATCCAGCGCCGTGGCAACAAGAAGCTTTCAGCGACTAGACCAATTTACTCATTTACTCAGCAGCTAACTGGACACTCAGACAACCTTCTGCCCATCACTCCGTATTTTACTCTCCCTCCTCCTCTCTACTCCCTTTTCGCTCTCTTTCTACAATGAATTTCTTTTGTCATGAGCCAGAAGAATTACCTTTTATGAGCGGAGGACAAGGTCTCGCAGTGCTCAATAGGAGCGGCTCTCGGTCGAGCGGTGACAGAGGAAAAAGAAGCTCTGCAGGGATCCCGAGAGATGCCCAGAGATGCAGCTGAACCGGCGCTGCACACACGCACGCATGCATCCACCACCACTATCGCCACCAGTGAGAGGAGCAGCAGCGGCAGCAAATCGGAAGGGGAGGGGAAAAAAAATTATTGAAAAAAAAAAAAAAAGCCAAGAGAGGGGGTTGCTCTTTCAGCAGCAGGAACATTACATCATAGGCTGCCTCGGTGGAAGGGTGGGAGAGGAGTGGACGGAGGAAGGGAGGTGCTCCTTGTAGCAGCACTCTGTCACTGCTGAGCTCTTTTCAGTGTGTGCACAGGTCCAAATTTAATATTTATGATCTGGTAACTATAAAATACCCTTGTGGTTAGAGGCAGACCTATGAAATAATCAGATCAGCTGTCCTTAATTGTGTATCATTACTGGGGTTTGTTGTCAGAATGGATATAATATGATGTACAATATAAAGTGGCTTATCCCTTAAGGGCAAAGGCTGTGTGTGTGTGTGTGTGTGTGTGTGTGTGTGTGTGTGTGTGTGTGTGTGTCCAGTGCATGGGAGCCCACACAATGTCTATTCTGTGTAGTAATTTGATTGCGTGACCAGGGCTCGTTCACCAGTGCTCAGAAAGCATGCTGATATTCAACCTCTGACAAAGGTCATCTGAGATTCCTTGCA
This sequence comes from Amniataba percoides, assembly GCA_037176925.1. NCBI lineage: Eukaryota > Metazoa > Chordata > Actinopteri > Centrarchiformes > Terapontidae > Amniataba > Amniataba percoides. The sequence goes on along the minus strand of JBAJHX010000081.1, from coordinate 12,439,054 downwards.
GCAGTTCTGTGAGTGGATAGGTACAACTATTAGAATTTAACATCTGCTCACTATGATTATATTTAAACTTGGCTGTCACAACAGATTAATCAAAAACTGCTGCGTGAATATCCCGTTGATAGAGCAAACCTAGGAGGCAGAGACTGACCATAGTGGGATGAACGTGATGGTTGCTTTTTTCCTGTCGGTCAGCTGTTAACCACCTACACACTGACGCACCACAGACCACCGCCGCGGACAACAGTACTCACAACGGTGGTTAGTGAGAGCCGCAAGATCTCAAGACCTCCTAACAAATACAGAAACACACCCACAAGTATGTACATGCTGTCAAAAAGGACACGCTTTACTGAACAAGGCAGAGCAAAACACATTCAATGTTTTCTCTGTCAGCAACAACCAAGTTGTTCTGAGCGTAGAAAGACAGGGACTTTCCCTGCTGCACTATTACTGTACACAGAAACCAGAGGTGACCCTGCATATATTGTATTGTGAAATGAACATTATGGCTGCAGCTGACTATTCTTTTCATTATCGTCTAATTGACTGACCTGCAATTTAGTTTCTCATTTCACTGATTTAAATGACAGTTAATAAAATATCAAAGCATTTAGTTTCATACAATCAATTATAACTCCAAAGTTCTCATTTTGTTGTATTCTGAGGCATCTAGTCAAGTTTCATGGCCAGTAGCCATCTCACTTTTCCTTGTTTATTTGGCCACTGTAACCATTTACTCACAATTCTAGCAGACCAGAAAAAACAGTAAGGCGCTTCACACGCAGGTGAGCTGAAGAGCGAGTCTGATGAGTTCAATGCCTCATTAAAAGCCTGGCTGTGCGTCACTTGTGATTTTTCCTGTCATTATACACCAAATATAAGGATTCTCATCAGTGAGCCAGACGGAGATGTATTGAAATAAATAAATTTGTTACCCAAATCATACTTCAGCTTTTATCCACAGTGAATCAAATGACTATATCATTTAAAAGGGGTCAGAGTTTCACAGTGATGGACAATTATCACCCACTTGTACAGACTGTTTTAAGTCTATAGTTTTATTTTTACATTGTGTATTTACTCTAATTTGGAATCTGAGGCTCATAGCTCATAGCTACCTGCTGAAAACATAAGAAAGACAAAGTATGTCGTGACCAGCCTGAAAGAAACTGTTCAGCCCGCCAACAGAATCTAATTATTGTGAAAAACAATTGTTTTTGTTATCACTATTACGTCAAATAATGATAATAATTTCATCTGAAGTGTATAATATATTCGGTGGCACAGCAGCAGATAGAAAAAGTAAACAAGCTAAAATGCATTGTGTGAATGGACTGCAGCTGTGCTCCCTCATACAGTGTGACATCTGTCACAACCCAAACAATTTACACTTGCTATTAGATAAATGGGTTACACAAAGATGAAGATCTGCTGTTCATAGCAACCAAGCATAGTTGCCTATTGAATAACAATAAATAATGAAAAGAATTTAACTGTAATGGCTCTGGGTAAGTGTTAGCTTTAGATCCAGGTTAAGCATGAGCTGTTACTGTGACTCTGATAAAGACCAGATCTTGTCCAAATGATTTGGTCATATTCTTAATGATGAGGTGACTCACATTTGCAGGCGCGGTGTGTTTTCCTTCTCAGCTGGCATGCTTTTAAAACCTTGAATAGTGACAGCAATAGCAAGTGCAGCTAGGCGGGAGTCTGGGGAGTATCCAACCCAAACTCCTGACTGGAGATGACAGGTAATGAGAAATTACTGTAATGGCAGAAGCGAGTTTTCTTTTAGATTACTGTCTTCCACATACATATTCACTTGTTCCCCTGAAAATGACATTCTCTCTCTCTCTCTCTCTCTCTCTCTCTCTCTCTCTATATATATATATATATATATATATATATATAAAAAGGTAAATACCCTGTATGCAAAAATCCTACTAAATTAGGTAACATATTTATTTATGGCTATAAATAAATATGCTACATAAGCAACAGCAATATGGGGATGGTGAAACATATAATTAATGTTTTAGTACAGTTCATATACCTTGATTACATGTAAGCCTACATGTAACAGAGTTGGTTGCTAAATAATAGTAATTTCTTCAGACACAGACATTGTCTCAAGAAATGTGGGAAATGTGACCTGGTGGCAGGCATCAAGAATAACTGCAGAGAAAAAGCCAATCTTCGCACTGTTGGTCTTATTTGCTCATGCAGTTCGCACAGAGTGATGCGTATTAAAATGAGACCAATTTTCAGCCAGTTAACACTATAACTATAACAACCCCCCCTGAAAGGTTGGCCTGAGTTTGAAGGACAGTTGTCTCAGTATGTTTTGTCAGTCAAGTTCATATGAAGGTTAACAGCAGGGATGAAACAGCTTTCCCTGAATGGCAGCATGACAGACTACAGAGACCTTTAATTGAAGGCCTGATGGCCAGCTAAAGGATTAAGCCTGGCTTTTATAATGTCCATGGCAACTGACATTCCCCATCTGTAATTCGTCTTTCACGTATACACCATGTTCCCTATACACACTAAAAAAAAGACTGTTGAGAAAGTTGTTGTGGGTGAAATCATGCAATGTGTATGAGTACTGCGAACACTGAAAAATAAATAGTTAGGCCTAAATAAAACAAATGTTGTTTTACTCTATCAAACATCGAACAATTCAGGACAGAGATGCACCATTATGACTTGCAGATGTGACCTCCACAGACACAGTAACAACATCACCTCAGTCATAATACACCCTAAACACAGGGAGCAAATAAAAGGAGCACAGTATGCCCTTTAAAGACATTAATAAGAGCAACAGTGAAAGCAGAAAAATCAATCCAACTGCTCTTTTGTCCGTCTCTCATTTTAAAACCGAGCGTAAAACATTCTTCACATGCCAAGTACTGTAGGATGGCTGGAATGCAGACTTGGACAGAGCTGTGATTTCCAGTGTGTGACACTATTCAGCGGATGACGCCTGGGGAAGGAGGGTACCCCAGAATGTAAACAGCACTCCAGATGGACCTGACCTTTGCTAACTCAAATTGGCTGAACCCCTCATGACCACAGGGGACAACAGCCTTGAAATATTATTGCTGCGGCACACAGACTATCATTCTGCTCTCTCAGTAAAGAGGCCCTTTCCCAACAAGCTCTTCTGCCTCACTGTTGCAAATAGTTTCAAGCACTTCATTGTAAAAAGAAAAGAAAAATACAATGACAGTATTGAGAGAGAGAAGGCAGCGACCTTGACATTAGACTATCGTGCTCTAGAGGAACACAAAAAGATGGACTTTATGCTGAATGTAGGCATTATAACACAATCAGATGTGAAATTTGACCAAGATTTGAGATAAAAAAAAAAGCATGTGGTAACACTTTGACTGATTTCTTCCTATTACAGCCTGCCTGGGAAAAAAAAACTTTCAGCTCCATAGAACATATTTAGGATATATCTATAATTAATGCATTCAATCTGCAGCTTCTACTAGCAATGCAAGAGTGCTGAGAGAAAGATTTAAATAACGATCTCACTACAAAACCTCTCAGCTCCTGCTGCTATTCATAGCAGTGCTACAAAGTCTTAATTATGAATAAAAAATTAGTTTTCAACTTTGTCAAAAAATGAAGAAAATCTTGTTTTTCTTTAGCACTTACATTTTTGATGTATACAGACAGGCACCGTAAGCAGTGGAAGCAATCTATTATCATGATCCAATTCATGAGAATATTCGCTTAAGGGTTAGGTGTCAATGAATTATTCGGATTTCACACATGCAGGAAGACTTGGTCAACTGTGATACATGGTGTTGATTGATCACACTTAGCAGCAGCATTCACAGCACCTCTCCCCTTCCTGCACCCTCGAGACCACTGCTGAAATTAAAAAGGTCAAAGGTATTTGGCTGCCCGCCGCTCTTCTGTAGCCAATGAAAGGCAGCAGGAGTTATCAAACATCATGACGAACACTTTCACAGAACTGTTGTGTCACATGCAGGATGGTTGTGTCATTAGTATTAGTGTAGCAATATCAAGCCTCACACAGCTTTTACTCATGCAGGAAATGCAATGCTAATAATGACAGGATGGCAACATAGAGTCCAGTGATTTCCATGAAAAATAATACTATCTCTATATACAGCTGGCTAAAAAGTGCAACACTGGATAGAGATACTACAAAAATATTTAATACTTAAGCTTGTATACATTGTGGTGTCAATAATATCACTTCACACATCAATTGTTGTTGCATAAGTTTAATTAAAACACTTTTTCTGATGACAAAATGTGCTTCAATCACAATTTACAGACTTAAAAAAATACAAACAGAAAGGATAGAATTGGGTAGAAAATAAAACAGACTCTGGGAAAAAAATCGGCTGATTTCAAAGGGCCCTGGTGCACTAACAGCCATATCCCACGCTGTTCATAGGATTAGTGAGCGACAGGATTTTTTTTAATACTTGTTAATACTAATACTGTTACGGTGAGTTTAAACATTAATAAATGGTTGATGGTAGTTTCAAGATTAAGCCACCAAAAGCAATGCAAGCAATGTCCAAATCTGAGCCCGGCAGATTTTTTCTCCTAACCACTGATGACAGATGTTAGCTTTTAACAGGTGACTTCAGTCATCATTGACCTCTGGCTCCTGTCAACTAAAGACATAAACATGACCTACTGTATGTCAAACCATATAGGCCATCAGCAGACATTTGTTTTAAAATAGTGTTACTGCAGTGGCCTCTGTGAATAAACAACCTTTACTAATGTAAACGTCTTGTCTTGTTAACTCTGAATACATCTGTGGGTACATCACTACACACCCCAGCATATAATAATCACACTACTGCCCTGAAAGTTAAAGAGGGCCATTGATTCTTAGAGGGATCGGAGGCACTAAAATGCCTTTTAAATTATAAGGGTTGTTTGATATCAAATATATTGCTTAATGTGGCTTTAGTATTTATATTAGTATTTTAGTATTCTATAACTTATTCATATAAGACAAGTCTGCGCAGATGCTACCACCAGCAAAAAGATGAAAAGCTTTTTATTGCTTTGTCTTGGAATAGCGATCTTAATCCCCGGCACATAGCGCTTACAGCGGAAAGATAACAGAGCCCCACCCTTGGCACCCATCCTCGGGGTCTCAGGGGGCTCGGGTACAGCTGCTCTGATAAAGCTCCTGCAATGTGGGAAATTCATAAAATCCCATCACGGTATTTGACTATGTGTTTGAGTAAGGCTAAACTAAAGACAGCAATCTATAATCATGATTTTTT
>JBAJHX010000081.1:12417478-12429739 GCA_037176925.1 Amniataba percoides | reverse complement strand
CAGGTCAACAATTTCCCAATTAAAGATAACTGATTTTCAAGTTTCAGCATAGAAATCACAAAAACAGAATGTCCAATATGTCTGTCAAACCATCTGTGGACACTCACATTTCACCTTAACCACATCATTCTGGTTTCGCCCCATGAGGAACTTCAGCATACTACGCTGTCTCACAGCTTCCAGGCTAGCTTGGATAACTGGTCAATACTGTGGATGTGATGGTAACACATTTTCCAGCACATAAAAAGGCTAATGCATGCTTACTGACTGAAGCGTCACATTGATCCTGTCGTTCTAATTAATAAAGAATCACGCAACCAGCTACAGCACAGTGAATTTTACCAGTCGGTATGTGCTAGACAGAATTAATGACTCAGTTGCAGAGTGGACAGATGTCTTGGCACATGATAGTGGATGGCCAGATGTGTGTATTACATACGCAGCGTGCTAATAGCATCAATAGTGTTAATCCAGCATTTAGCACCTGGTCGTACTCACTCTAGGGACAGTCACTATCTAGCAACAACAGAAACTGCCATGCCAATGGAACCTTAGGTATTTGGGATTTAAGAATACTTAGGAACTCTGCTCTGTAAAAATGGTATGCACTTCAATGCGCTTTCTCTCTTTTCCATCACAGTGATGCAGGATAACAAAGATTTGGAAGGGGGAAAAAAGCCTTTAAAGCAATTCCTGTGCGTCAGTGCAGCAACAAGAAGATATACATAAATAAGCAAGCAAGAAAAAGACTTACATTATAAATACGGCGTATTGTGCACATTTTCTTTACATCACCACCGAGGACACCTGAGAGACAGTTCTTTATGATGGCAATGTGTACATGATTTTAAAAGTCTTAGTTTGTAATATCCATCAGCTGAACATTGCATGATCTTGCCAAGGGCGCCAACACTGCTATGACAACCAGCGCTGTGTGTACTCAAATCCAAGATCCAGTCAAGGAGCCCTAGATTAGGACATCAGACAGTGAATGTGAATTAATTATAGTGACTTAGTCTGTAGACCTAAGACACACCTGAATCATGGATAGACCAAAAAAAAAGTGTGATCTGTTCCGCTATACAAACATATAGTTATAATCACTGAAGTGTGACTACAGGAAACAGACTGTACCTTTGCATTTATGCCGAGATGGAGCTGCAAAGAGCACTGCATGACTTGAGTCTGACCTCACAATGGTTTTTAAAATGGATGCACTCACTCACAGACAAACATTTGCGATAAATGGGGTCATTCATAGTCCAGGAACAGGGTTGAGGGGTTACAGAGAAGGAAAGCAAGCTCATCAGCATCCGGTACAACCACACTGAGGTAAATTATCATTAACAACCTTTACACTGAGAGAAAACAAATTGATGATACCTGACAGTTAAGCTCTATGTTCAGGTCAATCAACCTGTCATACATAAGAGCAAGTACATAAAATATAAAAAAATCAATAAGACATTTTAAACAGAAATCCACTATACAATATTTACTGTCTATGAACATTATCAAATACTGAAAGCTTCATGATCCAACGGACACTACTGTTATTATATGCAAACATACATTAACAGATATCTGTTGTGTTGTACTCGATTTTTCTCTTTCAAAAGCTTTTTTTATCTGCACACTTACATGGTGTAATTGAGTGTGTGAACACCACAGCTATGGTTATCAGTCAGTTTGTGCATCTAACTGATTACATTATTATTAGTGTCTCATACATTATCTCTATATTTATATTTTGTTTTGATATGTAAAGCTGCTCAGAAGGCATCATCCACACAATTTCCTGATGACCAAGGTGTTTTTTCTTCTTTTTGTCTGACCAAAAGTCCAAAAACCAAAAGATAATCATTGCAACTGATTATTTGGCATTTTTGCTTGTAAAATAACTTATGGAATTGATTAGTTGATTAGTCTAATCTGCTCCTACAAATAAAGATGTGATTTGTCATTACATTTATGTCTTGGAGATCTCAGTGTGAGCATATGAAAATACAGCAGTGACAGACTGAGCTAGAAACAGCCCAGTGCTTTGGAGTTTGAAAACGCCTTATCAGATGAATGCTACAGCATCAGACACAGAGACGGTGGAAGCTCAGAGCTGGTGCATGCTGTGATCTAGCCTGGTCAGTCTAGTTTCTGACCATCTGTCGTTGAAGGCCCTTGTGATATTCGCACCTCCGGTGTGTATTACCTCCAGTGTTTACTAAAATCACTCTATGATGCATCCTTAGATATATTCTTACAACACAGGACTCAACCTACAAGGATTTGCTTCTGACAACTGTCAGGAGGAGCCTGCAGAGAATATTTCAGAGGTCTCCTTTTTTATCATTTCAACAACACACTGAGCCAGCCATCCAGGTCCAATCACGCTGCTGCAGTTAGGTGCAATTATACATCCATATACTTATCCCTGCGTCTCCTTTCTCAAAATTACAATATTTCTTATACCTTATCAAAATTCTACAACACCACACCACAGAGCCATAAGTCTCCAGTCAAGTCTCAAGTCTTTAAAGGCTTGAGATGCGATTTGCAAAAGCAGACAAAATGCTTGTGTTTTTTGAATGGGTTTACGTCTTAGTCATGTCATCAATTATTCATGACAGCAAAAATATCATCAGCCAAGTCGAGTCTCAAAGCATACAAGTTCACGTCTTAAGTAGGATTGAGCATTGTTTGGGAATCTCCCAATACAAAAAAAGAGAGAGAAAGAGAACAAAACAACAGTCGACAACATTAATGAATGGCTTTTTTTTTTATTAATAATGAGAATTTAAACTTAAACTTGAACAATGTATCAGACAACAGTTTAAAGTATACTTAAGTACATAAAAAAAAACTGTAAGATAATTTAATCTAAAAATCTAATATAAATATGTACATATGGACATACTGTGATTGAATCCTTTCAAGTGAAATAAAACTACACATTTGGCCACTTAGCTTAATTTACTATCTCACTAATGGTAGGCTACCTGCAGCCATGAGAACAAGACTGTAATATTAACTAGCCATGATATATCCAATAATAATTCAATTGCCTGTTACATCTGTTTGGGAGCACCAGATATTTCAGTCGACTCACTCACACACACAGACATTGAAGCGGCACTGAAATGAAGCACCAAAATGTATGTTGTGTTTCAATCCAGTAGATATGTGTTGTAAAAACACTGTCACTAGTTAAAAACAAAAGAAATCACCATTGCAAGGAGGAAGTATTGATTTAACCATATACGTATGATATCAATGAATGCTTTTTTAACATACTGTATGTAGCGCATCATCTACTATACATTCCTGGACACTGTCTGTTATTTCCTTAAAATGATCCTAGAGTCAATGTACAGACCGCAGCCAAAATTTCAACAACATGCAGTATTTCTACTATCACATCATACATGGAGATCACTACATTTCCTTCCCCACACATTCATACTCATACCTGGTGTGTCCAATTAGTTTTCTCACCTTAGGAACAACATGGGGAGTAGTTATGTGAGAAGAGGGTAAAGGTTGAGCTACTAGCAAAACTTTGACAAAGCCACATCAATGGCAGTCATACTTCCAGCATACTTAACTGTAGTGTACAACAAAGGCCATGCACGGATCCAGCTGCATGATCCGATGCGGGTTAAAATGAAAAAACTGTTGCCTTTACAAGAAGGGCTCAGACAGCCTTAAAAGCAACTCTCTTCTCTTTTAGTCCAGAAATAAGGAACAGGTGTCAAAACATCTGTGTTCCTGTGTGAAACAGTGGAACAATAACAACCTTCTGATAAAAATCAAAGTACCTATTTCACACTCATACGATTATCCATGACGTGGATGTAAAAATAAGCTACAGCACTTGCAAAACAGCATAAAGACTTTGAAATCATAACCCTCGGCAAACCGGCTGACACATACAAATGAGAACACGTCAATGAAATTAAATTATGTATCACTGAACAACAACAAAGAAATCAAGCAATGCAGGTCTATACAGACGTCCTACAGGCAGCTTGATGTTATATCTTTAAGACCAGCACAGTGACACTGGTTAAACCTTGTTGGCAGCCAATGTGCGTGAGTCAAGAAGCGTCATTGTGGCATCAACCGGGGCTCACAGCAATTTTATATATGTGTGTGTGTGTGTGTAAAATGCATCAAACTGCCAATTTGTGTCATCTAAAATTCAACAGGAAAAAGGAAAGACAATGCACTGGGTTGGCTAAGAAGACTGCAAGTATATAAAGAAAACAAAACTATCTGCTTTGAAAACATAAATATTAATGTACTTCTGTGCAACTAAATGATTTACCAGTAACTTGTAGAGAACGACAGTTGCAGATTTGATCTTCTTTAAATAGGGATTAGACTGGATCAACTTGGAAAAACAGAAACACGTGTTCAGTAGAGCTGCATCAAAACTACATTATGGAACACTTTGTATGTTTCTATGTAACAAGTATTCAGTCTAATGGTCTTTTATTCTCATGTCCCAAGGCTACTGTAGAGAGTTAAAAGACTAATGAGCTAATATTTCACAGGTAAAGCTAAAATAGTCAAAAAGTGTTGCATCTTAATTTGATGACAGTTAGTCAGTTCCCTCATGACAAAAGACCAAAGTCTGAAGAAGACTGTGGATGGAAAACAATGACTATAAAGAGAAAAGGGGGATTTTAGAAAGGATCTATGTTTGACAAAAACTGAAAGTGATATATATGCTGAAGTAACTGAATACCTTATCAAAGCCTAGAATTGGGCCTGCAGCACAGCATCACACATAGCACAGAGGTCTATTGACGATCACTAGCCTGAAGGGGCCTTGTAATGGAGTTTCAGTCAGAATCACAGTACAAAGTACAACCAAAGTACGAGACACTGGGAGACATTTGCCTTTAATCTCTGGTTGTGGATTTTAGATACAGCACATAATCACTTACAGGTCTGTATTCTGATCAAACATAACAGTGTCTGTTTGACCAGACCACAAGCACACTGGCCAAGGTAAAGGGAGTAGAGACATATCTGCTGACATGGGCCAAACACTTACCCTGTGCAGACTTTAAGGCCAAAATTTCAAAATCCCATCTTTAACACCCCTTGACCTGCCTGTCTTTTTGAGTTTTGCATTAGGTAACATTAGTAACAGTTGAACCTTAAGAAAATAATGTCAAACCCACAACGCCCACAGTATGTCTGCCTGCTTTAGTGGCTGCTGTCTCTGAGTTTGACCTAATTCGTTCATAATGTCAGGTGAGGCACTAGATAGTAATGTTAAACCTGTAGCTAGATGTGGAACAACATAACGGTAATCTCTACTACTGAAACTATTTTAGTACTGTAACTACACGCTGGCCCATTAGAGGTTTTAAATCAGCAGAAAAACACCCCTCTCATTATACTGGGTGATTGTAGAGGAGCTAGTTTGAGACTGTAGCTGTTTAATTAGATCATGAATGTGTTGTAAAGAGTGGTGGTGGTTGCACACTACGCTCATATGCCAAAAGCGTTCTCCAGGCTGCAGCATCTTTCTCTGGCTGAGCCGACCGACTGCCCACACACAAGTCTTTGAAGCTTTTAAATATGAAATGCCTGAAAAACTTAACTTCTCGGAGCGGTGGTTCTATATTTTAAAAAGTCTGAGCCGGAAAGCATCATATTACTTTGTACATATTTCCTACCCACTAACTACAGCCACATCACACCTGTACAATATAAATTACATGATGTAAATGAATCATAACACTCATGATCTGTCTAACTCTCGGCTCTGTGTTATTTGTATCAAAACATTTTGAATAACTTGACTGTGTGGATGAGATGTAAAAAGAAAGACTGCAACTAACAACTACTTTTATTATCATCACAATTCCTAGAGCATGCCAAAAAACTTCACATATAAAAAGTTGGAAGAATATTTTCTGGCATTTTGTTAGAAAAATAATTATGAATGAATTAACTGATTACCAAAACACTTGCCAATTAATATTCTTTTTATCATTTAATCAGTTAATTATGATAGCTCTAATTCAAAAAGACTATAGCCTCTCACATTTAAAAAAAACAAATAGTTTGTCCTACATTTAGATGGTGTAGAAATCTTTATCCACTGTTAAAATATATGAGATTTGTTTAATGTCTTGAGAGAGTCTCTTGATTTTAAGGCTAATGTGACTTGATGATGTATTATTTCTTCTTTTTGGAAAAAGGTCTGACTAACAAATAGACTGAAGAGACTAGTGTGAAGCGGTATGAAATTATCCATATAGCTATCCTACACTATCTTAGGAAATAAACACAAAAAATCAAATACCAGTGGCCACCCTCGGAGCACGGATTATATAAGTGATAGCATCACATTTTGCTTTAGAGTGTGACACACACACACACACACACAGACAGCGCGATATCAAAGGGCCCTTCTTGAGGCTTTGCATAGCAAACAGGTGCTAGATTAAATCAGAAGGGCAGAGACAAAAGCTCAGTGTCTGTTACTTGGCTTGTCACCACAGTCAAAGACTGAAACGATAAAACCAAGACTCATGTATAAAAAACACGGGGAGTTAAGAAACAAATGTGAATGCCAAATTAAGATAAATAAATCAAATCTATTATCTGCTCAAGGGCCAAGAAACTGAGGCACTGTAGTAAAGGTGATTTCCAGCACTTGATCCATGTACTACTATCAACTTAAGCTCAGGCAAAGACCATGAGCACACAAAGACATGAGAGAATTAAAGCAATCCGCACACTTATTATGCTTTTAAAATGGAGACTGTGATTTAACAGCTGATTAATTAACCAAAGAAACATCATATCCAAATAATAAATGTAAAAAGTATTGCTGGTCTTATTCTGTATTCTCATTACTGTCAACAAATTAGTGACATGAAAAGACCAAAACCAACAATGTTTTAGTTAATCTTTTCAACACTTTTCCTACACTTTCTGTAGCACTAGGCTCAAAGCCCATAACTGCCTACTGTGCATCTTTTGAAACCGGCCACAAATATACTGTTTTACTGTGCAAACAGCAATCAAACAAGAATTAATGCTGAATGTGATTAATATACAATTGGGGTACTAGTGAATATTAAAGGCAGCAGGACAGTGTGTGTGGAACTGATTTGCAATAAGACTCCACTACCTCAGCAGGCTCATGGTAATGTAGGAACATGTCATCCGGTGTGGCTCTGTGATGTTTTGTGTCTTTTTTTTCCAGCAACGATGGAGGTCTAAGGCTCAGATGAATTAACTACATCCGGCTTTGCTTCACAGACAATTCTTCCAATCCACCAACCAAGACTTTTTACATTTTAATCAGAATCTGATGACAGTTGTGTTTTCTTTTTGCTTATGTTACCTCACTATCAGTCAGATCTGATCAAAGAATACCACACAGAGGTTCTAAGTGTCACTCTCTCAATAAGTAACACTGTAGGAAGTTTAATTCTAGTCATTGCTTTAACTGTAAAACTTGGTCAGAAAATCAGATTATAAATGAGATTCTTAATATTAATATTCAGTTTAGTATCTACAGTACAGAACAGAGAAGTGCACAATATCCTCACATCTGAGCAAAAATGTTAACTGGCTGAGACAATGAATCATTCATCAAAATATTGATTAACTGATTCATCCTTTCACCTCCACTTATAACATGAGCTTTGACAACAAGCTTTGTAACATTATCCAGTGAGTGGTTAGGGTGGAAATGGCCTAACTCAGTAACTAATTTTCTTGAAGGTGGGTTCACTCACCGTATTACCCCCGTGTGTGTAGTTTGAAGAAAGTCCCTGATACTGATCGTAAATATTGCATTAAGCTTTAAGGCACTGGCTGTTCTGAGAACAAAAGGAGTAAATCAACAACAAAGTCATGGGCAAGACAGGTCTGCACCTGTACAGCTGGGTGCTGCAGGCCATGACATCATGCAGGGGTAACACAATCCCCAGACAGCCCTCTTGTGAGCAACATCAGCCTAAAGGAGAATTGTCCAAACCAGCGACAGTGAATTAAATGGTCATATTTTCTTACCAAAACAGATCTGTAGCTTTAAAGCTCTTCATCTGTATCTCCTACCCAAGAAAACATTTCTTGTAGTAAGACACACTTTGGCTGTTTTCCTCACATCCAGAGCTTTTCTGTCAAGGTTATTGTCACACACGTGAGAGCAGCCAGGACAATGAATTATCTGCTTCTGTCCTGCCTCATCTGTTCAGTGTCAGTCTCAGCAGCGTCTCATGTATACCAAAGCCTCCCCAAACACATCAAGCATAAGGCACACAGAGAGGTTATCTGTGACTCTCCGAAATTGTAGATGCAGCTAAAGAAAATCTGAATTTGTCACCATTGGTTTCTGGATGAAATTGTTACGATGGTTTCAAAGGAGAAGCCAAGTTATGAATTAGCCATTCTTTAACGCACAGAGTAACAGATGATCTGGAATAAGGTAACAGGAGTGGGTGCTAAAACAGGGTGACTGCAACGATCACACAACTAACTCTGAACAAAACAATCGGTAATTACATTTAAAATACTAAAAAATAGAAATGTCTAGAGTTACTTTAACACATGTCTGAGGTAGGATTTTTGCATTTTGGGAGTGAGATCATACATGCTACAATGTACCTAAAGACATTCAAAATAAAGAGGAGGAAAACTATTTCCTCTACTGCAGTCCAAACGGTTACACATAATCAATTTCAAATATGACATCCTCTTCCTCTGCCTCTGCTTTCTATCAATGAGTGTCACCTTGAGGGGAACGGTCACAATATAAGAAACATCTGTTCAGTGTAATAATCCAGTATTTGTCAGCTTTTGTTCAGAGTTTGAGTTACTAAGAATCACATTACATTAGAGTAAGGTGTGCCAAATATTTTGTCCACGGGGGGGACAAGATGAAAGGTAAAATCACTCTAGAGATGAATCAATGCCTGAATGACAAAAACCTCAAGAACAACTGAAAGATCAGGAATCAGAAAAGGTTGTATTCTTTGCAAAGCTGTAGCATTTGATTGTTTTACAGTGTATAGACCTTGCTCTTATTGTGTCCACCCCTGCAAGATACCATCTTACCATCGTGTGCTGCACCCACATCTCAAAGTAGACTGCAGTGAATTATGCCATATGATGATGGATTGGGTTCCCCCTGGTGGCCTCCTGAACACACCTCTGTCAACAACATGGATTTTTGGAGTGGACCTAACCCCCCTGTGATCTGCAACATGGCACAAAAATGACGGATCAGAATGAGCAACCATAACCAGGAGGAGAGCATTAGCAGTGTAGAAGTCTGTAAACTTAGCACTCATAAAGTCTTTCCAGACAGCACAGAAAAGCTACATGACTTTTATGGCTGAGATAAAACAGCAAAACATTACCACTCCACAGAAAAAGGTGTTCACTTTCCACTCCTTTAAATGATGCTTTGTTAGGTCAATAAATCAAAAACAGTACATAAACATAAGATTTAAAAAAAATGCAATTGAGTTTTTATGCACATTTAACTATGTGAACTGTTTCTCAGTTCATTAGTTTAAGCCTAAATGTTAATTGATAGTTAAAGGTGATAGTGTAAACAAATAAAAAAATACATTGTCATCATTCCCCATATCACATTACATGAAGGAATATGATTCGTATAGCTGAAAGGATTAGATAAATGACTGATCAAGTAAGTAACAGTATTGTTAATGGACTATTTCTTAGCCACATATCCAGTAAATATAATATTCATATAATATAAATATGGATATAGCCGGACTCAAGCCTCCGTTGAGAGGATTTCCTAGTTTTCTGTTTCAAGACACTGTAAATTGAATAGAGGCTTTTAGTCCTCTCAACCACTGGTCAGATGGCACACTGCTGACATTTTTATGGCAACTGCATTTCCTCATTATTCTTACAGCAATGTACAGACTTGAAAAGCCACCAGAATAATGAAATTCACTTTTTAAATTCAGTCTCATTATATAAGTTATCTTAAAATCTTGTGTAATTTAAAGGTCCATGAGGCTGTTAAAGTTAATTACATACCGGATCTGATGTATTAGTTTGTAGTATAACACCAGCTGACTGCACCACTTACCATCATTTAATTAGCCTATTAAGATAAAAGTAAAGAGGGCATGCAGCCCAGCGCCCTGGTGTGCACACACACACATACACTATGCTGTCATTCAGATTAAACAATATTATTATAATCTATTAAACAAATGATAATGAATTAAAGCTAAATGTAATGATGGATCTTCCTGCACATGGATTTTCCCTGTCTTATATAAATGTAAACTGATTATTTTTAGGTTTTAGACTGTCGGAAGACAGTTCTTTTTTAACACTGGATTTTATAAAGGAGGCAATCAATCAACAAAGTAATAGGGAGAACAATGAAGTAAAATAATTAGCAGTATGGTCATCAGTGCAGAAGCCTGGGTACAATGTCCCAAAACAGCAGTGCCTCCAGGTTTGGCAGTGGTGGGAAGCCAATGTGGCACCATGTGCTTGACACTGCATTCACTGATTACATGGTACTGACAAAGAGAGGGTGGCATCTGAATAACAGAGTTACATGTTCACCAGCTGACCTCCTCTCTGACAGGTGAAATGACGTGACTGTCACATGTAAAGGATGAGAGAAGGTGCAAGAACTTTAAATGAACATGAAGCTAATTTTAGATGCACGGTGACTGCATGCAAGCTGCAGCTTGAAGTGAAAACACCTCCACTTGAGTTGAGAAAGGGTTTGAACTTGAGCGACAAATTAACACTTATTCCAATTTGAATGGCTCCCATCTTGAATCTAGCAGCCATATTAAAAGGTAACGTGCTAGTGAGTTAATTCACGATTGAACAGCAACACTTTTGTATCCAGGGAGCAGCAAATAGCGGCTGCTTTAATGAGAAAATACAGCTGGGTCTTTTTTAAATTCAATAAATAACCATATGAAATCATCTTCCCTAGTTCTAATGAAAAGTAAAAGTCATTATCTCTAACTGCATTAATAACACACTTAATCAGAATACAGATGACAAAGTGACCTGCCTAATTACATGGAATATCACTGGTTTGCTAGGTTAGCATTAACTAGATGGCTTAAATTATATAAAAGCCACTGAATGTTTTCTAAGTTATGTAAATGACCACAATACTAAACAGGGCTATAGATATCTGTTATGTATATAGTTATGCAGCATTACTGATTAGCTTTATTTATTAGCTGAACAGTTACTGCTAGCTGAACAGTTACTGCTAATGTTAGCCCACTAGCTTAGCAGTCAAAGCTAATATCTGTTTCTAAATTCAAGACTTATTTTAAAAACCTCCAAAGTAGACTGAGACTCGGCGCAGCTGTGAAGACATCCCGTTAACTCTTCCATCAGATTGGAGGGAAAGCTCGTCCGTCTGCAGTACAACACAGGAGAACTGAATAAAAGTGTTTTCAAACTTTCGCTGATCAAGTCAACATGGCGACCGGAAGTGACATATCTGACTCTTCTTTTGTTAATCTTTCTATTTTGATTAGATGAGAAAGCTTTATTGATCTCCAGTGGGGAAATCATTTGCCACTAATTCATTCATTCATTCATTCATTCCAGATCTCAACAAAGTTTTACACTTTGGGAAATTGTTTTATTGACATGTAAGACAATGCTGTAAATGCAAATACATTTCATGATGTCTGCAACTCTATCAGATGCTGTATGGCCTATTTAAGATCTAGCTTTGTTATTTTATTTTATTTTTTTTTCTTTCTGCTGTACTCAGGTCATTCTTGCAAAAGATGTTTTGTCACAATGGAAAT
Organism: Amniataba percoides; assembly: GCA_037176925.1. Taxonomy (NCBI): domain Eukaryota; kingdom Metazoa; phylum Chordata; class Actinopteri; order Centrarchiformes; family Terapontidae; genus Amniataba; species Amniataba percoides. Next base: position 12,417,923 of record JBAJHX010000081.1, on the reverse strand, counting down.
ACCTGATCACATAAAGGTTGTATATTTAAATGAGGGAAAATGTGGAGTAATGGTGTCCTAAAATGCATTATTTACTTTTACTGCAAATTGTACTTCATCTCATTCGTGGTTTAATTCGAGTATTCAGATGCTGCAGCCTAAATATCATGGTCTTGCACGTCCAGTTAGCCAAGTGCAAAAAACTGAGCACCAGTGCCATCTGCTGGAATAGTTTTGAAAACGCATGATCACCAAGGTATCTATGCAGTGACTCAAAAGTGAGCTCCAGCCTCTGTCTGCTGTCCTCACTAGAATCAATATAAAAGAGGAGACTACCGTTTTTTCACTCATTGTATTAAGACTCATGCTCAGTAATGTTTGAATCGAACCACTGAGGTATTTTTTTTTAGGGGCTATGTAAATATATCTATAACTATCTATCTATATCTATCTATCTATCAATATA
>JBAJHX010000081.1:12400419-12417135 GCA_037176925.1 Amniataba percoides | reverse complement strand
TGAGGTATTTTTTTTAGGGGATATGTAGATATATCTATAACTATCTATCAATATATATATATATATATATATATATATATGTGTGTGTATATATACATATACCATCTACTAATTGTTGCTTGAGGAGAGTATGCTTTCATTCTCAAATTCAAGAGACCAGGGAAGGTAAAAATACTGATTTAAAGAAAAACAGCAGAGTGTGTTATGAATAGAAATAAGATACTCCATCAAAAAAAAGCAAGATGTACAGAATTCAAGATGCATAGGATGAGCATCCTTATCCTTGTAAATCCAAATCATATAATGTAGTAATTCACTAGATAAAAGCATTTTACAGCTCTTAAAATCTCTTTCAGACCCAACATGACTGCAGTCCCATGCAAGGAATAATCATTTTAGAGCCAGTATGTTTTATCTTGAGGAGGAAGCATGTCTGCAGCCCTTCAAAGAACTAATCTCCCACCTCCCTTCATCATTACTTTACAGGGAATCACACCTACTAAGAAAATGGCTAAAGATGCACATGACCCTCCTGGAAACAGGAATAATGCACATGCCTTCCTTTGAAGAGGTGCATGTTCAATCTTATTTCATTTGCTACAGATTTTGATATGAATGTTATTTGTATTATATATATTAGCATGTATAAATTATTAACATTATTTGGATTCATTTTTAATAACCAATTACATATAAAATAACTTAAGTCTGTATGTATAAAGAGATGTCAAAATAAATATTTATTTGCACAAGGGGAAAAGTTTGGCCAGACGAAATTAACCTTTCATTCATAGGGAAGATGTAATATATAATTATTGAAATAATACACTGCAGTCCCCTATATTTTGTGATTCTCTGCATGCACAAGAGGCAAAGAGCACGAGTGGGGGATCTAAGCCATTTTGGTGTATCTCACACTCAGTGGGGGAGAGTTGGCAGCCCTGTCATGTTCAACCAATAGCAGAAAAGTTTCTTCTTTCTCTTTCTTTGTGAGAATCCTCAGGGAACAGCACCTCTCTGAGGAAGCACTGGCTGTGCAGAGTGGCACTGGAGGGCATCAACAAAATATGAAGCATGGTCAGTGCTAAATGACCAAAGACACGTAAATCAAAGACATGTAGGTGCTAGTAATTCAGTTTCTGTGTTCAAGAGGTTTAAGAAAAAGCTGAAAATGTTGTTGCTTCTCTCAAATGAGGTGAATATGAACTACTTTTTGCAGGCTACGTGTACTGCACCCTAAGATATCTGGACATAAGAAAAGGAAATAAGAATAATTCCATAAGTATGTGTATATGCAAGTAATGAAAAATATGAGTGTCTGTATACTGTATTAATGTCGACAGTGGGCTGTATGATAGAGCCAGTGCAAAGCATAGTAAACTTTTATATAGAGGGAAGTACACAAAGAATGAATGAATTAGCTTAATTCTAAGATTGGCCGATGTTTGGACACAAGTTTGGACGAGTCTGTACAAAACCATCTTAAAATCAATCTGTTGTCAGATCAGTAAGTCTTTAGAAAATACTGCAAAAGGCTTAGTTACAGTTAGATGAAATGTGACTTTTCAAGGTGGCCCCCACACAGGACCTTGTTGATCTAATTATAATTTCAGGTGACAACATGTAAGTTACTGAGAAATCCTCAAGAGCTGTTATTGTAATTATCAAAAACTTGTGTTTACAATAGGGACTTTAAATATATTATATTATAAAAATGAACTGAAATGCTTATATCCACCAACTCTGGCTGGTAAGAGACCACATGATGCTGTAAAAACCTAGAATTTTATTAGGACATTTTGAAGCAGATTTGTGTATTTACTCTAAAACATATACACTGTATTGAATGCACTATGCTATATATACTGTCATTTGACTAAATAATTTAATAAAATTTAGCTTATTTTAATCCAAATGTATTATTTAGGTCAAAAGGCGTGTTATGCAAGTGAGACTGGTCTCTGATCTCTGTGAGCGCACAAAAGAGTTTATAATTGTTACCACAGTGCCACACCAACCAATTATCAGAAAGACACTATGTTTCCTTAAAGCTTGACAGACATGATTAGGTTTTTTACAACCTGGTAAAGCAAAGTCTTCATGTTTGAAATGTGCATTTATATGCACTTACAGCCGCTTACAGGTAACCAGCTGCTGCATTCACATCATATGTTCACCATGTGCAGTGTCAGATATAAATAATAAGTCATAGCAAGTCAAATCATCACACTGCAGCACAACTAGTGCTCAACCCCCCGTAGATGAAAAAACAAACAAAACAATCACATAAACAAAAACAAACCCAATAAGCTGTATTATACTTTATGTTTAATATATTAAATATGCATGCAACTTTTATCTTGGTGATTTAAAAAAACAAAACAAAAATAAACTTGAGCATAGTAATATTTTCATCCTGTTATGATGAAAAAAAAAACTCTATTCATATTAACAGGATGGTTAGATGTATAGAAGGTTTTTCTATATATTGTCTACTTGTGTACTGTGATTCAAGTAGCTACTCTTCTGAGTCACCTGAGATGTTTATCAATTTCCCTTAAAAGATAACTTATATGGAGAGTCTAGGATTGCATTAGTAAACTTAGTTTTAGAAACATGTCCAGATGCTATTCAGTCATAAGGAAATACTGTATATCTTTTTAGAGCTGAACAGATTTGATTTTTGAAAATGAAATGCTCTACACAAGGAAGCAGCGATTAAGATTTGATGGATGTAATGATGATTTAATGACTCTGACAGTTATTTAGTGTAGAGTCAAAATCATGTTCTCATAAAACATGGTGAGATGCTAAATTGCTTGAAAGGCAGATAATTTAGTGGTGGTTGAATAATCAAGGTACTTTTTGTACCCTGTATTAGGTAAGGCTATATGTCTGTCCAAATAAATTGGGTAGCATAACGGGGTCACAGTATTCTTAGAATAAAAACTCAAAATAATTTAAAACATCAAACATAAGAAAAGACCTTTTCTTTTCATTTTCATTGGCTTAGAAAAATATCTAAAGTGGTGTGTTTTATATTTTTTTTAACCAGGGTGAGCACTTATGATCAGTATTTTTATTTATACAGTTCACTTGGGAAGCATACAATGTGGAAAATACAGGATTCACTGCACAAGACAGTTCTAATATTTCAGTCCATCTACCAATGTGAGGCTGTCATACCAGAAGCTGCCCCATGTTCACTCCTTTCCGCTTCTGCTCGTAGTTCATCAGATTCATTTCTGCGTTGTGCACTCTCAACTCTTCCCACATTGCCAAAACAAAGTAGGATATCTAAATCTGCCATGAGTTTATCTAGAGTGCACCACAGAGCACCAGCTCCACCTGACTGTTCAAGCTCTACAGTCAGTTTCCCATTCCACTGCTCTTCAACTCCTCTCGGTCTCCCTTGTATACCCATTGACGCTACTGTATCACTCTTTGAATGCTATTCTGGTGGTGCCGCATCCAGTCATTTTTACTAAACAGTTGAAACTTGATAAGACAGGAAACAACTTACTCATGTAAGAGAGGCTTTTGTTGGGAAAGTGCAAATTTCCTCTTAATCTTTCTGCATGTTTATCATAAGACTCTAAAGGGCTGGGCCAGTTTCACCAGTCTCTCTCCCTTCAGTCTTCAGCAAGGTTTTTATGGACCCCTTCTGTGCTGCCCACTTTGTTTCCTGGAATGATGCTTGTTCGGCTACAAAAACCCATAAGACTTCACATCTCTGCTTGGTTAAGTCAGGTAATCTTAACTAGATCATACAAGGCATTGCACTATACAAGGATCAACTCGCAATGCTCAGAAACAGGAAGCAGAAAAGGCACGAAGAACACAAGGGGTTACATTTCTACAGCAAGACTAAGCTAAAACTTATCTTCCCCTTTTCCGATTTTCCACTTGAATATATGAAAATAAGAGAAATGTTCAGCACTGCCTCTTCCCCGCCCCTATACACTCACTGCCTTCAGGTCTTCACAGTCTCATTTTTTGGCTGTATTGTGTTTGCAGGCAACCAAGATACCACCTGTGCAGTTTTCTTGTTGGAATTTCAGAAGTTCCTTGATTTTGCCAGTTCCTGCATAGTCCCCTTTCTGCATTTGCCTCTCAATGAGTTCAAAGGTAGTCATCAATGGCCAACCAGGCATCACAATACCTCCCAATAGCCAGCATTTTCTCTCAACCTCTGTCCTGATCCAGTCTGATCCAGTTAGCTGGTGTGTTTGTAGTCATACGTAGTTGACATTCCAGATGTGGGCGTGGGAGCTGGCTAGTGTCAGTGTTTGGCCTTTAAACAGACCCTTGTGTGTGCACCCAATGATGAAGTTGGAGATAGTGTGAAGTGTGACTAGGATGTGACTACAAAGCATCACCTGCATCTGTGTGCCACACTGATCTTATCAACATATTTTGGTGCTTGACTCTGACTTCTGGAGGCTGACACCCAAAAATATAGTGACACCAAAGCCTGAAGCATGTTGATTCTGTGTATGTGAGCCTAATGAACTCAACAGATTTAACACTTCTGAAACAGAAATTAAATAGTAAGATTTCATCAAGCTGAAATGACTTTGACTGTCATAGACTTTTTGTTTTTATGAGTTATTATCAGTTTGTTGAGACACCTCTACCAAAGAATGCAGACAATCTGACATGAGAGTTATGCTCACGATAAGACCTCTTGTTCTCCTGGCTTACAGTTCAGGGGGTATTTTAGCTTCTTCTGGAGGAGGTCTAGCTAACCAGCATTAACCAGCCTGTAATTCACCCCCTTGGCAAAGACATTCTGATGTAGCTTAGTGGTTTTCAGACTATACCACAAGAACTTTCCTGAGATACTTTCCTAGCTGCCATTATGAGCCATGCCAAACGTCCCTTCCAGTCCTGTTCCATTTGAACACAATATGCTCTCAAAATTGATTTGATTTTAGTGTCTGGTGAAGCCATTCAAGGCTTTATTATGCTTACCCCGAAGTGCTTTATGCCCTTCAAACAAGGAGAAGGGGATAACCTTGATCACCTGAATGACTTGAGGAAGTTGGTGGAAGAAGAACTTTTTTGTTTAAGTAAAAGTAAAAGTAGCTTTACCACAGTGTAGAAATATTAGTTCATTTTCAAATTGACAAGAACAATTTCTTCAAATTCAAAATCAGACTTAAGTTAAGTATAATAATAGTAATAATAATAGTAATAGCAATAGTAATAGCACCAAAAGTAAAAGTAGTTATGATGCAGAATGGCCTATTTCGGAATAATGTTTTTCATGAGTTAGTTGGATTAGAGTTGTTTATGTATTGATGTTTCACCTACAACCACTTCAATGTTGAAGCTGGTCAAGATTAATTTTGATGACTTTATAAATTTCTGGCTTTTCCCCCAGGGATAATAAAGCTGTATCTTACATCCATAATAGTGCATGATAATTTCGTTGTTTATCATATAGTTTATTTCATGTTATATTATAGTCTAAATCAGCAAGACAAAACAAGGAACTTAAGCTTTCAAATACATGTGGTAAATGGAACAAAAAGTAGAATTTTCTCATTTGAACTTTGGCATAGATGAAATATGCAGTAACATGCAGTAGTTAGAAGTACTAAAACTATAAATACTTCCCAATTGTATTTAAGGACAGCACTTCAGGAAATGTACTTACTTATTCTCTTAATAGCTTTAGCAGTTATAGGCTGACAATGATATGCAACAAGGGTTACTCTTCACATTACTGTAAGAAGATGCCAATGGTTGGTAAAGTATACAGTATACTGATTTTGGCTTTTTCATTTGGTTTGCCAAGCATTTGAAATGTACAACACAACTTGACAAAACGTTGCTACGTCCTTTTGAAACCAGGACAAAGTGTCTCAGGATGGAATTATATATCTTACTAATCCACAGATCATCCTCTGCAGTCTATAGGATCTGATTTCTGAAATTGTTTACCACCACAGCTTGCAGAGTGTCCACTGTGATGCAGATCCACACAAAAGTCATCTTGGAAATATCTGAGACAACACTGTATGTTTCTGGCAGTAATAAAGAAGAGTAGCTAACCAGCCATCTAATTGCCAATTGGCTTTGAGAAACCAACCAAGACTCCAGGACATAACTGGTCCCCCTAAGAAATAGTATCTTGTGCACCTTTCTGATGTGGCAAACTGGGGATGGGAGGGTACAATTAACAATTAACAATTAACCTTGAAGAGAGCTGATGTCCAACTCATACAGCAACAGGCTCTTCACACAATAGTTCTGTTTTCCTGTGTACAGCTGAGTGCATCAAAAATGCTGTGCTGGGCACATAGTTACCAAAGTGTGCACCCTTAGTCCCATTTGCACAGCAGATTGTGCTAAGACTAGAAAGACCCACAAAATACAAAAAGCTTATGGAGAAAACAACGTGATGCAACCAGATGGAGTGCACGACAGCAGGCCTTCTGTCCCACCTTTCAGTGTGGCCAATCAGAACAGATTCAGAGACGTGACGTTGGACATGGTTGGATGTTATGTTCAACAAAGCAGGTTGTTTCAAGCACACTGGACCTCTTACAGTTAGTTGTCACTACTTCCACATCAAGTGAGCTTTACACATAACTCGGGTCTTTGCACAAGCACTGAATACTTCAGGATGCATCCTCATCTGCTTTGCACTGAATTGTCAAGTGGTGATGATCGCAAAGATCAGATAGGTTTGTTCTTCTGTCTGTTACCCAAGCCAGTGTCAGTACCTCTCTCACAGACAAAGATGAGCCCTTATTGCCTTACTTTGCCTCACTCCAGCACAAAGTCAAGAGAGCGAAAACGAGCTAACCAACTGTCAGTTGCATCTGACTCACTGGAAAAGTGCAGGATTCAAATTACCAAGTGAGATGTATTGTATTTTACAATAGAAGACAAGGTGTTGCATGTGACCTATACTGTAATCAGGGTGAATGAGGGTGAGGTATGTTGAGCAGTTAGTAACTCAATGTCTATTATGTCAACCTGTTGAACTGAAGATAAATACAGTATAACAAGCAGACTAATTAAATGTATGTTAGATAACAACACTGAGAGTAAATATCTCTTATTATATTAAGATGGGATAAAATAAATGAATAAATAAAATTCCAATTCTAGTGTCAAAATTGATTTTCAATTCAATAAATAGCAAAGGGACACTTTTGTTGTCACTCCAGCACACTGTGTGCCAAACCAATCACTCCTGTCCACTAAAGTGAATTTATGAAACCAAACTTGCTGTTAAGCTAACTGGTCTTGATCAAGGTCTCAAAACCACAAAGAATGTGTCTGGGAATGCAGTTTTTTATCACTGTAATAGTTTAGAGGTATGTTACAGTTTTCTGCTTGGATGACAATAATGGAATGACATAATGTAATTTACTGGTCACCCCCACAGACTGAATGGTCTTTGTAAAACAGATGTTGACAAGTTGAGTTATCCTTTGTAGTGTTATTAACGTTGACCCATAGTTTTACACAATACCTCTACATAACACAAAACATCTCAGCAGCATTTTCAAAATTCTAGACTGTCTTATTTGAGATAAGGTCAATAAAGGGCTTACTCGTCAATCGTTTAACTCATTCTTGATATGTGTATCAGTTTATCTGGTTCCTTTGTGCATTTTCATTTAGTTCATGTGTCACAAATGTAACAGAAAAAAATGGAAATTATATGATGCATATGAAACAAGATCAGCATAGCTCGTACTGGTATGGAAACAGCTTTCACAAGAAGCACACTTGCATTAGGGCCCTCCACAAATCAGTCAGTATAAATACAAATAAAACAAATACAAACAACATCAATTATCGAGAACCATTATTTTACCATTATATTCATATATACATTTATTCCGCTCCGGTTACTGAGGATGTCAGCTTTCTGTGTACCATGTAAATGTCCTTATCAAACCATTACCCTTGTCTGTGTATTGACTGTAACTGAGTCATGCATGCATTCATGTAAACCCAGTGTTTTTTCACAGGTTTATCTTGTAATGTCACAGTTTTCCCTTTTTCAAAAGGATTTTTTAAAAGCACAATGTCAAGCGTTACATTAAGCACAGATCAAATTACCATTATTGTCTCAAAAGAAATTCTGTATTTTACGCCCAGAAACAAACTTGGCCTTGAATTACTTAAATGTACTGGTGCTTGCTGTACTATTGCTACACCCAAACTATTCTGATACAGTGGGGTAATAATAACGTATTGTTACGGCCTGTGTTTTGTTTTCTAATGACTTCAGATTTTGTTCTGTATATCTTGCAATAACCCCAAAAATGGATGGATTTAAATTCAGGGATTTGCTTTATGTTATATATGTTATACTCCAGTCAGGATTATGTCCATATAGCCTTTATATAAACGAGGTGAAGGTAAGCCTCAGCACACATACCACTCATGCATTTATGATGATGCTGGACTAAAAATATAGATTATACCTGCAGAGTAGAAGATGCACAGAGCTGTAACCACTCATTACATGATCTTTCATTTTGGCCAATGCAAGTATTAATGTTTGTCACGTGCATCTTTGCTAAAGAAGAGCTGGAAGGTCAGTGTTTTCAATTACAGATTGTATTGCCGATAGCCAGTATCTAGTTCTTGATCATGACATCACTAGTGCCAGTGGACAGAGTTAACCTCCTGCAGGCCACATGAACCGACAACTAAGCACTGATACTACCTCAGTGTGATGGAGTAATCACATTAATATAGTCAAATCAGTAAATGAGTGAGATGTAAAACCATATTTTAAAACAATTTCATATTGAAGGAATAGCCAGTTCTACTTGCTGTGAAAGAATAATGGAAAATAATTTTAATGTAAAGCCTGAACAATGAAATTCAGGACTTTCAAGGAAATGCATGTAATTGCTTTCTTGCTAACGGTTTCACGAAAGAGCAACTCTTGTACCTGTGAAGTACAAATATGGAGCTTCCGCAAATAGCAGGTTAGCTTAGCTTAGCACAAAGATTGGAAACAGCTAGCCTCACTCTGTCCAAAGATAAAACTATCTGCCTATCAGCGCCTTTAAAGACCACAAATCTTCCTGTTATACGGGACTATTTTTTGTTGAGGAGCAGCGACTTCCTGTTGTCCTGCTGTCCATGAGGCTTCCAGGCAACCAGCGAAGACACGGACACATAGCACCAATAAAACTGCAAGGTGATGTTTTTCAAAATGTGAAATAATGTCTTTAAATCTTCAAGTCAACTTGGGCAGTTGTGCATTTCCTTCAGGTAGCATCCATTTGTCATAAAACCTACAAGCTCATTTTCGTGAACAGTGACTGATTATAAATCATTGTGATGTTACAAAGAACCAAGAAAACACTACCAAAAAATATGTTTTGTGATATGTGTTGAACATATAATTCTGCAGTATAAACCCACTAAAGAGCACAGATGACATGATTATGGATATTATGAAATGCTGTAGGATCAGTTTCATCTTCCAAATACAAAGTTATAACACATTTAAAGATGAAAATTAATGCAATTATTTCATTTAATTTCTGCAACATAAACAGCTTCAACCACATGTATTCTTCCTTCTTTCTCACACACACCTTGCATTAATAATGATAATCACAATCTTCTGGCAGACACACTGATGATGAGTAATGTGAGGTAAAACGCAGGGAGGTCAAATTATGTAGTCGGTTTAAAAGGTCAAGTCTGTTTTTGTTTTCTGTTTGACACAATATGAGCAGTTTCAAATAGGCAAAGCATTTATATATCTGGTTTGTCTGCTCTCTGTCTTTGCCTATTATGATCAAAAACAAGGGGCTCATACGGCCTAATTTAGTGTGAATGTTCATTTAATGCAAATCAAAATGGCTTAGTCTTTAGTATTTGCACAATCTCTACTGTAATTATCGATTTTTCAAACCCATTTTGGCCAATTCCAAATAACCCTTTTCCTTTCCAATATATTACTCCCCTCATTTTCTTCTTAGAATTTATTTCCACTGAAATGTTCCTGTCGTTCAGAGCTTTCAGTGTTTTTTTTTTCTTTTTGCTATGCTTTTCTCTCCCTGCTTTATGCTCCTTTTGCTCTGTATCTTTTTCTGTCTCCCCTCCCTCTCTCTGTCCTTCTTTCTCTCCTTCCTTTTTTTCTTTGGCTGCTTTTCATTCTGTTTTCTTTTATTGTTTTTCTTTTCTTTCTCGCCTAGGGACCCCATTTTTTTTCCCTCTTCCTCTATTCAGGTTTTCTTTATTCTCTTTTCTGAATAGTTGTGGTACTTTAAGGGGAAGGGGAAGGCGAGGGAGAGGGGAGGGAGGTTAGTTTCAGTCAAAGCTGCAGAACAAAACTTCCTCCCACACCACATGCAGTGTCTCTTGGAATGAGTTTGTCACTGACTTGAAGACACACTCCCCCTCCTATGTATACCACCATGGATGACAACCTTACAGTGAATTGGTATTAGGCCAACAGACACACACGTGTTCCATGGCGACGACTGCCCTCTTCAATATCAATGGGGCATGCTGTGGAGAGTCTCCGTGTCCAAGCCTCTGTTTGTGGTTAAGTGGTGTTAGTTCAGTGTGCGGTATCACATGGTGACACATGATGTGGTGGTGTGTTAAACCGACCACAGCTGTGTGTGAATACGATTATCTCCCAGCTGAGGTGCGTAGAGGGAGGCATTTGTGCTTCACAAGAACATCTTCATCACTGCGGAGAAATGACAGGCTACCTTACAGGAGGCAGCCCCATGTCGAGGAGCACTGCCTCCTCAACGGCTTCGGTCTCAGCGGGACTCTACTCAGATAAGCACGAGTGCAGTCCACTAGTAAATCAAAAATTATAAACTCACAAGCGCCGGTTTGTAAATTTGTTGACGTACACTAGCTGCCGATATGGAAATGGGAAAATAACATGTGGGGGGGGGGAAAATCCATTACTGCGCTCGTGAAAGACAAAACCACAGCAGCCAGTTAATCTCCAGATATCATGACAGAAATCATTCCTCTTTCTTTATGATAGTAAAAAGACTACAGCCTCCTGCACCTATGGTTTCCATCTCACTGTCACACACACTCACACATTCTGCTCAAGACAATTTAATGCATGACTCAATGGCATTGAAAGTGGGTTGGATAAATTGGAAATGATTAAAAATGCAGAATTGACAGGGAAACCGATAAAACTTTCTCTCTATAAGTAAGAACCAAAAACCAGCATGATGGAATGGCAGGCTTGAAGGGGAGAGAAAGGTGAAAGACAGATGAAAGTGAAGAGAGATAAAAGCCGGAGTGAGGAGGGTGTGGGATAAAGCAGGAGGAAGGGAGGCAGAGATGAAAGCAAAATGAGAAAGATAAGAACAGAGTGAGAGAGACAGAGAGGGAAACGGAGGAAGAGATAGATAGTGTACAGAGCAGAGAGAGAGGTAACCATGGAAACAGGAGGAAGGTACAAAAGAAGAGATAGACAAAGGGTTTGATTTAAAAGAATGAAACTTGGACGAAAGAAAAGTAATTCCGACTGAAATTTGTTACCGGGAGGTGGAGGAATAATACAAAGGAGTGACGGCCATAGAGGGACAGTAGCTGTGTCCCCACTGTCTGTTATAGCCAGTTCGAATGTGGTCGCCTCTAACCAGCATATAAGGCACTCCAGAGACCTCTAGTGTTAATAGGCTTCTGTGGTTCATTGTGGGCCTCACCTTGAGTAAATCTGGGGCCATTTCACTATGTAGGACACTCGCGCGGTCGTCCAAATCGCGCGTCTTCCTCGGCGTGCGTCCGTGTGTCGCACAAAGATTTCAGCGCCGAGACCGGGAGGGGAGAGAGAGAATATGGCGAGGCTGTACAGTATATTTTATTAGCATACTTTTCCATGAATCACATAGCAGGAAGAGACTTCAGAGCGACTAAAATAGGATAAAGTACCTTGGTAAAATTCCTCTCCCACCTTACTGCAATGAAAAACTGCATTCCTGATAAGACGATATGAGTTCTCCATGGTCCTACATTGTGTTTGCTGACTTATTGAATGAACTTGAGGTGCATGTTGAAATCTGTACTGTTGACTCTCCTTTCCCGTTGAATAAATGCAATGTGCCCATATATTAGGATTCATATTTGTATATCTATATAGAGTTACAGACAGACAGAGGGTTTTTATTCTGTGGTTTTTGAGTCTCTTGTGGCTATCCCTCTTTCTCCCTTCCCCCTCTCTGTTTTTCTCTCCTCTCTGTCTTTCTCTTTCGTCCTCTGTCTCTGTTTCTCTCACTCACTACCCCTCCCTCCCTCCTCCCTCTTTCTCTTGATCTCTCTCTCCTCCTCTCTCTCTTGCTCTCCCATGCCCCCCTCTTTTTTCTCGCTCTCTCATGCTCTCTCTCTCTCTCTTTCTCTCTTTCCTTCCATAGCTCTCTGTCTCACTCCCTCGCCCCCCTCTCTGTTCCTTTTATATCCTCCTTGCTGAATGCTCTTCTCCTCTCCTCCCTCAACTCTGTCTTTTCTCCTTTATATTCAGTCTTTTTTTTTCAAGCTCTCCCCACACTCCTTTCTCCAATGTTGTCTCCAAGCAGAGCTATTTCATTGCTAATATTCTGTCTTTCCATTTAGTACCCCCACTACAAAATGGGATGAGTAATCTTTTATTTAGGGTTTTTTTTTTTGCTCTGGCCATCTCTGCATCCTGTCTTGTGGTTTGTGTAAGAATGATTTGTTGAGTGAATTTGAGATTTGTTTGAATATACAGTACAAAAAGGGAAGGAAGGAAAAACAAACAAACATGGAAAGCATCAGTGCCGAAACACAGAAATGCAGAATATGCCGCATATGCTTGTTTGTTTATTTGCTTGAAGTTGCGAGTGATTCACCTATAGTCTACCTTGTCTAATCATGTATGCCTCACATTTAAAGTTGCTCTCCTTCGCAGCAGTGAGCGAGGCAATACTGATAAAGACTGAAGCATTGTGAGGGTTTATTTGTGGGGGTTTTTTTGTTGTTTTTTTCAGTTTGTGCTCTCCTGTCTGTGTGTCCAGTCTGTTCTTACTGACCTTAATGGAAGAAGCTGGAGGCGTGCAACTAGGGTGTGGCTGCTTTTATACAGTTTTGCTATATTCCATCTGCATTGCTTGAGATTCAAGCTGTGTGATTGCCTGTTCTGTGCTTATGAAAAAGCCTGCTGTGTTTTTTTTTTTTTTTTTTTTTTTTTTTGGTGAAAGCTTAATTACAGCAGCTAATCATGCTTTAGACTTACTATTATATCAGCATGCCGTGCAGAGGTGAGACTGATCCAGCACTGGAAACAGAAGGTGTGTGGGCTTACTTGCCTTAGACACGGGTCTGAGAGGAATGGCCGGCTAAAAAGCACACATCAACATCAGTCCAATACCTCAAAGTTCAAAACACAGAGCAAACTGATTCCTCTCTCTGCTTTCTCCGTTTCTGATCAGGAGAAAATGCTCACCTGAACACTGTAGCTGTACCGACCGTATACACAAACCTACACGGCTTCCAGTTTGCCTGACAGCAAGAAGATGGTGAATTATAGCCATCACCTAGCACAGCGTCTCTCACACACAGGCAGTCAGAGCAAACTCGGGCTGCATGCAGCCTGTCACTGGGCTGGATGAAGAAACAACACTGACAATGTGAGCTCGCTAACGTACAGCAAGAGGTGTGGTGTGTGTGTGTGTGTGTGTGTGTATTTACATATACGAAGAGAGAGCGAGAGAGAGAGAGACTACAACCTACGACAGATACACAACCAAGTTCCTTTAGAACATTGTCATTTGCATTTTAACCAAAAGAAAGAAAAAAAGAAAGAAAAAAGGGAGTTGTCGTCGTTGAGTCCTCTGCAGTTTTATGATTCATTGAGCTTTTCTCTTGGGTTATACAGACGCCCCCCCCCCCACCGTTCTTCTTCAACTCCTCTTCCTTTCTCTCTCCCTCTCTCTTTCTTCCTCTCTCTCTCTCTCTCTTTTCTCTGTGACTTGCTTTCTTCCTCTGGCTGAAAAAAAAAGAAAAGTTATAACTTTGACCTATATCACAGAGAGGATGTGACACGGCACTGCATGGTTGTCCTCCTATAGATAAACAACACAGAGGCAGGCCGGGCCGTTTAGAAACAGACAAGAAGTTGCTGGTAGAAATATATTAAGTCACATGGACACCCGTGTCAAAAGTGTGTTGTTTCAGGGCTGTGGGGAACTGAAAGTGTGTTGGTGTCACTGCTGTGTGTGTGTGTGTGTGTGTGTGTGTGTGTGTGTGTGTGTGTGTGTGCATCCCTGATCTCAGACATCAGACAAATGCGCACACGCAACCACACACAAACACACATTTGAAATCCCAGTTGAGGGTTAGTACACTTGAGAGCAGGGCAATGGCTTACTTCCCTTTCTCTCTCTCTCTCTCTCTCTCTCTCTTATGCACATAGAAACCTGTATAATCTAAGAACTGAGCAACATTTTACGCTTATTATCCACCGTAGCCTTCCCCACTATTAGTTTTCCATAGACCCACACGCACAAATGTACCCAAAGTAAACGGACAAGCAGGCAGGTTTTGCTGTTATGAAGATTCAGGCCTGGAAAGGAGCCAGTGTATTTCTTCCCCAAACTTTTGTTGTCTGTGTCTTTTTCATTTTCCCCATAGGCTAGTTCTGTGTTGTTTTATGTACGTGTCCCTTGTTGTTTCTTCCATGTGGTTTCTTTGTCTTTCAGCCTCTTATCTCTTTGTTTCTTCCCTTGCTCTCCTTCTATTTTCTCTCCCATTCTCTCCCTCGACTTCCTGCTATCTCTCCCCCTCACTCACACCCTCACTCAATCTCTTTCTCTTTCTCTATCCCCCCCACCCCAACACCACCACCACCACCACCACCACCACCTCCACCTCCCCGCCCTCCTCCCTCCTTCCCTCCCTGCCTCCCTCACGCTCACTCTCATTCCCTATCTCTCCCTCCTCCCCCCTCCGCTCCCCTTTCTCTCTATCTTTCTCATTCTCGCAGCACTCCCAGCCGCTGATGATTGATCAAGGTTTTCAAGGTTTGCCCTTTCCTGTTATTTAGTAGGAAATGTTTATGCACAGTCCCCAGCCCTACAGTCACGATTGGCATGTGTCCACAGAGTGTTTGTCACGCTCGCCTGCACCTATACATACATTTCTTAAAACGCACTTTTGCTGATTTTTTTTTGTTTTGTTTTTTTCTTTTTCCTCTCTCCACACATTTTCCCCATGTTTACTAGTTAAAAGGTAAGGTAGGCTCTGGTACAATGGAATACCTGTCTAATTATCAGGATCATCTTCAGTGCCGACTACTTAAGCACACAACCTGTACTTAGCCCGCAGGTACTCTGCCGCACTGTTTCTCAACACAGCCTGAAAGAAATCTGGAAGTTCAATAGTTAATGTCTTCCCTTGCTGTTTTTCCTTTTCTTCACTCTCTCCGTCTCTCTATCTCCTTTCCTCTCTTCATTCCCTTTGCTCTCACCCCCTCCTCCTCCACTCACCCCCCCAACCCTCCTACCTCCTCCTTCATTCTGCACCCCCCCCCTCCTCTCTCTTCTCTTTTCTCTTGCTGATGGACTCTTCTTTTTTATTTTCACACTCCACCATCCCCCTTTTTTTCTTCTCTCTTTTTCTCTCTCCTTCTTTCCTCCAGCGCACCCCCCCCCTCATCAGCCACCCCCCCATACACACACACGCTCTTCTCTTTCACTGCATTTTCTTTCAAAACCTCCCTCTATCTCTCTTCCCATCCCCACCACCCCCACCCCCTTCTCCACCACTCCCCCTCCCCTCCTTCTTTTCTCTCTCTTTTATTCTTTCTTTCTCTTTCTTTTGCCACATCCTTTCTTATGCCTCAGACCCCCCCTCCCCTCCTCCCCTCCCCTCACGTCTCTCCTTTCCCTTCTTCCTCCTTTTTGCTGCATTCTCTTCTTCCCTCCCCCACCCCCGCTCTCTTTCCTCTCTCCCTTTTTCTTTCTGTCTCTCTCACCCCCCCACACCACCACCACCAGCCCCCCCTCTCCTTCCTCCTCTTCCTCCACTCAGCTTCACTCCCCCTCCCTATGCTTCTTTCTTCCTTATTCTTTCTCCCCCACGTCTGTCTCCCTCCCTCCCTCTCTCCTAACTGCTTTTCTCTCCTTTCTTTCTCCTTCTCTTTTCTTTTGTCACTCATTTTTTTTCCTCAGAATTTCTCAGACAGTATACTTCAGGCTGTCTCAATAGTTAATTAGTTTGAATCTAGAAATAATAGCAGCAAACTACACGGTCTGAGGAAAGTTAAAATTTTAGCATTTCTCAGACATTATCTGTCTGACTGTTTTGCTTCTGACAGACGCACCTCCACCCATAGTCTCTCTGAGTGTTTGTGCGTGTTGTGAAAAGTGTACGTGCCTCTGCGTGTGCCTGCATACATGCATTTATATATAAACATGCTCGCGCGTGTGTAAATTCACATATATATCTGCTTGCATGCACAGAGAGAGAAACTACTGATTAGATTTTTATAATTGTTTGTGCATTTCAGCACACGCTCATAAAAAAAGGAAATGCAAAGTATAAAGTGTGATCAAGAAAAGATAGAGCTTGTGTCTCTGTGTGCCTTAAAGAGAAATGTGTGTTGAAGGGTCATGCTGAATTGTATGTAGTGAGAAAGGGAGATAAGATGTGTGTGTGTGTGTGTGTGTGTGTGTGTGTGTGTGTGTGTGTGTGTGTGTGTGTGTGTGTGTGTGTGTGTGT
>JBAJHX010000081.1:12379048-12400319 GCA_037176925.1 Amniataba percoides | reverse complement strand
TGTGTGTGTGTGTGTGTGTGTGTGTGTGTGTGTGTGTGTGTGTGTGTGTTTGTGTGTGTGTGTGTGTGTGTGTGTGTTTCTAAGAGAAAAGAGGAGAGAAAGAGAAGTGAGATGGGAAGGAGAGGGTGGGAGGAAGAGAAAGAAATGGGGTGATGCTGTGTGTGTCTGTGTGTGTGTGTGTGTGTGTGTGGGGTGGAGGGCTGGCGGAGGGGAGTGGGGGAGGTGGGGGGGGGGGGCAGGCACAGTCAGTTCTGATAACAGCAACAGTAGGAGGAGGATGAGCCGTGGGACCGCCCCACTCTCCCACAGATATAAATAGGAGGTGGATTTTTTTACTCCACTCATTTCTCCTGAAGGATGAGATCCCTGAAACACCTCAAACATCACTCCAGGAACAATGTGGTGAGTTTGTAACCTAAAGATGGAGAGAGATGTGCTGCTGCTGGAGGTGTATGGGGGTGGTGGTGGAGTGGGGTGGCGGTCTACTTGCTTTGCAGTTTGTTAGTTATTTACACTCTTGTCTGCGTGCGAGTGCAAGAGGAAACAAGATTACTTTTTTCACATTCATAGGAGAACTGCAGTGGGAACATCTTTTTAAAAAACAGATAAGAGTTGTGTTTCTACCTCTGCCCGTACGTTTTCTGGTGCCGCTCTAATTGTTTGTCCTTAGGTGTCTTTCAGATGCAACTTTAAATGTGAAAGTACGGACTCTTGCAATTACTACCCTTCCTTCTCTGTCTCCTTGTCATTTGTCTTTTTCTCTTTCATTTTGTCAGCCTTTCATTTTGCTGTGCTTTTTCTTCTCTCTCCGGCTCCCCCTCCCTCCCTCCCTCCTTCCCCTCTTTCTCTCTCACTCACTCACTCACTCACTCACTCACTCACTCTGTCTTTCTGTCTCTCTCTGGCTCCCCCCCACCACCACCATCACCCCCCCACCCCTTCCCCACACACCCCCTCCCTCTCCTTTTCCTTTCTCTCTTCCCTCCTCTCACATGCTCACTCAATCTCTCGTTCCCCTTCCCTCCCCTCCCTCTCCTCCCCTCTTTCTTTATCTTTCAGCCCCTCCATCTCATTTCTGTCTCTGTCTCCCTCCCTCCACTCCTCCCCCGCCCACAGCTCTTTCTCCTTCTCTCCATACCTCCCTCCCTCTCTTTTCTCTCACTCGTGCACACACACACACACTTTCAAATACACACCCAGTCTCTTTCCTTTTCTTTCTCACAAACACACAGTCTGTCTCTGTCTGACTACTTTAAAAGCAGTAATTATAAATGACGTGGTTATCAGGGCATCCAGGTCTACTCCCCTCTCCCAACACACACACACACACACACACACATTCACGCACACAAACACACACACTCTCACGCACACATGCACACCTTTATTCCAGCATTATCTCCTCTTCCTTTTTTTCCCTTTTCTCCATCCACTCCTTTCTTTTCACTCAGTATTGTGTCAGGAAAGGAAGCGGCTCTTGCTGGTGTATATGAGCCATGAGCGAGGACTTGTGTGAAGGCTGACAAGAAAGTCGGGGTCAGAGCTTCTCTCTATACATTTTTCTACAAGCCGGATTCATGCTCAGAAATAGCCCGAAACCAGTGGCCTGCAATACTCGCTTCTCCTTTGCCACAGAGAGCCAGTTTGGTCTCACCACAAATCCTTCCTCATAGTTTCACTGTTCCACTTTTACAGGTGGCAGGGTAAACATGTGCATGTGGGTCTGAAACACTTCCGAAACCATACAATTATGTTAGTGAGTCTTACGCATCGGTCTGGAATACCAAATGAGCTTGAAGCTCAATCGAATGTCTGTTATGGATATGAGATTGCCTGCCGGCATATATCATCTTGTTAAGGAAGCCTGGTGTGGCAGGCATTATGAAGTCGGCTACAGCGAGTGTAAAGCTGAGGCACTTTGCTCTTCATGAATGGGACAGACAGGTCCAGTGATGAGCGGACTCTGGTCAGCACAGGCTGCCCCGGGACCCCACAGGAAGTGCTGAGGACAGTCCACGGAAGTCAACTTCCTGGCTGGACCTGCATCCCTTGTTGTGTTCTTTATTATTCTAAAGCCTGTCAAGGAAGGAAGCGGGGTGCTAACACAGATCTGCCTTATCTCCTCAATCGAATGTTCTGTGGATTCGGAGCAAAGAAACAAGGCGTAGTCCGAATGCAGCTTTCACGGAGAAAACCTGAAAAACATTATCTTCATACTCTCCTGCAGCCTGGGGAAAAAAATTGTATTGCTTCTGGTGTCAGTCTGGTACAGTGAATCTTAAAAACTAAATTATATGATAATTTCAATATTATAGCAACACAAAAGCCTTTGTTTGTATTAATAGGAAGCTTACCAATATCATGAGGCTACAATGGGGAAATTAGGTTATATGAGGAAACATTGTGTAAGCCGGGGTTTGTAACAACAGAATAATGAAAAACCTTCAGACGTATAATTTCTCCTAGTTCATTTTTTAAAAGTGTATTGTGTGTTTCCTGTGTTTTCTCCCAGGAGGAGGAGAGTGGCCGCTTGGTGCGGACCTACCCCAAGATGACTGAGGGTCCAGTGGACGTGGGCACACAGACGGAGCCTGTGGTGGTGCTCTCTCTGGCTCAGGCTGCCGTTCTTGGCCTCATCTCCCAGAATGAAATCTTCGGGGCCACCATTGCTCCTAATGGCTTTTACACGGGGGAGCCCAGAGAGTGCCCCCCTCCTCCACCTGAAGCAATGGAGTATGAGTACGCTGACCAGCTAATAGGGGCTAATGGTGACTACCTGGCCGAGCCTGCCGGTGAGCCAGAGCCACAGCCACACTGCAGCGAGAGAAGGCGACCTGGGCCCCGTGGGAGGACCAAGAGACCCAAAAGTGAAGAAGAATTAGAGGGGCACCCACACAAATTACAGAGTCCACAGGCTCGGGTTAAAGGTGAAAGGCTTGAGTCTGATACCCCTCCTTCCTGCATTCACATGAACAGCAGACGTAGTCCTGGCAAGTCCGAGGATTCAGTCACCCAACAAGGTTCTCTGAAAGAGGAGCAGACCTGCGGAAACTGTCCCTCATGTGTGAGAGACACGCCCAGGCCACAAATAGACGGACAGCCAGAACAGGAACAAGAAGAAAACACTGGCAGAGAAAGAGAGAGGAAGGAAGAAGAGTTGGTGGTGGAGGAGGAAGAGGAGGAGGAGGCACTAAACCTCAAGACCAGCGGAGACACTGGTAGTCCTCTGGAGAACCGCTATTATGAGTCCAATGAGGTGGCGTACGAGTCTGCTGACATGGCCCTGCCAGGAGAGTACGAGGAGAACAGTCAGGCCATGCTGTGGTCGGACCCGGAGGGCCTTGCCAGGCGAATGCAGATCGACCGACTGGACATCAACGTGCAGATCGACGAGTCTTACTGCGTAGATGTGGGAGAGGGTCTGAAACGCTGGAAATGCCGCATGTGTGAGAAGTCATACACGTCCAAATATAACCTTGTCACACATATTCTGGGCCATAATGGAATTAAGCCCCATGAATGCCTACATTGTGGGAAGCTCTTCAAGCAGCCGAGCCACCTTCAGACTCACCTGCTCACCCACCAGGGAACCAGACCTCACAAGTGCACCGTTTGTGAGAAGGCCTTCACGCAGACGAGCCACCTGAAGAGGCACATGCTGCAGCATTCGGACGTCAAGCCCTACAGCTGTCGCTTCTGCGGCCGTGGCTTTGCTTACCCGAGCGAGCTGAGAACCCACGAGAACAAACACGAGAACGGTCAGTGTCACGTTTGCACCCAGTGCGGCCTCGAGTTCCCGACCTATGCTCACCTGAAGCGCCACCTGACCAGCCATCAGGGCCCAACCACATACCAGTGCACAGAGTGCCACAAGTCCTTTGCTTACCGCAGCCAGTTGCAGAACCACTTGATGAAGCACCAGAACGTGCGGCCCTACGTTTGCCCCGAGTGCGGCATGGAGTTTGTCCAGATCCACCACCTGCGGCAACACGCTCTCACTCACAAGGTATTGGCAGCGCACACCCTCGCGCTTAAGGTACTGAAACTCAAATTGATGTGCCTTTGTCTACCAGTTTATGTGTTCAAAACAAACCCCAGAGCAGGCTAGCATCTCGAATCCACACAACATCCTTTAAAAACCTTTATTTAAAAAAGAAAACTGTCATTATCTAGATATCATAGAAAATGCTGAGAGAACCTTTTTAGCTTCACTCCACCATATGAATCCTAAAGAATGAAAGTATATTGTACACATGCATCACAACCATTTCTCCTAAACCAGTTGCTTTGTAAACACAGTCTTCAAAGGCCTTGAGTTTTATTGTGTGGCTCAACCCCCCACATGCATGTGTTTTGTGTGGTGTGTCTTTCACAGAGCTTCTTCCTCTTTGTGTCTGATGATTCACTCTGATCTTTCTCTCCATTTTATGTTTTGTTCTATAGGAAGAAAAGAAGGATTTCTTGTCACGTGCTATGCTTTTGTTAAATATCAAAATAAAAGTAAATAAATGTTGAAACTGGAAAAAAAGTACATTTTTTCCACTTTGTTTCCACTCCATCTTTCAACACTTGGGGGGGCTAAAGTAATCTACATGAGCAAGATCAAAAGCCAGAATGCAAACACGTGCACATGCGAGCTCCTTGTGTGTTTTCTCCCTGTGACTCATTATTTATTTTCTTCTAAGCCATATATTTAGCCAAATTAATTAAAAGGCCCAAACACTTTTTGTGTCCCCAGGGTATGAAAGAATTCAAGTGCGACGTCTGTGCCAGGGAGTTCACCCTGTCTGCCAACCTGAAGAGACACATGTTGATCCACGCCAGCGTGAGGCCCTTCCAGTGCCACGTCTGCTTCAAGACCTTTGTCCAGAAGCAGACCCTTAAAACGCACATGATTGTCCACCTGCCGGTCAAGCCTTTCAAGTGCAAGGTGGGTGGGTGAAGCAAGTGGGAGTTATACTGAAAGACAAAACTGGGTCCCAATGTGATGGAGCCGGAGAAATGGGTGCTCAGTATTGTTATCTTATCTCTCAGGTGTGCGGAAAGTCGTTCAACAGAATGTACAACCTCCTCGGCCACATGCATCTCCACGCCGGCAGCAAGCCCTTCAAGTGCCCTTATTGCACCAGCAAGTTCAACCTGAAGGGCAACCTCAGCCGACACATGAAGGTCAAACACGGCATCATGGATAACTCGATAGATGGACAAGGTAAATAGCTCTATCAGTTCTCCTCAATTACACTGAAGATTCAACTCCTTGATGACGTTTGAATTTGCAGATGGGTTATGGGTGGCAAGTTTCTCAGTCGGACAACTCGGAGGGCTTCCTGTCACATTATTGTCACTCAGTTTTCCCCTAATGCACTTTGACTCAGCATGTACTGTAATCTAGTGGCCAAGTGTTTTGATGTTTCTCTGTCACTCCCTCGCCATGTGTTTAGTAAATATAGCAGTGCCTGGATTAGACATGCCTGTCTCTATCAGTGGAGACTGATACCGAGGGGTGTAGGGTGGTGGGGGGGGCAATCGGCTGTCCTCAATGAGGCCATGTGTCTTTAGGAAGAGCTGTGTGTGTGTTATTGAGGACAGGGCGGGATCATATTTGTGTCTCTGCTTCCTTCTTCAGAACCTCCCCAAGACACAGAAGGCCAAGAGGACTACGAGGAGGAGAGCTTTGAATTCAGCGAGCGAGAAAACCGGGCAAACAACAACAACACACCAGACATTGCTAAACTATCTCAAATGGAGTATTACAGCACCTATGGCAAGGGCGCAGGGCGCTTCAGCACCGCATGAATTATTAAAATGACCCCAAATTGAATATTAGTGTGAACTAATGAAAAAGGGATTGTATTTTTTTTTTGTTTGTTTACTTCTTGCTGTTAAAGGCATAGTGTTTGGGTTGTTCTTCAAGGGTGTGAAGAAACCCAGCAAACTGCACATTCATATGCACTGGAATCACTCGTAATGCTACAAAATTTGGAAATGTATACTTTTTACCGTATTACATATTTTTCATCTCTAAAACACAGCAAATCTACTGAATAAATATATTATATTTGAAAAAATGGACTAAAACAGAAGCATTTAGGTAAAAAAAAAAAAGAAATATATATAAATGCGTATATGTTACCAATTGCTCAACAACAGAATCATCAACTGAGCCTAATTTGAAAAGCACATTTTTAGCTACAAGCATAAATACATAAGGTGATACTGCACTTACTCACTCAGACAATCCCGGTCTGTCTCTCTCAGTCTGCTGGGATGAATTTATGTGAAGGGTTTAAGAAGTGTTACTGTTCATTTCACTTGCCAAAGCTTATCAAGTTGCAAAGGTTAATGATTCACTTTGATTCATACTGTGATTAAATAAATTTGAGGTTGCAAAAGGAGTTAAATTCCATTGGACTTGCAATCCATGTTTTATTGTATATTACTGTACAGAATGTATCAGTCTTCTCGTACGATGGCTGGTACTGCAATCAGTGCGTCGCACTGAGGACCACTGTGTCTACTTTTTAGGTTTCAGCATTAACAAGCATCACCCTGTATTGATCTCTAGTCTATGAATGTAATTGTTTCTGTGGAATGTTTTAAGACGCTAATGAAAAGAAAATCAAAATACCTTTTTTGTTTATAAATGGTAGGACCCCTTTACCAAAGAATTGGATCAAACCACGCAGCTACGGGCACTGTAAGTCTCTTTTCCTTGCTGTTGTATTGAGCTGGGACATTGGATTTCTTGGGGTCCAATCGCAGACCTCATGAAATTACATTCAGGTTCCCCTCCCACCCATCTGTAGATCTCTTCAAAAGATTACCACAGAGAACAGACTGTGGTACAGCTTCTCTTTCAACAAACTCCACCACTGCCGCCCCACACACACACACACACACACACACACATCTTGGTCTTCACGAGACAAGACTGCAGCATTTTTCAAAAGCAAA
This sequence comes from Amniataba percoides, assembly GCA_037176925.1. NCBI lineage: Eukaryota > Metazoa > Chordata > Actinopteri > Centrarchiformes > Terapontidae > Amniataba > Amniataba percoides. The sequence goes on along the minus strand of JBAJHX010000081.1, from coordinate 12,393,365 downwards.
TGCAAACCCCACATTCGTATTGCGGTTGTTTTTTTATGGATGAATCTCAACAAGAATTGTCCCAAAAAACTCAGACAGAAATATTAAGTGCCCTAGTGTGTCTGCAAGAGCATGCCATCCATCATGCTGTACACTGGTCTCAAGTGATGAACGACAACCTCCCAACATGTGACAGGGCCGCGAACCTTGTGGAAAATGATTTGGGAAATGCTCAATATATTCAGTTTCCCAGTGCTTAGCTTTTCAAACTTGCAACATGCAAACAAGGTATCCATTTGCGATGTTGATATAGCGCATTTAAAATAAAAAAAAAAAATTGCTCAATTTTGTGAGTTTTTCAGCTTCTGTGTTCATTCCATCACTGTTTTAGTGATGATAAAAAGGGGAAGATGTTCAGCTTAAGTGGCTTTCTGTATTAGACATTAGTGTGGAGATAATGTGGATAGAAATGTATGTACAATGTTGTGTACCAGACAATACTGTAAAATAATAAATTTATTTACCTTTAGAAGTGTCTGACTTTTATAGAAATAAAAACATGAAATACTGAAAGGTGGGTCAAACAAGGATTTATTCGCAAGTATGTTTGACAGAGGTTTCAGTCCTGCCCAAGGCATTACACAGTATTGAATACAGTACTTCACATTACAAAAATAAAACCTTGCAAATGACGGGACAGATAGTTAGGGAGGCATCAGGTGGAAGGACAGCTGTCGACCATTTAATAATCTAATAGAGCCCTACATAATCCTACAAACAGTACTTGTGTTTTTTACTTCAGGCAAAAATGCAAGTGGATTTATTGACCTTTTTAAGTTAAAAATGAGGTACAAAAACAGATGAGTGACGTTGCCCACTCCAGGCTGACTATATTCTTTCAAGTCCTTCACTTGCCGAGGGCTTTATCCAGATTTGTCTTGATGGCGTCGAGGAAGTCCGTCGTATTGACATAGTGCTCGTTCAGCTTGACACTGAGAAGGCAAGACGAGAAAGAACAGATCAGAAAATATGATATAAAACTAAACACTGTAGCAATAAAAACCAGTAACCTCTAATCATTTTATGAATAGATTAAAATGTAGCAATGATTACTTAATAAGATGAATGATATAAGCAACTTTGACTTTTTACTAAATAACGGTTGCATTATTTAAGAAATGACTGTCCTCTGTAATTTATGAGTGCCTCTAGTTGGCCGAGATAAGTGCTTTTAATGACAAAAAAGAAAGAAAACTCATAGTGAGCTGCAATGCCTCAACAAGAAGCAGAAACCCAAATGTGTAGCTGGATTTAGATCTACAATTGTGCAATATGTGCACAGCTTATTCTTCATCATTCACTGTGAAAAAAAAAAAAAAAAAAAAAAGCTAAATATTCCCCAAACCTCACAACCATACTGGCTTAAACTCCTGTCAACAACATGAGGTCATGTGTGGGACGAGATTTCAACTTCCCAACCTGTATTGCATGCCGTCAGGTCAGAATGAGGGTAAACAACACCCTGTCTTATGGCAGCGTCTCAGACTGGTGGTGATGGTTTAATCAAAGAGAATATTTTCATTCAAAGTGAAAAGAAGAAAGGCTGCCAGTGAAAGCACCAAACATTCATTTTTGGATGCCATTATAGGCTTAATGTCCCAAAACATAAAGATGCTCCATGGACTAAATAGATACATACTTCAAATTAGGACTGCAACTAATGAGCTTTTGTATGATTGATTAACCTGCTGCTTATTTTCTCAAAGTGTCTGCTAGATAGAAATATAAGAAAAATGTGAAAAAGTGTACACTTTTCCTACAGCACAAAAAGCCAAATGTGTTTAAATTAGAAAAGCAAAAAATGCTCACATTAACAAGAAGGCAAAACTATGCTATGTTTGCCATTTTGCTTAATAAAAGTCACTTAAATAATTAATTGATCATTAAAATAGCTTCAGATCAGTCCAATTAACTTGCTTATTGTCTTAGCTCTACTCTGAATCTTCCTCCCTTGTGGATTATATGAAACACTGGACTCTTTCATATCTCTAATGACATCCTCATCTTGTTGTGTTATCAAATTATTTTTCACATCCTGATATTACATGCATGTCCTTAAAATCAAGAACCTTGTCATCGTTAAAGTTGCAATCTTGTCTAAAATATTCGACTTATTTTAGGTGTGAGGTCCCTTGGATATGAAAAGCCTTCCATTTCTTATTTTTAGCGCTCTCTGGGGCCAAACCCTTCCTTACACCTTCAGAAGCCTCCCAGGTAAAAACATGTTTATGTAACTGTGCAGTACCTCCAAGACATTAAGGCTTCTGCTGTATGACACTCTTGATATTTCCAGCACCTTATTGAATCAATGAAGAACTGAAGACAAAAACTACTACTGGGAGCAACAACTAAGTCTATCTAATGAAATGGATGATGTGCCTAATATCGTAATGTTGGAGAGAGCTGTCAGAGCCAAGCCACACTACAAAACTGAACTGTTAACATGGAAAACTTACTTGGACAGGCCGTGGATGCAACCTGCGAGGTCCTTGGTCATCGTGCCACTCTCAACAGTCTCGACACACACCCTCTCCAGAGTCTGGGAGAACCTATGGATAAAAAAACAAAAACAAAAACAAGACATTCAGAAATCATTTTATTCCAAGGGTCAGTATGTTTATAATCATTTAAAGCATCTTACTTAATCAGGTCAGGGTTGCCGTCAAGTTTGCCACGATGCTCCAGGCCTCTGGTCCAGGCAAAAATGCTGGCAATGGGGTTGGTGCTGGTCGGTCTTCCCTGAAAATACAGTTGAGGTTAATGTGAGAGAATTCAAACAACTACACCTTGTGTTGTTTCAAATTTTCATGAAATTAAAACATCATTTAGTGACCATTTTTTGGTCATCTGACCTTACTTTATATGCTAAATTCTCACCACATGGTGGCAGTATGACTCCACCGATCACAACAGTCTGTTTGCCAGGTCATATTGTAGCCTGCTTGAATATTTTCTGTTTCATTGCAGGGTGAAACGTTTTCCCCAATACGGAGCTTGATAAAGTATGTTACCAACCTTCTGGTGCTCGCGATAGTGCCTGGTTACAGTGCCATGGGCAGCCTCAGCCTCAATAGTCTTGCCATCAGGACACACGAGTACTGATGTCATCAATCCCAGAGAGCCAAAACCTGAAACAGGGAATGCAAAAGAGAGCAATTTCTTCATTGTTGAAACTGATATTTGCTAAAAAACTGATAAGCAGGTAAAATACTTTAAGAATTCAGTGTTTTGTGAACAAAATTTCCCAAAGACTCAGCAGTGTATTCTCACCCTGTGCCAGGATATCGGACTGAACGTCCCCATCGTAGTTCTTGCAAGCCCACACAAAGGCCCCGGAGGACTTCAGCACTTGGGCAACCATGTCATCAATAAGCCTGTGCTCATACCAGATCTTCAGTTTGTCGAACTCGGGCTTGTAGTGCCTGGAGGAAGAATAGATATCAAAATAAACGTTTGTTTTTTTACCTTGTTCTCAAACATGCAAGTAAAATAAGGGTGTACATTTTCTACAGTACTGTACTGAATCCTAATTACTGTCACAATTTCGTGTGACACAATAAATAATACATTAAATTTAATTTAGTATTCTTGCTGTGACCTATTTCAATTATGACATACTTTTAACAAACATTTCTACTAAATCTTCTATAAAAAACTAAAACCAGAAGACACTGACTTTTCAAAGATATCCTGGAAGATGTCCTTAAATCTGCCATCGTAGGCTTTAAGAATGGTGTTCTTTGTGCTCATGTACAGTGGCCACTTCTTGCCAATGGCATACTGGAAGCAGCTGTGTGCGAAGCCAGTGATAGACTGTCGAGGAGGAAATACAAACAGTTCATGACTTCTGTAACGTTTTATCTGTCATACAGAGGTTAACAACCTTCCCCGTGGCAAGCTGAAAGTCATCTGCTATGACCTCTGATGTTGTTAAATCAAACAGACCTGCGCTGATCGAGGGCAAACAAAACAGTGGCAAAGCAAGTTGAAATAAGGTTTGCCTACTGCAATGACGGCTGTGTCAACTGTTAAAAAAGCCTTAGGGCAGAATGCAAGCACTATCAGGGTTTGTAGAATTCAAAGCTGGAGTACTGTAAAGTCTCACAGTAACATGAGGGACAACTGCAGTACTGACTATGTACCTGAAAGGTGGATTGGGGTAACACATTTGTTAACGGGTATTAAGCATGTTTTCAATTATTTTTCCTCCAACAAATGCACCATTCACAACTGATTGTGTGACATTTGCTAAAAACGAACTCCTAGCTGTTCAAAGGACAATTATTTAGCCTCAGTGTTTATTCCTAACCTCAAGATCAAGATTTGCTTTCTTTTCTTCTTTCTCTTAATGGGATTTGTTGACAGTAAACCAGCCTTATCCTTCACTCACCTCATCTGTGTTGTACATGCCCATCCCACAGCCACCAGCAGGAAAGTCGTAGACCTCCCATTCCTTGTTGGCACTACCGTCAGCAGGTGAGAAGATGATCTTGAATTTTCCGGGCTGGTCCACAACAAAGTCTGTTGCTCTGTACTGTAGAAGACAGAAAATTTAATGAACTTTTATCAGTCTCCACATTTGTTAATGTGGGCTCAAGAGGTGAAAGCACCATTAACGTCAACGGAGACGCATCACTTTGTTACTCACCTGATCGCCAAAGGCATGTCTGCCAATGGTGATTGGCTGCGTCCAGCCTGGAACAAGCCTGGGAATGTTCTTGCAGATGATTGGCTCGCGGAAGACAGTGCCGCCCAGGATGTTCCTGATGGTACCGTTGGGGCTCTTCCACATCTTCTTCAGGCTAAACTCTGAAATATAAAAAAGAAAAACAAGAAAGATACAGCCAGTGAACAACAAACACCACGATCACGAGTTCATCTACTTCTACGCTGACAGTCTAATGTTCCTCTATTAGGTTAAAAATTAGTATTGCTGATTCAAAATGCAGGATGCTCCTTCTAAACACTGCAGCTGCCAGTTTCCATAGAAAAATACATAAACCATGAAAAGATACCTAAAATATCTATCCTTTAATTAAGTATTCAATAATCCCACAGTGTATTTGGACACAATGCTTGTCAAAACTGCTCTGTTACTGGAAATATGTAACAGGCCACCACATACGTGTTTCATACCTTCTACTCTGGCTTCGTCGGGTGTGATGGTGGCACATTTAACGGCCACATGGTACTTCTTAGTGGCCAGGGCAGAGTCGATGGTGACCTGGTCATCGGTCTGGTCACGGTACGGCAGACCCAGGTCAAAATACTTCAGCTCAACATCAACATTGCTCAAGATGAGCTAAAGGGATACCCCGCAAACAAACAAACAAAAAAGCCACAAGAATTAGCATGAGAAACATCTTATTTATAAAATATATTATGTATTGGAAAAAACACTGTTTAAAGTATCTGTATGATGACATGTTTTACGTATACACACAACTCAACAGTTGTCAGAAAACATTCAGGGATTTGTCTCTTGCTTCTCCACATTTTCTCCCAGAGCCGACACACCATCTGCTCTCCGAAGGCAATCAGCCAGTGTCTGAATGAAACATCACAAAGGCTCCTCCCCCCCACATCATACATCCATAATCTTCCCTACAACCCTCCCCTCTCATCCACGTGTCTTGCTGATATAAAAATAGGCCAGTCAGACAGTGTGGGCACATCATCCTCTGAGAGTCACACCGCTGTTTGTGCGTTTACCCCTCCGCCCCCGGACACCACTTCATCACCTTCTCTTTGATGAACTCCCAGATGATCCTGGTCATCTCGTCTCCGTCCATCTCCACCACCGGCTGAGACACTTTGATGCGTTTGTCGGCATCTGTCAATCATACATATAGGACGGTTCATGTAAACCCAGCTTTTCATTCACAACTAAATGCATATTGATTGAAAAAGAAAAAAAAGAAAAGAGGGGTCAGACTGCAGAGCAATGACATTAAACACAGGAAACAACTCTGAATGAGGGAGGAAAAAAAAAGATAAAAACATCCTTTTTTAGGCTCTCTGCAGAGGATGTGCAGCAGTGTTTCCTGTTTCCTATAAATTTTCCAGATAATGTCTGTGCCTCAGGCTCACATTTTAGAGGCTGAAACCACAGATTGACTGAATCAACACATCGATTATCAGAACTGTTCATTTTATTTGCATATTTACTCTTACTGTGTAAATATTATACCAGTCTTTTAAGCATTTCACCCGGTGCTACTACAGTTTGCTGAAACAAAGAAAAACACTTGATTACAATTTTGAGAACATATTAATTCTTCAGTAAAATAGAAAACTGGCTGGCTGCAGCTTTGCACACTAAGTTCACCTTGAGTCTTCTGAATGCTTATCAGACAAAATGAACAACAAGAAATCACTGTGATGTAGCAACCTGTGATACACAGCGTGTGATCTTATTTGGCACTAAAGAGACTGGGATTCACTGAAAAATATTCATCAATAGGGACAGAAATGTGACTGAAAAAAGTTTAAGATGTCCTGTGGAGTTATGTAAACAATATTTACATTCAGTGTTTTACTAAAATGAATTAATTGTGACTAACATACATATTGAATAAATCCTTCCTCACATTTACAAACCTAATGTTTGAGGTTTATTTTAAAACTGGCAACATTTGTTTGTTGCGTGCATTTCATTGCCGTTTGTTTCGTTTCTTGAAGCATTGCTGCCCCAGACAGTTAATCGGGGTAAAGCCTGAATCTAGAGGTGGGAAACCTGAGCGTGCACGTGATACAAACAAATCTGGGCCTGTTTACAAAAACACTGCTCCACAGCACCTCTAGCTCCCACAAACTCCACAGGGCATCTTAAGCTGTAGCTGTGTCTCTAATTATAACAATTGGCCTTTCTGAAAATACCAATTCATGGGTTAGGGAAAGATGCTGAATTAATTCTATAAATGTAAGTATTATTTAATGTTGTAAAAAGAAAACTTTTAAAGTTCAAAAACATCTCAACTTAATCAGTGAAAGTGCACTTTACTTTCACTTTCAACAATGACTTTTGGGAGATTGGTCCCTTAACTTCTTTGCTTTCCAGTGGGATGACCACAGATCAGTATCTCTAATCATATCTTCTCTCACTCTGCTCAGCGTGTGAGAGTCTTGCCAGCAGGACCATTTCAGTCAATAGAAAAGTACAGGGGGAGGTGCAAAGGATCAAGTGCCTCTCAGATTTCCCAGCCAAGTTAATGCTCCCCCGCTGCTCCCAAAGCCTTCTCAGAATAATGCAAGAAAATATAAGGAGTCTGGTGGAGTCATTAGACAACCAACATTTCCTTACATATACGTATTAAAAAAATCAAATGCAATATCAAAAACCTACGCAACACATTTGACTGCACTGGGATTAGGACGCCTTGGTAACACCTGTCAAAACAGCCTCTGCTCTGTTCCCATGCTCTTAATGTGACACACGAGCCCTGCCGACCTCAGATACATGGCGTCCATGAAGCACTGAAAATAACCTCATATCAAAGACAGTTGTGACCTTCATGTTACAATTATGTTGTGCAATCGCATGAAGCAGACCGAAATGAGCAACATGCATGAGCACTATCTCTGTGTTACTGGTTAGGGTGACTTTGTGTCTCTTAGACTGATCTAATCCTTAAGACAACAACAGATTACTCTCCAAAATTATCCGTCACCAGCATTTGTGACACCACCAACAAACAATATCTATGTTTTTGCAGTTTTCTGCAGGTACCTTCTCTGGCCTTGTTTGGGAAATGTGTCATCCTGGCATTGAAGATGATGTGACAATCTGTGAAAATCCATTTAGTTAGTTTTGTTCTGCATTTTTACACCGAGGAGACTGGGGTTACACCACAATGGGAAAAAGGCAGAACCACTGTCCCTGTTTGTCCTAATTTCCTGCAGAAAATAATTTGTAAAGAGATTCTTACTTAAGTATGGTTGAGTCAATGGACAGAAAAAAACAAAACAAACAAATACATTGTCACAAACTTTCACTTATTTGTTTTTTTTTCCTGAAGAATGACATGATAATGGGTATTTGGAAGAAATTTGACTGTAGACTGAATATTTGTTTTTTTTTATTTCTCACTCTTTTCCAGTCATTTTATGATCCAATCATAAATGTAATTTCCTGATTGGCAGCAGAAATATTAACCATTATGATCGGCTCAATTTAAGCACCTCACCCAACAGTTTTTCTCCATCTGCTATCTGAGCTGTGCAGTCTCTACTGCAGTGCATCGTGGGTACGTCACTAACAGCTATGCTTTGGCATCATTTCTGACTCGTCTAACCTAAATCTGCTAAAACGGGGCTCTGCCGGCACAGCGCGGGGGGAGGGGAGCGCAGGAGGGAGCTGAGTGGGTTACGTAACATCTGAACGTATCAACAGAGTGGACGCTGAAGGGCGAGCTGAAACAAAGTCATGTGTGCCTCGTCGTTCCTACATTCGCTGAGGAAAGGCCTGCATGATTTTTTTGCTTTATTTTTCTTCACCACAGAGAGCTGGAGACCAAGTCAGCAAATATCTGAAATATTAATCTGTTATGGGCCGTCTCCATTTCAAAAGTACTAACTCACAATGGCAAATGGAAATCTGAGAATTTAAAAACAAGTCAGTGACTTTAAGTCTAGTCTGACTGACCACAAAAATACTTATTTTTATAGTGTTATAACAACATTCACAAATTGCCTCAGTGCTGAATGTTGTCTTGACTTCAACCACAAATTGTGGTTTAAAACTAGAAAATATCTTATGAATAAATATGAGAAAAGGGTTAAAAATAAGATTTCCATTCAGTGCCAACTTTCAGTTTTTAGTGGTTTTAAATGCAATCTGTAACATGGGGCTTTTAATCTAGTTTGGGAGAAAACTGCACAGTTATATACTGAAGTCTTTGCCACTTGTGCAATACACATTTAAGAGACATGCAGTCTAAAACAATGTGAGCCTTGACGAAATGACCTGAATAACCTTTGTCTAGGTGTCCTCTCTGGTTAACTTTCAACAAGACGAGTCTTTAGTTTCAAGCTTATAGCATTGTATTGTGTTCCCTGGATAAACAAACCGAGCTGAGAGGTCAGTTAATAAACTGTTAAAACAAAACTAAAAATGCTGTCAGTAAAAAAAAGAAAAGGAAGTTGCTGTGAATGCAAGGCTTCAAATTTTACAAGTTGGGAGACAAACAAGAGCATTACACCTTCTCTTGGTAAAATCCAGAGCCAAGAAAGAAACAGCACGTCTGCCAATTTTATGAGTGCTGTGAAATCTTAAAGGACGTGTAATTGTAAAAAACGGCAGCCAGGAAAGACTTGTGACTGCAATTAAAAAGAGACAAATGCTTTGTCAGACTTTAAAGGCTCGAACCGCAGCCAGGTCACAGAGGTCAGCACGCCGCTCTGATCATTTGCTGATTTAACTCACAGGCGCACGCTTTGACAAATGTCACACCTGTTGCATAAACCTGCAGAAACCTCGGCTTTGGGAGCGTCTGCCTTATGCAAACTTGGACACAATTATTCATTACTGACCTACTCAGCTCAGATGACACTTTGATTAAATCACACTCAAAAAGTGCCCTTCAATTGCCCCTGCGAGTCATAAAAACTGACTGCTACTGGTAGTCTGAGTTTGCATGGAGACATGTAGTTACAACACCAGAGCTTAATAAGAGTCAGAAATCCTGCTGTATGAAAAAAAAATTGGGGAATGGCTGCAGAGACCACGTGATGAATTTGGATCACTGCTCCAAAAATCACAAGCCAAAAAAAAAAAAAAAAAAAAAGAGCAGATGATTTTTGACTGCTCTGCTTTCACTGATCTGCAAAAAAAAACAGCTGACTTATAATCGATCACAGCTAACATCAAGGCATCAAAATGCATGTTTGAGTTTGCGGTCTCGTTGTCGGTGCAGGATTCGACAAAACGATGGAAACATGATGCGGGACGCACCGGCAGCCATTGCTCTCCACAGCGGAGTCTCGTATGCGGCTGACCTTGTGAAAAGTTTTACAAGTCGCACTGAAAACACCGCGACTGACCGGCAGCTCGTAGTGAAAAGATGCCAGCAGCTGATTTAGGCAAATGTTTATGGACGACAGCTGCTTTTTTTTTCAACCGTGAGAAATGACATTTCCGCTTAAAAAAAACGGAAGATTCATTTAATTCATCGGCTGCCAGTTTTCTTCAACTCAAGAACCACACACTAGCTAATTTTACACATTTTGTTAAAAAAAAAAAAATTATTATAATAAATTCAAGCGTTTAATTCACTAAAGCGACCGCGCATTTTCGTTTTCTCGCCAGCTGTTCCTCAAACTTTGCCTGTCGGAGGGAAGACAAAGACAGCTCTGCCCGCCGGCCCTCATCTCCCCCTCCTCCCTCTCTCGACGCTCACAGCCGCCTGCTTCACCCGGACAGCCTGAGCTGAGCATTAAAAACACCTAAAGACACCGGGGAGCGCTCAGAGCATCGCTGCCTCTGACACCAGGAAACCATTAATGTTATTTACAGCGTTTACAGCATCCCGGTCGACTAGCATGGCCGCGCAGCTCGGCGGTTGTTGTTGTTGTTGTGGCCGCTCGATTTACATCAACGTTACATTCGCCCCGATAAAATGTACACATAATGGGCGCCATTTTGATAAACAGTCTAGTTCAGGCAGCGGTTAACAGTCACACATAATGATGCTGAGGTTGACCCGGCTTATCTCTCTCTCTCTCACTCTCTCTCTATGTGTCTACACTCACAGTTTCTTTGAGGCAAAGTCTGGCAATTTGCAGCCGGCGCAAGCACCGCCGGGTTTCTGGAGAAAGCGGCGGCGGACCTCGAGAGGGAGCTGAGGACTTTCAGGTATCCAGCCATGTCTGTCTGTCCTCGGCCCGGAACACTTTGACAACTCGACGAAACTCAGGAGAGCAAGGAGAGGGCAAGGCGCTTTAATGCTCCCCGCAATATAGTGAGCGGCGGTGGCGGGCAGCACCGCCCTCCTCTCCCCTCCCCGGCGGGATATGCCGGGTGCTACGTCAGAGCGGCACAGACACAGAGGAGGGACCACAACAAAAACTGTCTGTTAAACTGCTGCTGCCCTGCAGATCATACACAGCATTTAAACACAGTCATGAGCTCCTCATGTCAGGAGCAGCCAGAGCGAAGGACAACTGCCTGTCATCGCTGCTCTCTTGCAGTTCATGCAGTCTGCCTCTTGATCTCTCTCTCACAGGTCAAACAGGAATCTGACATTTGCTCTCACAGGGTTTGAAGATGTTTTATGTGCAAAATACTGAGTGTGCAATCACCATCGGGCACCTGAAAGGGGGGATTTATGTGGTCCACCAAAAGGTTGCAGGACAGTTTAAACAAAAATGTGTTTCTTGACTTTTACTCTCATTTATGGATCAAGCACAAATCACAGAGTCCTACGTTTCCAACAGTGCAATTCAATGCACTTTGCATACTTTGAAAAGTCACAGGTGACGTTCTTTTTTTTTTGGTACTGCTCCCTGAGCTTGATGTATAAAATCAGCTTAAAAGGCTCGCTAGCACATTTCTCATATAACCTGCTGTTTTATCTGTTGCACTCTTTGTTGCGTGTCTGCAGGGATATTATAGGCCTAGTTCTTTTTTTGTTCTCCACAATATGCTCATTTTGTACTTGGCTGTCTGTGTCTCCCCCACACATATTCAAGGTCAATGGGACATTTTCTATTGCAGACAAATAACCTTTTATGTAAGATATATCCAAACTTCAAGATGTGAGTCAGTAGAAGAAATGGTCTATTGATGAGAACACAATTCACTGTTTTTCTCAAATTATTTTATCAGTTGTGTGACTATTTGCTTTAAAACAATTTACTGACTCTGGTGCCCCACTCTTCAAGTTCTGCTTTTGATGAATCATATCTTTTGAAAATGCATTATGTAATATCAGATAGATGAAAACACATTAAAATTCACTGGTATAAAATTATTACACAGCAAAAAAAAAGTGTTAAAACAGCAACAAGCAGTGATCATAATAACACATTTATAGTTGTCCAGAAACAGCTTGAACAAATATACAAGACACACATGACATTTGTACATGTGGATAACAAATACACAGGTCTTTGAGACATGGATATATGCAGTCCCAAGTGTTCACCTAGTTACAAATCCAGTAAATAGTTAGACACAGGGACAATGTCCAAAGCAATATATTGTATTGTTTATTAAACTTGGATGCAAATATTTATGTTTAACATAGAAACAGCATGTTTGTGTTGTTCTATGCAGAAGAAGTACATTTCACAAATATACCATGCATTCAGATTAGAAACTAAGATGAGAGCAATACTTCTCTGTAAAAAATAAAACCACACAGACACTGTTTTATTCATAAGGAAAGCTCCCTTGTTTCTTATGCTGGAGGAGCTGACTCAACTCAGCACCGAAAAGCTGAAATTCATTGAGATCCTGTACCATCTGCAGCACGGGTACAGGATAGTCACATTCCAAAATGTCTCGGCAGAGCGCCCTCTAATTTTAGCAGGGGACGGTTACCATACTGGGAGAAAGATTGGGAAGTGTGCAAAGCAGTCACATGACGGGGCTGGTGGTGAGCCAGCAGGAAAGAGCAGGGAGCCAGGTCACCTCTGAAGAACTACACTTGAGAATAGGGGGCCTGCATTGACAAAGGTCCAATAAAAAAGTGCAATAATCCATAAAAAGCAGATTAAATCAAAGGCTGTATGAAACATAGCATTCTTCAACTTGTGTTTTTGATATTGCAGAGAAGGACAGTGAAGGTCAGCTGTTTGTATCCCTGAAATGCACATGTAATGATAGACTAATGTGGTTACTGTGGCCAGACAGAGACAGTGGCTATTACATAATCCTCTGACTTTCTACAGGGCCCTTTGACCTGCTGGTATGTAAACACTGTATACATCCATGCCCGCCTTCGCACTCAGCAATCCTCCACAGACTCCTTTAACAGTCACTTTCAGATGTCACGCAAGGTCAACTCCCTAAATCTAAATTTAGCCCAGTCTCGTAATGTTCGCCTGCTCCATTGTCCTTTGACGTTAACAGAAAGGGGAGTGACTTACTGATCTGACACCTTATAACTTTACTGTCATCAGGAAGAAAAAGAACTAAATGTTTTATTTCAAAAGTCAGGGTCTCATATGCAGCTCTGATCAGGCTTTAATTTAGATCTGAGGGTGTACTGCTATTATTACTGTCATCTCAGTGCTTCTGCTGGGTGTCTTCTTTTGTGTGCGCATACAACAGCGGAGGCACATCTTAATTTGCTCGTAGGAGTTTAGGATATAATTTGATGCTATATAAAGTACTTCCCCAGTGATCTCAGACTTGATTGGTAAATGTAGATCTATAGATGTATGTGCTCCCTCTGCTGGACTCATTTTGGAGAAGCACTGAGGTTGTGTTGGTGAGCATAGAGAGACCTCTGCTGGCTGTGGCTGAGTGTGGCTTCGTTCATCAGCCAGAAATATTTTATAGCAGTGTTATATAAAGGAGCTGAACTGCAACTGTCTTGACGCAGGGGGAAACGCAGAAGAAACACAGACTTTATATAAGACAAAATAAAATACGTGAGACATCATATAAAAATGTGTCAATGCCAACACAAGCAAACAATATGCAATGTGATCAGTATATTGTGTCAGAATAACATGAAATCTGTCATCAGTGGCTAAATCATTCTCACCATCACTGCTGTTACTTGTCTATAAATGTGTTGCCAGTGATAGTCAATGTGATGCAAAGATGTTGTTTGCCTATGGCACCAATGGTATGAAAAATAAAAGAATAAAATAAAAAACAAACAAACAAAAAACCCCACAGTGAATCCACTTTCTGTACTTCTGGAAGTAAAATGTGGGATTATGAGGACAGAAACATGCAGCTCCTGTTCTTAAGATCTTAAACTTTTGCCTACAGTTTTTTTCTATGCATTAATGTATTGTCATTTATATAAATGACAATACAATATATTTTTTATTATTGAGATTATAATTGGTTATACTAATGATTCATTCGTTGCTGTTGTTGCTCTTATTTGACTTAATTTTGATATTTTATTTGTGAGCATTTCTCATTTTCTCTTACTGTGTATTTCATTTGAGTTGTTTGCATAGCTTTTTCATGTTTTATACAGTTTGAGTTGTCTTTTATATATGAGAGGTGGCATAAACACGTGTTATTATTATTATTATTATTATTATTATTATTATTATTATTATTATTATTATTATTATTATTATTATTATTATT
>JBAJHX010000081.1:12363738-12378948 GCA_037176925.1 Amniataba percoides | reverse complement strand
ATTATTATTATTATTATTATTATTATTATTATTATTATTATTATTATTATTATTATTATTATTATTATTATCATCATGCATGTATATTTTTAAATGTATTCATTCATCCTTTTAAATGTAAAGCGCAGACTGTCACTGCGCCTCCGCAGGTTTCATAACTTCAAACATCACTCAGAGGATCGTTGATAAAAAGAACCAATAGGATTCCTCCGCGGGCTGAAGGTGGGCGGTACTTCCTGGTCTGAAGGTTTGTGTTATGTATCCAAACATGAGCTGTGACCGCGGACGGCGCTTCTAGTTAATTTTGCACATATTTTACTGCTCGTGCGTGTTTAAACGGAGACATATTTCGAATCGGACTTTGAGAGAGAGGGTTTGATCCAGTGGTAGAAACAGACTGAGGACTGACAGGACAATGCAGACCTTCACAGCGATGAGGTCGTTTGTTCTCCACTATCCTAAAACTATTGCTCTGGTCACAGTAACAGGTAATGAATGCAGTGAGGCCCCATCTCTGCCTATTTAGATGCATGAATGAATGTTGTGCTGAAGAAGGAGAAACAACCAGCTCCTGTAGTGCACTCACTCACCTGTGCACTCATGATACCTGATAATATACTGTATAATCTGGGTTGTTTCAGGTAATCTGCACAGACAGATTTCTCATTGCTATTAAAATGAGGGGGGTTGTGTTCTTGTTGAATCCCAATTGTGCTTCATATTATCTAAAATAACTGTTTCATTATTCAAATTTCAAGTGTTTTTTTAGAAATTGTTTGACAACTTTATTATTTGCTCTTTTTTCTCCTTTAGGGTATTTGTTTTAATATCTCTACACATTTTATTAGGCCTTAGTGTAATTTTATTATGTGAGCTTGCAGTACTGTTGTACTGACTGATGTGTATACTGTATTTTATACATTACTTACTTAATACTCACACACCTTGATGGTTTCCTATATGGTCACATTTTATCATTTTAACAGCTTTATAGACTTTATGTTATTAGTCTACATAACAGACAGACAGAGAGAGATAGACAGACGGATGGATGAACTGATAACTTATTTGATAACAATAAAGGTAAATACTTGCTTGGAGTTTCACAGTCCTCACTCACAATTAAATTGTGAAGGATAAAATACATCAAAGCAAAAATGTCCATTGTTGGCATCTTAAGAAAAGGTTTTATAGTCAGACAAGATGGGCTGAAACACAAACAGACTGATTCCTTTAAAAAGGCGGAACAGATGTATGGCTGGACACAAAACACACTTTGGATCATTTTGATCCCTTAAAATGTAAAGATGTTAGAAGACTGTCCGTCAAAATTCCTGAAACCCAGAATAAAGTTTGCTTGTTTTTATAAACCTTATTTCTTATGATAAGAAACAGAAACAATTTTGTGTTTGAAAGGTTCAAGCCTGTTTCAGTTTAAGCCACTTTTCGAGCAATTATTTTACTATTCTGCTTGAAATATGACTGAAATGAGTTATTGATTATCACAATAGGTGCTGTCACTTTGAATTCAATAAAGTACATTTGAGAATATTTTGGTATAAAAATAAAAAGCTGCTGTCTTGTGAACAGCTTTCTCAGTTGTTAGGAAAAGGTGGAGCGGTGTTATCACTAGAAATGTGTGAATTCTTTCAGGAGTTGGACTTTTTAGCGTGAAGAAATGGATGGCGGGCGGCGTGTGTCGCAGCAAAGCCTCGCTGGTCGGAAAGACCGTCTTGATCACTGGAGGCAACACTGGGATTGGCAAAGAAACTGCTGTGGACTTGGCTCGAAGGGGTTCGTGACTCATGTGAGTTTTACATTTTTAACCGTTTAATTCATGTGAAACTTAACAAGGTCTGCTGCTGTGTCAACAGGCGCCAGGGTCATTCTGGCCTGCAGAGACATGGACAGAGCTAATAAAGCTGCAGAGGACGTGAAGAAGAAGAGTGGAAATGACAACGTCATTGTCAAAAAGTTGGACTTGGCGTCTCTGCAGTCAGTGCGACAGTTAGCAAAAGATATCCTAGCAAGTGAGGAGAGGCTGGATGTTCTCATCAATAATGCAGGTAGCTGTCACATGAGATGCGTCATATATCATATGCCTGCAACTTTGAGACAACAGAGTGGAAGTGTTAAATAAAATGTCTCATCAAATTCTGACTTTCAGGTGTTATGAGCTGTCCAAAATGGCAGACCGAAGACGGCTTTGAAATGCAGTTTGGTGTGAACCACCTGGGCCACTTCCTTTTGACGAACTGCCTGCTGGATCTCCTGAAGAAGTCGTCTCCGAGCCGCATTGTCAATATCTCCAGTTTAGCTCATGAGAGAGGTGCAATTTGTCTCTTTTTCTGCTTCACTTCAAGAGATAGAGATGTTTTTTTCTCCCCTGTCTCTCTCTCTCTCTCTCTCTCTCTCTCTCTCTCTCTCTCTCTCACTCAGGAATGCTCTCGTTTCAGTTCAGTGTGAAATACCACGTCTGTGAATAGGGGGTTGAGTTGCTTTCACTCGACAGGTCAAATCTATTTTGATGACATACATCAGGAGAAAGATTACCGCCCGTGGAAGAGCTATGGGCAAAGTAAACTAGCTAATGTGCTCTTCACAAGGGAGCTGGCTAAGAGGCTGCAAGGTACTGACACCTTTTTTTTTTTACCTCGCTTTAGACATGATCAAGTATTTCAAAAACTGTTTGTTGTGCGTGTATTATTGGATGACCACTTAGATTGTGTGCTCTTGTGAATAATGTGAATATATTTCTTATTTTGCAGGGACCGGAGTAACAACATACAGCCTCCACCCTGGAGTAATCCGGACCGAGCTCGGCCGACACTTCTGGCCCACAATGCCCCTGTGGAAGAGAGTTGTATACACGCCGCTCATGTTCCTCATCAAGTCTCCAACAGAAGGGGCTCAGACCACCATTTACTGCGCTGTGGAGGAAAGCCTGCAGAGTGAAAGTGGACTCTACTACAGGTCAGTCAGTGGAAATCAGTAGCCAGTACAGGAGGTTCGTGATTAGAGGCCACGCGACTGTTAGTTTACAATCAAGCATTTGTCCCTCGTTAGCCTCAGCGGCTGCACTCTTATCTTTGAATGCTAGATGAGTGATAAAAGTTCTTTTTTGCCACTTGGGGGCAGCAGAACAAGCTGTAACCACCACCATAAGTTTTTTTCTAATCTTTATGGCAGTGTTAGCAATCATTTGTTCATTTGTTCATCAGACACAGAATATATTAATGTTCATATTGGTTTCACATTCACCTGATCAATGTTCCTCTGATATTCATTCTCATAGCTGGTGAGAGTGAAGCTGCAAGCCAGAAAGCCAAAACATTTATCTGGAAAAGATTAAAGGGCTTCGTTGAACTGAGCGGAACTGTAGAGTTTAGATATAACTAACTGTAGATTTGCCACTACAAGCGACCGCTTTCATATTATACATACAGCACAGACGTTATTTGGTGCTGATATTGGATGTTAGAAATATTCATACAACTTTAAAACTAGATTTTGGCAGAGGGATCAAAGTCAGGTAATAAAAAGGGACTACACTTACCAGTTCGATGCATAATATTTTAATATAGTGCATGTCTCCAAATGTCTCCAAATCCAAGAAATGGAGAGTTCATGCTAATGCAGTGAATAGATCTGATTGATCCCTGTATTGTGGTGTTGTACACACACGTGTGTGTGTGTGTGTGTGTGTGTGTGTGTGTGTGTGTGTATACATAACGTGTTGCTTATCATAGAATAATCTGAATTAACATCATTATCTTGGACAAAATGTTGCAGTGTCACTGTATTATTAGTTACTCTGTGATTCATCCTGAATGATAAGTTATTCTTGTGACTAAATCAGCACAGCAGGAACAGATCAAGTCACACATTTAAAACTAAATTCTGCACTAATTACAGCGACTGCGCTCCTAAAACAGCGGCCCCTCAGGGTCTGGATGATGAAGCTGCCAAGAAGCTGTGGGATCTGAGTGCCTCCATGGTTGGTCTGACATAATCACACTGACATCTCTGATGAAGATGGTCGTCACCATCATCACAGCACCGATGGACTGCTGAGTGGCCCGAGGAAGGACTGGTGCTCTTTCTAATGAGCAGCTGTGTAGCAACCAACAGCTGAGCTCCTGCTTAATGTGACAGATGTGTAAATAAACAGAAAAAAGGCATTCACAAGTGGTAGACATTTATTCCGAATATATACAACAAACTACTTGCAAAAATACTATGGATTAAATTACGTTATTTCTTAAACAGAAGCAGTGCTTCACAGGTAACCTACATGGAAGCTGTATGATCTTTAGTTTTGATTGCCATTAGCGTGAAATGTGTTTCTAATTGACGTTAATTAAAGTTTCACCAATGTTGACTAAGGGCTCGAATGTCAGTCAATGTTACTTGAACTCATCACGTAAAGATTACATTTGCTTTGAAAGTTTGTGTTACACTGTTAACGGCAACATTTCCTGTTTTCTTCCTCCTGGGCGATAAAAGTGCTTTTATACATAGCCCATCATTTTTTCCTGTTCTTAAGGCATATTTTCATTCATTCACATCACATATACTCATTTTTTTCTGTGGGAGACCAACAATATTGAAATAAAACACATTTTGGTTACATCATCATGAATTAAAAATGCTCCTAATATATTAAATGTATCTGTCCACTTTTTTTTTTAGGTTTCTTTATCTTGAAGGCACTTTGTACAAATATGCTACAAACAGTCAAATTTCATCTTACTCAAAGCTACATCTTAAACAAGTGCATCACATTATGTCTTTCCCAAAGAAAGTCCGTTAATGGTGCTAATTACATATGCACAAAGTGCACTCAAGTGGCCTGCTGGCTACAAATGGACCCTGTATGTTCCCTACACATTACAAGAGAGCTAGTTTGGAGGAATAGTACCATGTCTTGGCTTTTACATTCAGAACTGTAATACATGTACAGCAGATGTGGTGAAGTCAACATATAATTATCCTTAAGGTCGAGAGTAACATAGGGAGGAAATCTATCTATATTGCTCAGTTCTTACATATATAATTAAACATCTAGATGGCTGGGAGTCTACACAGCTGAACCTATGGGTGAACTTCCTGACAATTTATGGCGTTTTCTACGCCCACAATTAATGCTGCATGAACACCATCACTAACTAATGAGCCAGCTCTTCAAAATCAGAAAGCTGTTTCATCTGCTCCACTTGCATAGAGTGCCTTCTCATAAGCTTCTTCTTGGACTTGAGGCCGCCTCTCTTTGGTGTGTTTGGTGCTACAGGAGCTATAGATCTAATACCTGCGGCCAGAGGCGAGGAGGGCTTGCTACTAGCCCCGATATCAGGAATGGGGGGGTTGGGGTTGACATTAAGAGGGGGCAGGTGGCCGGGCCTGGTGTGGGAGATGTGGTCCAGCAACAGCGTGCCCGAGCCTCTCCTCTCCAGGAGACCAGGTGCGCGCCTGCATGCTGTGCTGGGAGAGGATGGGCTGGCGTTGCTGTCTAGAGATTCTCTGGAGCTAGTGAGCATTGCTAGCGGTGAGGTGTTCAGTTTCCTTCGCTCCATTGGGATCTTAGGAGAGTCTAACATGGCAGAGTCTGAATAGAGTTGTGAGTCTGAGTCATAGTGATCGTTCCCCAGGCGTCTCCTGTGCACCGTGTCTCTCAGACTGGCGAGTCCACTGCTGCAGCTGCTGCCCTCCTGCTCCGTGGGCACCGTGCTGCGCCGTGCCAGCGGCTGGTGCTGGCCCAGAGATCTCTCATATGACGCTTTGGACGTTAGAGGAACTGATAGTGAGGTTGTCATTTTGCAGGCTTGCTCGCCCACCAGTGGGAATAAGCTGTCCTTCCCATCCACACTGCTCTGTCGAGATAACATTGACCTCTTACTCAGCGAGAGTCCGTTCACGCCTGTGACCACGTCTTCGTCAGAGCTGGCTTTCTTGCTCTCCTCATGGGCAGCGGCGGCTGCCAGGACCGAGGGGGCAATCAAGCCCCAAGGCTCCGACTGCAGCCTCTTCAGCTGAGGCAGACGTGCACGTTTGGGGTTGACGGGCCGACGCGTTGGAGACGTGGGCCCATTGGCGAGTTTTCCCGCTGAACTGGAGGTTTTCAGCTTCGTCTGGAAGCTGAACACTGTGTTTTGTTGTTCTTGCTCAGGTGTGTGAGTAACATCAATATCAGACGGAGAGGTGCAGTATGATGGGGTGGACCTCTCGTCCAGCTCTGGCGATGGGGGGACATTTAGATACTGTTTGGTTGTTTTAGTGCCAGACGGCGACTTGTCTGTGGTAATTATGATGACCTCCTTGCCTTTAGCTTTGCATGCATCCAGCAGCAGTTTTAGCGTCTCCTTGTCATCTGCATTGATGGCGTAGACCAGAGCCGAGGCCCCGCTCCTGTCCTCCAGACTGGGATCGGCTCCGTTGCTCAGCAGGTGATCCACCACTTCATGTCCGGCCTTGTGGATGCAGGCGAGCATCAGAGCTGTCCTGCCCGCCTTGTCCTGTATGTTGGGGTCTGCCTGGTTGTCCAGCAAATATTTCACCAGCTTTGCCTTGCTGACACTCTGCTGGTCAGTGTGCGTGGACATGCAGGCCACCATGAGCGGCGTCTCTCCGCGCTCGTTGCTCTCGTTGATGTATGCGCCTCCTTCCAGCAGGAGCCTGGTGAGTCTCAGGCGTCTGAGCCACACCGCCTTCAGGAGCGAGTTCCCATCTGTCCGCAGCTCCAGGATATCCGCCATCTCCCAACGAATCACGGATCGTGTCAGCGTTGAACTTACAGCTCACAGCCCTTTGAACAAATCATTGAAGTAGTTATGACACAACAGTTATAATTTAAGCCTCATGTTGTTTGTTCCTCTAATGTTTTGCTTCATCATCTCAGCCAGCAGATGGCAGGCTTCTACAACATAAAGACTGTAAATAAAACTTACAGATTTCTGATCTACTGAAATAAATCCTTTATATAATAATGAATCAGATGATGGTGAGGTGTTAAAGAATGTTTTCCAAAGTGGAAAGTGCTCATGCTTAAAAAATCCCCCCACATACACACATACACACCCCCCATGCACGAGGCAGCATGGTGACAGCACCTGTTAGATTCACAGACAGACGCTGACGGATGATCAAGAGGCGATGTTTGAAGATCAGAAGAAAATCAAAATGCATCTCCTCGTCTTTGCCGAGCTTGCATGTGTCTTTTTGCGTGTGTGTGTGTGTGTGTGTGTCAACATATTTATGGCGGCGATGACGAACAAAAGCATCCACCAGCCTTTAAGTGCGCTAAAACACCAGCTCCCCCACCCACCCTCTCTTCAATTAAAACAAAAACATACCGAGGTGCGTCAAGGTTTGTTTCGATATATAAAACGAAAGTGTAAACCTCCTTAAACAAACGACACGAGATGCAGGCTGACAGAGTCGCTGTCCGTGGTCCTCATTTTGGATAACTTGGCGACACATACGCGCTCCATTACAAAAGACGGTGTCGCTCCTCCAGACTCTTATTTGTAACTCTTATTTTGTATTCATTTAGATTATAAATGACATTACCCGCACGGCTGACGTTGTGTCTGATGTAACAATCGTTGTTGTTATGATCATTATGATTATCATATCTCTATTAAGACAGCAGCGAGGCAAAGCGACATAAAGTTGAATTGATTCAAGGATCGTTTTCAGGTTTTGTTTTTTTTTTTTTCAGTTTGGTATTGTCAAAGAGCAACTTGGCGTGTGCTTCTTCTCTTACCTGCTCAGAGAGGCTTTCCATGCTCAAAGTGTCCGGTGCCTCGTCGCGTCAGACGGAGGAAATCGGAAGGGGGGAAAAAAACGCAGGATTGAAACCAGAAAGTTTGCAGAGATATTCCCGTGTTTTGTTTTGCTTTTTTCTCCCCTCTTTTTTTCTTCCTCTCCTGCTCTTCCTTTCTCCGCTCCCATGGACGCGTCCTGGCCGAGGTTACAGGGCGCCGCGCGTCTCTGGCACCATGGCGCACGAGCTGAGAGGCTTTTGTTGCGGAGACGCGCTACATCAGTCCAATGGGGACTTCTGCTTTCACTGCGCACTCAAGGATCACAACCTGGAGATGCTGCGGGTTATAAATAACTTACATCGCCGCTTGTTGAATGAAACGTGTGCTCTCTTGACGTCAGAGTCGACCAAAAATAAATTGCGTCTTATAAAGAAGGTTAAAAAAAAACAAAACAAAAAACCTGATCTGAACTGATCCTCATATATGCAGGACACAAACAAAACGAGCTCTCCCCTCCACAAAGAAATGTAAATAATCTACGTGTGGGTTTTTTTTCTCTTCTATTTGGATTCATTCAAAAGGATACTTTGTAATTGGAAGCTGTTGGGCCTACGCTTGATGGAAATGAGGGAATGACAGTTTTGCTGGTCACTGGTTATGCTGCTTTGGTTTGACATATATCTATTAAATTCCCTGCCTGAGATTATAAATTAGTGCTGTAACTAAGATTCAATCTCTATGCAGTGTGGAACATCAGTGCCAGTTGTTAGAATAAAGCCAGTCCTCCTATCTGCCATGTAATAAGGGGGAGAGCAGAGACAATTCAGTTGTAAATTACGACAAAGAAATCTGTTCTCTGTCACCATCACACTGCTTTTTGCAGGAAATGGCTTACAATGGATTACCTTCATCGGTTTCCTTTCACATTAGAATATGAAATCATATATTATCAGCTCTGATCATTTCTGTGGCAGAATATCATTTAATAATCTGAGCTTGCTCATGCAAATCTACAACCAATTTAGTCTCTGATTGGCTTGTTACACACCGCCATAAGGTACTGGTAGAGCAACTTATTCCACATATATAAAACATATTTATGTATATATAATATAAAATATGTATTTACTGCACAATTAAGGAGGACAAAACTTGTAGCAGCCATCACAGCTATACAGCCTAATAGGGACATTTCTATTTTTAGGTTGCTATGAGACAGCACAGAAGCAGTTTCTAATGAGAACAGTGATGTTTCTCAGCCCTGCAAGGAACAGGTAAATCAGACACATAACATTCCACCGAGGATCGAGCAAGGCTTTAATGGCATTTACTCACATACTTTTTTGATGGTGGGGAGGGTGTTTTTCTTCTCTCGCACAAGTAAGCAACCACCACCACAACACTCAGTCATTAGTCCTCTGACCCCTGCTCTTTTCCTCCGAGACTGGGAGTAATCACTTTATGACCCATCTGACTTGACGTAGCAGGGCTTCAGTCATCAATGCTGCCGATGATTTCTCACCTGTGATTGCCTTCTCAGCCCCCGAAGACGTGTTGTTTACGAGCTTCATGGAGAAGGTGGTTTTATAAGATAGCACACGCTGGCTTAATCAAGTCGAAAGAATGCCTACCTCATATTCAAAAGTGCAAAGCGGCGGCTGTGCAAAGATCTGGGCCTGATACAGAGAAATATCTTTGTTTGGTCCATTTAAGAATCCAGCTCCTCACTATCAACCAACCTGAGGGAAACTTCTGACAATATCCCTCAAATCATCTGTTTTTTCTTCTAATAACTCAATGCTTTTGGACCCAGAAAACCTAAAGAGCAAATGTAGAATCTGAATCTTTGTGCACCTGACTGGAAAGGACCTGTATCAGGGAGTGACTTGCTGTCCACAGGGACACGAGGGAGACCAGGCCAAGGCCAAAGCTTACAGGTTTAGACACATTCATCAGCACGGGGAAACAACAGGAACGTCAGCAGTCCTCATATAGTGTGATCTCTGCCCCCGTGATGCTGTCTTCGGCGGTATATTAAAGGGAAAATAAATAATTAAAGTGGAGAGAATAAGTGCTGTCACCCCTGGGAGCAGTTTCCATTTTCAGATATCTTACATCGCAGCTGCTCCCTTCCCTCCCCTCCCTTCTAAATATAACCTTTTCTTGTGTCTGCTTTGTGAGATTTTTACTCAACAGACTACAGTAGCTGCGAGAGTATTTTTAGATCCTGACAAAGTACAAGTTATCAACAGTTATCAAATTTAGAAGCTGATCATAACGTCTCCCATAGCCAGAAAAAAAACAAAAAAAATCATTATGTTTGGCCTCAATCCCCGACCAGTTTCAGTGTTTCAAAGAAAAAAAAGAAAGGAAATGAAAATGGAGATGGAAATAAGCTCAAAATGAATATGGGAGGTTGGAATTGATTATCTTGTGGTACCAGGACCAAGAATGGCCACCATGTCTATTTTTAAAGCCTTGTGTTGATTAAATGTCTGGCTTCGCAGACCTATCAGAGGGAAGAGGAGATTGCAGCAGTGATGTCAGCAAACCTTTGAGAAATTTTGCTCTGATACGTCACACTCTCTTTATTTTTAGGCTTTAACTCTTACAATCCCATGCCCCCTTTGCATACGCTTGACTCCCAAAGTCTCCTATTTGCTTCAAATATGGATGTATAGGACTGTTTTTTCAGGGTAACAATTTGAATGAAGGAAAATTATGTTATGGGAATATAGGCACTTCAGTTAAGTTTTGTTCAATTTTTGTTCAAGTCAAGCAATATTACAGAAGAAATCTGATGCTGTCATGCAGATGAATGTCTGATATTGTAAATGCAGAAAAATACAAACAAGCTGATGTCATACAGTTAACTCATCATTGAAAAAAAAGATCCTGCCTATCTTTTCCATCTCCACTATTTCATTTGCATTTCGACACAGAAGTAGATTTTTCCCAAGATTACGTCCTCTATTGTTGCTGCGCTGTTTATGCTTCTCCCTCTGTGCTGCTTGTCTCTTTAAAGACCGAGTTTGACATTCTCATGGCATTTGGTGTCTCTGCGATTGTATCAAGTGAATGTGTGGGCTGCAGCAGCAATGAACTGGCACGAAACCTGTTGCAGCTTTGCACTGGACCGCTCCGTGCCTCCCTCCTTCCTTGGCAGATTTAGGACAAATGCCTCCAGTGCAGCTTAAAAACCTGCCACCCCTCACATATGCTGTGAGTGACCCCCCCAATCCACTCATGATTATGTCCCGTGAAGTATAACACATTTCAGCCCTTTGATCTTTTCATATTGAGAAGTGCTACTTTTTCATACTTGAAATCTCGAAATGGTTCCACTCCTCCTCTGCCTCCTTCTCCTTCATCACTCCTTCTGTTCGTTCACATCTCTCGGTGCAAACCAACACCTGCCCTTCTGGTGAACAGTATTTGAGTACAGCATTATTCAAGAGCATTATTCAGGAGCATTATACAGGCAACAATTTTCCTGGGTGATCATTGTGTATGTCAGCTGTATCCTAGGAGATTGATGCATATCTAATAAGGAGTTTGTTACTCATTTTGCAGAGTGGGCACTTTGATGTCGTCCGTGTTGAATTTTCTGTTTTAGTTCAACATCCTCCTAATGAAGCAGAGGGCTTGAAGCTCCAAAATTGGTTGCTTATCAACTCTGCACCCCACTTATTAAGTGTTGTTGTGGAGCCCTTAATTGGATATTGGAATAGGAGGCGCCTTAATGGCCTGTCAGTAATCAAGTGGTCAAGATATATCCACGAATGACAGCGTTGTTAATGTCGATAAGAATTTCACCATCAACATCATTTCCCCGCCCCTAAAGTGTTTTCACTATTTCCCTTGTGACATTTTGGACAGAGCTTGAGATTCTGTACAGCTGCCTCAGTTACTGCAGAGGTAATTAGTGGCACTGAGGGGATCCAGCGGCTCTGTCATGCTGTGGGGGGCCGTCATGTTTCCACTTGTCTCCACAGACACTTGATGATGATAGTGATGTGAATCATACGCTATGGCCTTTACAGTCACCAGATCTCAACCCAACTGAACATCGATGGGAGTTTTTCGAGCAATATGTTAGACACTGCTCTCCACCACCATCATCAAAATACCAAATGAGGGAAAAATTATTTTTGGAAGAATGATGTTCATCCTTCCAGTACAGTTCAGAGACTTGTACAACGAATACCAAGGAGCACTGAGACTGTTCTGGCAAGACATGGTGGCCCAACACCAACTTTATGTTGTTTTTTCCTTTAATTTGTCACATGTCCGTTCATACAGGGATACCTATCAGCGTATCCAACCTTAAATACGTTTGTGTTAAAAAAGATTTTGTCCATCTAAATCATTTAATGATTGCATGTTTGGTCTCAGAAGAGAAAATGTTGATGAGGCTTTAAATAAACTTTGGTGCGAAGTGTGTTTTGCACTGTGAATTCCTCACAGACTGTTTCCGAGCTGTTTCTGTCAGAAGTTTGGGTCTGTCAGAGCATGTGGGTACATCAGTGTGGATGAGTGGATGTTCTGACAGTGAGTTAGAGAACTTCACCCCGCTCGCGGTTTACACCACTGAGACTGTGACGTCTTTGACACCATGAGGCACTCTGACCAAAATACACCTCCTCTGCAGCACAAGGTAGGGAAAAAGCTTTTTCTGTGTCTGTTGTTGGTGACGTCAAATCATTCCTGTCCATCCTTGAGGATGTCAGGGCTCATCCGCGCAATCAGACATGACAGGACCAAGCAGGATCAGCCCTGCCTCTGCTAAATGAGTCCCCTCTAGGTGACAGAACTAACAATAGATCTGAAGCTCTGTAAACATGGCTGCAAGGGACTATACCTGATACCTATTCACTGAAAACTAAATCTCCTCTGTGTACATCCATGATTAATCACTGAACAACTGCACTAACCTATAGAGGGCTGAAACGTACATTTCTCTACATATCTTCTACAATGATTTTAAGTGAGTAAGTAAGTTTAATCTGCCACAGTTCTGCGCCAACAAAGACAGACTTGTGAATGACGCTTTTGTCTGGAGAGCTGATTATTCTTCAGGTTTCTGATAAGAAAACGTGGCAAGTGGAAGACGGTACAAGCGTGTTGCAGCTGGGTCTGATCAGCTGTGTCAGGAGGCGGGAAGATCTGGCAGGTACCAGAGGACAAACACAAGTCAGTAATTATTGCTGGGTGCTAAAAGAAAGGAGCTGTGAGACAATGAAAGCTGTCACACTGAATGCATTCCAACTCCTCAGAGATGAGCCGCATTTACTCACACACCACGGTGTTGAGCAATATGAGACTAAACATGCATTCATTAAACCCCCAGTCTATAGCTGTGGCCTAAAATCCAGACAATGTTAACATTATTATGATGTTTACCATGTTAACCATCTTAGTATGGTATGTTAGGATGCTTTGGTTTGAGTGTTTGTACAGAAATTGATGCCATCTATTAAGCAGTAAAGTGAAAATTTCACCTGGTGATGATGATGTTGCTAGATGAATAATCAGCGGCCAGCAGGATTTATTCCTTGGGGACTGTTAATGTCCGTGCAAAATTTCATGCCAATTCATCCAATAGGTGTTTAGATATTCTATTCTGGACCAAAGTGTTCACAACCGGCCGACGCTGCCACATCTAGAACTGCAGCTGTAGTTTGGATAAAATTATCACTTTATTTGAAATGACACACATGTACTGACAAACACAAAGTCTTAAAAGCACAATAGATCAGCATGCTGGTGTTGGAAACATAGTATCACCTACGTATCTCTCACGTACTCTCTTACTCTCTACATCTGAGCAGTTTAGCTGACACAATTGGCCGAGCTGCCTCCGTTTGTGTCCCGCTGTTTGCACACACAGACCAGGCAGGATTCGTATCAGAGTTTCCTACAGGAGGTACAACGTGCGAGGGCTGTCTCGGCTTGAATCTCCCGGCTTTTAATTCCTGTCTGATTTCAACTCAAAACAGGCATGACAATAATACACCACCCCGGTGATCTGGCCGCTAGCCTGTTGGCAAAAAAAATGCTCGGTGCAAGGAAGATAATAGACGTAATTAAAAGACACAGCGCTCAGTTAAAGGGAAGAGAAATTCATCTACATCCTGGTGCGTGAGGCCCAGAGCACTGAGATCCCCGCTAGTGCTCCCCTGGGCTGGGAGCTCTCATACCTGACTGAGCAGATCGAAATAAGAACCAGTTATCTTTGCCTCACAGCACTCCACAGCCCGCAGAGAGATCACCTACCTAAGTAGACACGGCAGCCTGGGATTCAGTCAAACCAGAACTGTACCATTTACTCTGTCTCTTCCATCTACAGTCACTCTGGAGGCACGAGGGCGCTGACATGTCATTAATTGTTTAGTAATCACAGAAGAGAGATTTGAATAAGAGTGCCTGCTTTGAGAGCTTAAACCCTAACCTGTAAGTGTTGAAGTATTATTTTTATTGGCCAGGCACTCTGAGTCCTTGCTCAGCAGGCCAGGAGATGAACAATAATCATGTAGCAGTGATGTGTGCAGCAAGAGAGCTGTGGAAGCAGGTGAAGTGGACATGCTGAGGTCTCTCGTACGCTTATGAATTATTATTAATAATTAACACCACGTGCTTTCATACATCAAACTCCTCTTGGTGGGTCTTTCATTTAAGCACTCATGACCAAATTCAAAGTTCAGATTTTGAAGACTTTAATGCTCTTTGTAGGCAAATAACATCACACACTAAAAAAAATAACAAAAAAACATGACCACATTACATTTGTTTCCACTTCAAACCAAATGAGAAAAGCAATGAAAAAAAATCAAAATTCTACAAAAATTCTATTAGTATAAGACAACATTACTCTTTGTAAGGGACTTCATTTACTCAAATACGGTGACGATGGTGGGGGTGTTTTTTCGTGTCTCGCACAAGTAAGCAATCACCACCACCGCGTTCAGTCAATAGTCCTCTGACCCCTGCTATTTTCCTCTGAGACTGGGATACAAAAATCACAATACACATGAATACAGAGGTGTAGACACTATAAACCTTCAGTCAGACTCAGAAGAGAGGCGGACACAAGCAGTCTGATGCCAAACTAATCACATGTGAAGTACCACAGGGGAATCTCTGAAACCCATTACTGCTTTAGCCAGGCAGCAGCATTAACACTGCGTTAATTGATTTTTTGTCCACTCCATGAACATATCATCACATCCAGAGGTTATGGATGGACATATTAGCAAACAGTTGCTTATTTAAACATCCAGCAAACACTGAGCAAAATATCCATTCACTTGGAATTGAGTTTCTGGCCACATGGCAAACAGAAATTCTAATAACAACAACAACGACAATAACATTATTATTATTATTATTATTATTATTATTATTATTATTATTATTATTATTATTATTATTATTATTATTATTGTTA
>JBAJHX010000081.1:12351058-12363624 GCA_037176925.1 Amniataba percoides | reverse complement strand
ATTATTATTATTATTATTATTATTATTATTATTATTATTATTATTATTATTATTATTATTATTATTATTATTATAAAAAATGTTTCATATTACCATGTAAATCATTTGATCAGTTGTTACTATGATTAAAAAAACACAGATCTGTGCAGCCTTTGTTTTTTTTTAATGACTCAGCCTTCGAGCAGACGGAGGATGAACTGGTGTAGGCCCTTTTTGTTACACTGGGCTCTCCCAGCATTTGTGTGAAGAGGAGTCAGTTCAGTTTGGCTCTAAAATCAGCGTGACAGAGCTCAAGTTGGCTCCTCCAGAGAACAGAGTCTTGCGTGGTGGGATGATGGCATTGTGTCTTGGTTTTGAAGGCTTTCAAAGGTGTGCCAATCTGTCCAGATAAAGGCTTCCTATCTGCGCAGTGTGGAGCTAAACTAGGTCGCGACTTCATTCTGCAGGGTCACGTCAGCAAAGTGTCGGGTCAACCTCATCTTTACTTTGACCTCATAATTGACTTCAAGGGCAAATTTTAAATGAAATTCATGTTAAAAGACATTTTTTCCCCTCCTCCTCCAGGTTCACTGGTATCATTTCTATTTCAGTTTCATGTATTTTATAATTTCTGATGATTAATTAAATTCTAATTTTAATCTTTATACCAATTGTCAGGGTCTCATTTTGCAAGGATTCACAATCCTCTTTTCCTTTCAAGGCACAATTCTAATGACACACATCCTGTGGAGTTGGAGACACCAAGAGAGCTGCTGGGATGTTTTCCATGGCACGACTGTGTCAGTATCACAATGCGGTGACTCATATTTGTCATCCTCTCTCCTGGTGTGCCTCCTCCTAATATGAAGTTTAAAAAATGTGGCAGAATTTGTGTCCCAGTGTGTGTCAATATCTGTATTAGTCTCTGTGTTTATGTTCATCAGACCATTCGTTGTGATGAAAAATATCCCTCCTCTAGAAAGGCATAAAATGTACTATGCACATTCACAGTGATGTCTTTGAAACATACATAATTTACGAAATGTCTCGTGATCTTTCCATCGACTGTTATTATTATTTGTCTCCTCTGGCAGCATATTAGCTCAGTATTGTTCTCAGCCTCAACCTGCGCCACTGCTGCTCTATTCACTGGGATCTGCTGAATGCTGGATGGAGTGGGACCCTGATTTAGTTAGCACTGATCAAAGGGTTCACCGTGCATTTCAATGTCCATGTGTGTCTCGACAAAATGGTCACAGAGCATAATCTCCTGGCAAAAACACAAATTTGATCCACACAAGAAGACAATAAGTCTGTGTTTCCTTGGAAATGATTCTGCAGTTAAGGCGTTATTGGACAGAGAAGGCACAGAGCTCAATAATTTATTCAGCCCTTAAATATTCTTTCACTCCCACTGATCCAAACTGTCTGCACAAGTATAATCACGTCTACATATGAACTTCATGAGGACCTTGTCTTTGCATGCTTATTACTGATCTACAACTCTCTATGGAGGGCAGGCTTAGAAGAATTCCCTCATCTGTGCTCACAGCCAGCTGTGGATGTCTTTGCACCCAAATTGGTAAGTAGATATTGGGGAGGAAGATTTTGGGTCATCACTGTGAAATCAATTACATGCTCGGCGGTTGCGCTGCAACAACACAGCTCTGAACCTGCGATTTATCAAACACTACTTGCTCCACATCGGTGCTACTGCAGAATCTGTATTCATGCTAAGCGGCTGTGATCCTGACTATTACACTTCATAAATGAAATTTTTGGCAACATTGGCAAATGCTAATTCAAATTTCACTGTGTCACTGTGATGGGAGCCTTTCAAATGTGCCAGCTAAAAATCTGTTGCACCTCCGCAGCCATGAGGAGATGTGGCTGTTTCTGTGTTTTACAGTGTCACTGTTGATGCAGGCACAGATGGAGGGGATGTGCCCTAAATAAATATGTAAGTAGCCATGCTGAGTTCCTGGTCTTCCCGCTGCTCTCACTGATGCTATTGATCTAATTGCTCTTTTAAAGCCAAAATGCCTCAACTGAAACATTCCCACTGTAAACTAGTCAGCCAAAGAGACTTCAGGATTCCTGATTGTGAGCACTGTTCGTGTTCAATAGATGTTTTTCATGCTCACATTTTTTTCAATATCTTTATATCAGTAACAACAAAAGCAAACAGCAACACTGTTGCCAGGCACCATGAGATCTATATCACAAATACTATGTAACACACACAGTAAGTGTTTAGGTAGCGCTTTATAATTTGCATATGATTATCATTGATTGCTAAAGCACACAATAAGAAGAAATGGAAAAATCTGAATAAGTGAAGGAGAGAGAGGAAAAGCAATAGCCAAGTTATTCATTCCAACAAATACCTTCCTCTGATTTATTCGTCGAGCAATAGATAAATCACCTCTCAGTCCTAAAAGAAAAGATGGGTGTATTCATGCCATCGTGTTTCATAATATAAACCGTGTTCCTTGATTAAACACTCTGTATTGAATTTCTCTGTCTTGTAAATGTCCCAGCGTTTTATGGAAAAATATCAATACCACAGATAAATAGCTCGTGTCGTTACCCATTGACCCCTGAGGTGCCAGATACAACAGATTTAGATTCTGCCAGTCACATCACAAGTGGATACAGTACGCCAAGGAGCAAATGATGAACTTTTCACACTAAACGGAGCAACTACAACAAGAGCAATGCCTGTGTATTTATAAGGATGATTAATCTGACTGCCTATCGAGGACAGTCGACTAGAGGGCAGAGTCCAAGGACTGAGGCTGGAAGCAAATCGGGTCACCCAAAAGACAAATAAACAAAAACAACTGGTGAATATTCAGATTTACAAAAGAGCTTGTACATTTTAGTAGATTCAGAGATAAATCATTATTCATCGACTAATTATTATGTTTTTAATCAATGCTGCATAACGTCATCCTTAAAAAAAAAAAGGCCTAAAAAGCGATTTTCATATAGTCACATTGTTTTCACAATGATGCATTACTGTAACATATTATTGTAAAAATATAGCCCCTTTAAATATAGTGTGTTATACCTTTAACAGGTATTCCCACTGAATCTTACATTTTGAGAATACCTATATCTTTGAGTAAGATACTATATTGACATATCTGAATAAGGAGTCTTATATATAATTTTATTAAAAACTCTATAGACTCAAAAGCCCTGTTCCCCAAATTAAACCCACTGTTCCAAGAATGACCTGTCCAAGTGGATGTCATTGCTGTTTCATAAATAAATGGGTTTTCTGATATGACAATCCTGTGTTTGTATATGATGTTTTGTTGACTCGTCCATCCCTCTGCTGATGTTGCTGCTCTGTAACACTTACTTCACCTGATTTCCTCTCCTATGGGTATAGCCTCATAATTTCTACAGCCGTTTGACAACACCCTCTGGAGAGATAACGATTACTAAGAACTATAACAAGTTTTGTTCCATTGACTCTATTATGTTTCTCAGGACAGAATTGGTTCCAGTAGCTACTTGGAGTTTGACAAGAAAAATACAACTCTGCAACAGGGATAGGATTGTTGTATTTTTACCAAATGCAGTGACCCAGGGCTTAGAGAAATGCCACCATTTCCACATATATATTTAAGAAAGTATGCTATTTCTTCTTTTGAAGTAGATCTCACAAGATAAAAATAAAATAGAACGTAAATCTTGAATAAGAAAAAGTTAAAATGCCTTCCCCTGCTCTCATAAAAAATTTAGACTGGCGAGAAACAAAACTGCACACTGTAAACTGACACACAGTCCCTTAAATCAGTTAACACCTGACAATGGGTTTGAGAAATGCACAATGCCTTTTGTCCTTGTTTTGTCTGAAAAAGAAAAATCTAGATTTTTGCTTTGATAATGTCACATGCACAATAAAGGATTTCACAACTGTCTAAACATATCCTGCAGTTTTATCTCAGCATCGACACATTGTGCCACTGACATTTGACAACAGAGATATGATTGACATTTTGGTGTGAGGACGCTCGAAAATGAAGATAAGGCATTGGATCTGAGGTGTTCAAGGCGCGCTGCCGGTGTCGCTGAGCACACATCGTTAGTGGAAGTTTGGCTCAATCGATGTGATCAGCCATGCACAGCCAGGTGTGTGGAGAAGCTCAGCGAGGCACAGGGACGGGGTTTATAAATAAACCAAATAAAGGACGGTGCCGTCAGTGACCCTTGAGATGTGGCTTTGGAAGGGGTGGAAAGGCAGACGTTTATCCTGAAGAAACTAATAAAGCACTGTCTGTCAGCTGGGAGGTGAGTCAGCCCAGAATAGCATCATTAGAGAGAAGCAGCGCTCTGATCGTGTCTCTGAGGGGAGATGACCACCACGCTGCACCACACATCCAGCCGAGACCACCGAGCAGGCTCACAATTCAATCTGCTTCTGCAAACAGCAGCTCTGCAGCACATGCGGGTTCTAAAACAGACAAAAACCCTCATGGTGTAATAGTCATATTGTCATGGTGATAATCTCCAAATAGGAAAAAAAATCATTCATCTTATCTTGCATCTTTTGTTGGATAATGATGTGTTAGCTTGCCAAAGCTGTCATCACACCTCCCTCACACAAATAATCCTCTAAACACCCTTTACACAAGGATACTCTTCAACTTTTCAGACACGAGAGTTGGCAAATAACCAGAAGATTGCCGTTTCGAACGTGCAACGTTGTTGTTTCCCAGAATAGAAAACACAACGTATCATCAAGCATAATTGGTGCCTTATTGTTCTTGTTCGTGATGGTGTCCAGTTGTTGATTGATCAGGGTTAGGGTTAGGAAAAACTGCAAAAACATCAAGCCTAGTTCTTTCCAAAGGCTAAGGGGCGAACCAAGCTAGCTGTTTCCCTTTGGTCCCAGTCTTCATGCTAAGATAAGCAAATTCCCTGCTGGTTTTTTACTCCATATGTAACAGAACTATTGATCCACTGACGTGACTCTTGACCATTAATGATTAAATGTGTTTTCCAAAATGTTGATGGCAGACTTTCTCCCACAATTTGAACCTGACTGTGTTCACACAGACAAGTCTGCATATGCTCTCAGTTTTATTTATTTTTTGTTCTTTTTTTTCCAAATACTAGGCATTTTTCCAGCAGTCTTGGAGTGCTGATACATTTTTCAGAGCTAATGAGACTCGGGAAAACTGCATGCTACTGCAAATGTAAGGTACAAAGAAGAGATAGGAATATTTGGGACATGAGGATCTACTTTCACACAGCTGAGCTGAGCTAAAATGTGACCATGAGTTTACTGTTCTGGTGTGTATATGTGAGGGGATGAGGTGGGGTCAGGAATAGGCAGAAATAAAAAGGAAAAAGCTTTTTCGTGATGAACTACATCAGTCTATATCAACTGATTTCAGGAGATTTTATGTGTCTCTTAGACCTGGCAGAAGATTCTGGGATTTGCAGTGTTTTTATTTATAGACTGGTTAATGTTTAAAAAGGAGGGAGGAGCTGATCCAGTCTTGTGCTAACGCTCTTCCCACAGCTACTTCACACCCAAATATGACATCAAATGATGAGACTCTTGTTGCTGGAGGTTACAGCTGGCATCATTCTGATTAGCTTGTTTTTCCATGAAACATAGCACGCTGGTCTGCTTGAATCACCGTGCACAAGGGAAAAGATTTCTGTGATGAAGACTAAAAAATCTTTATGTTACACTCACTGGGTGACACACAGAGTTTTGTTTTTTTTTTGGTTAACCAAGTGTTTTGATATACTGTTGTATTTTTGAATGAATATTGTTTTGAGATGTTTGATGGGTTGAATGGCTGTCTGACCACATAGAGCCTATTTCAATACTATATTCTTCTGTTCCTGAGGGTTATGATCTTTTTGTTGAAACTGTGTCAGGGAGGTGCTGATTCCACTGCATCATTTTGGAGGACGTAGTTTTGTGGTTCTGTTAAATTGTATGTACATAGAGGTTCTTCTATCACTCTGCACAGCCCATTTATATCAGTGTGGGTCTGCTAAATGCCCTAAAATGAACATTTCCAGTTAATTAAAGCAACATTACATAGCTTTTAAAATAAGGAATACTACCTCTGTCTGTCTGAGAGGGTTATATTATGTTTCAGTATATATCATTATCTCATAATAGTCACTTGGTATCACAGAGGCAGCTGTTCAACCAGATGTTTCACAGTGGGTTAGCTTAATTTTGTTTTTTTTATTACTGTCTGAGTCTGTCTCTGGGTTCAAACTGTTTGTGTTATTTATCAATTAAGACCAAAAAATAAGCTTTTAAGAAAATTAGCCTCTATTCCTCTTTTTGTTTGCACCTTTGTGAGCTCATGCAATTTGTTGACCTGAGCTGTGAATGTCATTTGCAGTTGAAAAGATCAATTGATTCCTGCTTTTGGTATGTGAAAGGTCCATGCCTTCTGGAGGGGAGGCCCTTTGTTCCCTTACCCCTCCCTTACACTGTCTAACAAAACACAATGGAGGGTTTAAAAAGCACACAAACAAATAACAATAGACAGTGAATGTGAGAAAAAAATTAAATGGCTGTTTATTAGCCTTTCTGTCCTTGTTATAGTTTACTATCTTGGTGGAAACAGGCTTATGAAATAAGAACATTTGAGAAAAACATGTTCGCACATAGCTGCACAGCTCTTATTAGCACTTTGCCAGACTTCCTGTCAAAGCTGACGCACAGAGGCATGAAGATGTCACTCGCAGACTGCTCACGAGCCACCTTCCCAGTTCTTGTCAGCAGCCTTTGGCGTATGAAGGAGGAAAAAATGCAAACCCAGTGTCACAGAGCAGCTGGGGACCACTTGGGACCTCCAAAATTCAATTTGTTAGCGGAAAATAACTTTAATGAGGTACAGAATTTAATATTGGGTGATAAGGCTTTCCAGTGATGATTCATCTGAAAGAATTCATGGGTTCATCCACGGTCTCCTATGTATCCTTCTCATTATTTGCATGATGATATACACAAAGCCAGGGCATTCTGAACCTGGATTATTTTAAAATTGTTGTTGTCAATTTGCAGCCCCGTAGCCTTATCTTCTGTGTCATAGATTCCTCCTGTGAGTAAGACTCTGACGTAAGAGCTCACGGCAATTAGTGGCAGCACACGCTTTGCCGCGTGTCGAGCCATAGTAACTGCTGAGCTCCATACCAAGCAGATGGATATAAACCAGTCCCAACAGGCACAGTGCGTGTTTAATTGCTGGGCTCCTTCTCCGGGTGTCCTGAACCCACTCTAGGATCGTTTCAGTGAGATCTGCCACTCATCGTGTCCCTCGTGGTTGGCTTGTGTTGGGATGGTACAGGCCTGAAATGGCCGGTTTATGTGGCACGCCGTCTGAGGCAGCGGACGCCTGGATAAACACTTAGCACATGGCAACAGATGGTGGCGGGGAGCTCCAAGCACCAGTGGGTGGTCTGCTGTTAAGATTATGGGGATGTGTTACCCACTCAATTTAAGGTGTGCTTCATCTCTCCCCTCATTTGTCCTCCTAAAAAAATCATGAGGGGGCCATTTTTCATCCCCTCAACATCCTGGACATAATCACATCTCATTAACTGTTCTATATTTTGACCAGTGCGGAGCTGCCATCCATTCAAAAGGACGTCGTGTGTCACGATGTGGTCTCAGCTGATTTGAAGACCGTGTCAAAGTAAATTAGTGGCAGATATTAATAGGACGACGAGATCATATCACCAAATTACATCCAAATGTATGGTGATATGCAGTGCCCTTTCTGCCTCCCGAGATGAGCACCAACCCGCCTTCCTTCGCCTCTGTCTTTTCATTGTGTCGTCATGGTGATGGGTTTTCGTCTTTGTGTCTAATTAAAGAGGGAGCCTTGGATGTATTGACTACTTCAGATCACAAAATACCTCTCTCCCAACACCTTTCCCCATGTCGTCATCACACAGCCAGTCTTTAATTAGAAACATGCACATGCAGCCGTGAACAGCAGACGACGTGGACACATGTGGCCAGAAACTAATAACATCAGTAACAGAGATTGCTCTCTTGTTTTTCTTAAGCCGTTATTGCTGATCCACTAAAATTTTGAGAGAACATTCTTCATTGTTTCGCAAATAAACTTTGTGTGACCTTTGCTGACAGACACCGTTTGCCAGTTTGTTTTTAGAAATATACATCTCTTGAAGTGCGAAAATCGCATCCCAGAGTGTGTCAGCAATCAAAAATCAAGTTCTTAATTAAAACACATAGTTTCCATAGTTACCAGAAGAAAAGCAAAGGATAATCCAAAGCTTTCCAGTTTCAACATGGCTTTTTGCGTCATGTTGTCTATGGCTCTAGAAGGAAGAAGAAACTATGTTATTTAATACAGGACTGGACTTGATCATGGCTGTGAATTGTTTGTTTGTTTTCTTCCATGTCCATTTATTTATTGGTTTTTAATACTGTTTACTGAGATGTGTGGTACAAATTAAAGTTACTAAACCATCCAAAAGTACCATGAAAAAGAAATACCTCTTGTAAAAGATGATACAAATATAAACATGAGCACAGTTATCAATTTTACTAATATCTCGTGTAAAAGGCCAATGAAGACTTTTTTTTCACTTGTTTTCCAGGGTCTCTATCTGAGCAAACAGAAAGACTTCAAAGCTGCATCATGGTTTTTCTTGCTGCATTATCTTTAAACAAAGTGAAGCTTCCTTGTTTGTCCCATTAAAAGGGTTTAACAAAATTAATCTTTTACCTCACTGCGCTTAATCACAAACAGTCCTGCACCGAATCTTTTGAAAAATAATTCCCCGTAAGTTTTTCTTTTTTCAAAGTGCACATAATATCCCACTGGCCTTAGTGTAAATATGATTATGAGAGCTATTCTTAGAAAATTCAAATGCTGAGTGTAACAAAGTGTTCCTTCAAAGATTTGGCAAACAAATCAAGCAGAACACAGCTGGAGAGCCCTTTGCTTGACAGGTGAGGATGCTCAAAGCACATGTTAATAATGCCTGAGCTCAAAGTCTGCTGCGCTCCGCAGATCAGCTTTAGATGACATTGCCTGACCTTGCATATTTGATATGATTGATGGTCATTGTATTAGCTCTGGCTAATCTTACTTGATTGCATTTGCTCCTCTTAGGGATGTCATTATAGAAGTGTTGGCTGTATCATTGGTGCGTCCTGTGTGTACAACATCCACTCCATCTTTATGTCTGACGACCAGCAAGCAAGCAAGAGGCTCTGAAAAAGTAGTGGAACAATACCCTCTTGTGTCGACTGGTGCAGCTGCAGTCTTTTCTCGTGTTTCTCAGTTTTCGACATACTGTTCGTTTTAATGACACTCTTATAATTTTAACTAAAGACAAATACATTCCGCCAAAGCACAAGACATGTTTTGACTGATAAAAGTAAAACATGACTGATTGGTGATGTTTCAAGACCTGTTTTAGGAAAGACGACCAACATCCCTGGCTGGCTTAATGTACTTTATTTATGTCTTTCAAGCAGTTCTTTATATTATATATTTATATAAGTCATAGTCAAGTGATCACTGGGATGCCCTGAAAGCGTAATGGTTTCTTCAGTGGTTTTCTCATGTGTGACACACAGTAAAATTATATTTTTATGTAACATTTGTTGAGGTGATTTGGTTTATATTATATTTTGACTCTATTGCTGTTGCAGTGTACATAGATGTTGTCTCATCTTTTTGTGTACAAAGCACAGTGCACCATAGTGTAGTAACAGCATTTGCAACAATTTTAGAAACTATACCTCTAACAACATAACAAAGATCACACTGCACTGGACTCCAGGGGTCTTATTGCTGCACACATTAGGAGACAGACGAGATAAACAGATAGACAGGTCGTCAATTTATTCCATTTTTGTGTTAAACTGAAAACATGTTTTGTTGATTCATCTTTTAATAAAACTGCTCTTTTAGTGTGTGAGAAGAAGAACTCAAAAGTGCTTGAGTCTTCATGAGACTTCATGTTGAAATCTCCCACAGAAAGAAACCTGATGAGTGAAACAAATGTCAAAGATGCCAGATGAACTGGGTGGTTTGACAATATGCCACCACACACACTTAAAACTGAACTTTTCAGGCTGGACTAAAAATTGTAATGAATACTGTGCGAGGACTTAAATATGATAGTTAGAGGTAAATTATTTTTTGAGTACACATATTGGTGAATTTTCTCCTGAAGGAAAGTTTCCTCACATTTAGCAGTGAAGTCCAAAAATCATGTAAACCACTTGATGAGTAGAAATAACGACTGAAACAAATTATTTACTTCATAACTACTAATGCTGTAGGTATTAACAAGTATGCAATCACATAGCTTCTGTTAGGTGACAACTCTGCAGACAAAAATGCCAAATTCAATAAAAAAGATCCTGTTTTTTACGCTGGCATTAACACTTTCTACACTTAGAAACTTAGACTTTTTCCCAAAACATACAACTAACATACTTTGAGGCACAAAATTCAATTTGCAAGGCTTTTGTATCCCAGCAACAGCATGGTGCAATGATAAGAGAGATTATGGAGTGAAAGAGATTCAGACAAAGGTGGCCAAATTAA
This sequence comes from Amniataba percoides, assembly GCA_037176925.1. NCBI lineage: Eukaryota > Metazoa > Chordata > Actinopteri > Centrarchiformes > Terapontidae > Amniataba > Amniataba percoides. The sequence continues at coordinate 12,353,053 of JBAJHX010000081.1, read as the reverse complement.
GTCACTGATGCTTAAAATTGAAACTTGAGAAGTTTAAGACTTGGTTGTCCAAATGACAACTCAGTGTCATATGATGAAGTGGCAGCATATTGTGTCCAGTTAACAGTGATGGAAAGTGTCAGACACATACCCTTATCAGTTCTCCGTCCAACAAACATTTGATAGATAGCTGGGCTGGAAAAGTGATAAGGAGATGTGCTCGACAACATTATAACCTGAACATTTTGTAATAAAGCAACAGTGAGAGACTGACCTTAGCAAAGGTCACAAAAAAAAAACACATTTAAAAAAATTAGTCTTCATAAAATGGTTGTCCAAACGTTTTTTTTGTCCACAATTTAACGCAGGTAAACGACAAATGTCCTCAGAGAAAGCTGATCACTGCTTCACTTCATGGTCAGAAATGAAACGTCCTCCAGCTGCAGTCCCTGTCCTTTCATGTTAGTGCAGCTCACTGTCCTTTTAGCATATGTCTGCATCCAACAGGCCAAATTACTTTGACGAGACGTCCCATGAGCGGTTTTATGTCACTCTGGCCCCACCTCATCCCTGCTGCTGTCCCGTCTCTCACTGGCTGAAAATGAAAACTGAGATTATCTTTTCACTCCCGGTCTGTGCTTTGTTTTGCCAATGTGTTGTAAGCGGAACAAGTTTGTCCCAGGATGAAAAAAGATGATAAAGGATGAAACGTCACACTTTTGAAAAATAGTGTTACAATAGTAACACATAGTGTTGCATGTAAAACATGGATCAAGTAGTAAAAAGGATAATTCAATTCAAGATTCCTTTATTTGTCCCACAATGGGGAAATTGGGGAAATAAAATGGGGAAATAAAGCAAAAAGTAACACATTATGTTTGGATTATTAAAAATGAAAATTCAGTCCAAATTCTGCAGAATAAAATGAGATAATGACAACAAATTGAAATTGAAAAAGACGCCATAAAAACAGATTAAAAATGTCTTTTCAGCTGCAAAGCACTTGATGACATTTACGCGTACATGACAACTACATTTGACTGTAGCATAATCTGAAATGCAGGATTTACTCTGGACAAAACAGCGATCCATTAATCCCCAGCATGTCCTCATATCATAACTGTTAATTAATTCAATTAGGTGGAAATATCATTAGAAACCTCAGAGAGCTTGATTCAGTAAAGTTTAAGTTAAAGCTAGATTGTGAGACATCCCAATTAAGGAATAAATGATTAACTTCTTCATTGCTCATTATCTCAAAAGCAGTTTAGCACTGCGTCTGTGAAGCTGATGCTGAGACATCACAGTCAGTTTAAAAGCAGCAAAAAGTTTATTATTGTGTGACGGGGTGCCCTATCTGTAGGAATAACCTATTTTAAGTTTAGTGGTCACCTTTCATTGCAGCACAACCTTTTAAATGAGACTCAAACAGGAAGACATTTGATGGCATCCAGTGCACTGACATGCCCTGACCCTGCCGCCTGTTATCTATAGTCACTCCAGGGCATGCGGCTGGCAGAGGAAGGACAGCAGACGTCTCTGTATGCTTTGGTGCTGGTTATCTCTGCCTGGTTCCTCCCCTCGGTGTGAAAAGTCCTGTGCAAATTAAACACGGCTGGCTCGCTTTCTGATCCAGTTCCGGATTTCTTCTCCACACCAGCCGCCAACAGCAGTCACACGGATGAGGGGAGATCTGCCAAGCATCTCCTCTGCAGTGCTCTGCTCTCCTCTGGGATTAACTGCACTGCATTCCCACCATCAGCAGCACGGGGCCATCATACACACACACACACACACACACAATTCAGTGCAGGCAGCGGTGGGGTCGTCTATACAAACACACACACATAAATTCCTGTTCTTTCTCTTCTCTGTCTTTCTGTCTCCCACAGACTCACACCAGTCTGGTTTTACCTTCGCTTTCTCTCTCTCTGTCTTTCTCACACACACACACACACACACACACACACACACACACACACACACACACACACACACACACACACAAACACACAC
>JBAJHX010000081.1:12315010-12348873 GCA_037176925.1 Amniataba percoides | reverse complement strand
TTTGATTCTGATAAAGATGAACTGGTGAATCTGTAAGATTTGTTTGTGCGTGCCATGCAAGGCACTGGCACCTCACACACATATCTCATATCTCTGAGAAGACTTTTGCCCAAACCATTTTTGGCAGCACTAAACTTGACTCAGTTGCTATGGACACAGATGATGTTTTCTTTTCCTTTTTTCTGCCCTTTTTTTCTGTGTCCATGACAACAACATGGCTGTTACAGGAAATTTTAAGACACCAGAAAGAAAGGGGGTGGTGTGACCGGATGTGCAGGTGGAGGGGTGAGGGAGGGAAGGGTGCGGGGGGTGGGGGGGTTGGGGGGGGGGGTGATGTCTTCATTAATTGTGGGAGATTGACAAAGGTGAGGAATAAGTTTTGATCATCACAATGTTCCTTGTTATTTCCTCCCATTCATGTACGTGTGTCTGTGTGTGTGTGTGTGATCATTATCTATAAAATGATGACACCATCCACTGTTAACTATGTTCTTAAATTGTAGGGAGACAGATGATGGCCACATCAAAAATATGTGCACTGATAAAGTGACTCGTCACACAGTGAGTAGATCTCTGCTGAAGCCCACAGGCACGGTGAAGGCGGTCAGAAGTGGGAGGGAGGACGGTGGGATATCCCTGATGACGGTCTGTTGCTGCTTTTTCTTTTGTTTCCTTTTTTGTTTGTAAAGGCCAATGAAGCTATGAAGAATTTAGAAAATAGAAACGTACTCATCTTTGTAGAAAATGAAAGGTTCTCATAAGGTTCTTGTCCTAATCATAATTTTAATTAGTGTTCTGCACTGAGAAGACTTCAATCTTCCTATTTAGCATTGTCAAGCAGCATAAACACACCTGATAAAACACATCATAATGTAAAATATAAGGTAACTTCTGAAATGTTATCGTATACTTGACAGCATAATATATTTGTAATTATATAAAATTATATGTGGTCAAGAATTTTGAAAGCCTCAATAAATAGTTTTGGATGAGTCTGTTCATAAATGCATACATGATTACAGGTATTTTACAAGGAGTTGCAGTTATTTAAATGGATTTATTTTTATCCCCTCTTATAGGATTTTTCAGCTGTGCATAAACATGTAATAAAGGCTTTTATAACACTACTGAAGGCAAGAAAATCTAACAGGGCTTTATGAATATACTGGCCAGCATTTCAACTCCTCCTTTTAATGACATTAATGATTACACACCAGTTATGGAAGAACTATAGCTGTGGAGAAAACATGTAGAAACACTAGAAATGTACTTGCTACTTCCTAAGTTCCTACAGTATAATGCATTATAATGATCTTACATTATGAATCTATTCATTGTTTAGTGAGTGTTATCCATGGTAATACTTCACCATGTTTGTTGGCTGATGCCCACCAGGTCCTGTGCTTTTTTCATGACCACTAGATGGCAGCGTCAAGTCGAGCATCAGCCAGATTGGGGCAGTGTGGCCACAAGGCTCATTATTAGCACATGATGAGGCTGCACTTCTTGAGAGAAGCAAATGCAGGCTACTAGATGACTATATAAGAGAGATGAAGGAAACAAACTTAGTAGCAACAAATTCAATACAAGTGGACATCCAAGGTCATTGTGAAATAGGAAAACCACCCCTGGGGCTCTGGGCTCAGCAGCAGCAGCTTTTACATCCATCATGCATGAATTATAGATGGTTTTAAGGTGTGCATGTGTTATGAGTGCTGTTCATTGTAATAACATCACACCTCATCTTTAAAGTAAATATCAATGCCACTCTTTGTAGCGTATTTCACTTTTCTCCCGTGTTTTCCGGCTGATTACATTTAAAATCACAAAGGTTTTGCACGTGCTTACATCAGAGGACCTAAAGCCTGCATGATAATACTGTAAGGAGTGTTTGGAGCATGTAAATACAAAATATACATCTCTTTTTAAATGAAGAATACACAGTAAATGAAGCATGCAACAGAATTCACGTTTGGTTCTTTTAGCTCTCATAAAACAGACATTATTTGTTGATTTGTTGAATTGAAAAGGTTTCCACAATGTCACATTTACTGTTAATTATGACTTCTCCACTGACTAGCCAGCTCAGCATTTGAAGTTATAGAATTAGAATAAAGCATTAGAATAAACAGGGTTGTCCTGCTTAACTGACTTTGCCGAGTAAATGATTGTTGATCATACTGCAAAAAACAGTCAAGGGTTTGACTAAATAGCACCATATCACCAGTGCACTATGCAAATTTGAGCCACATAGCTTCATGCCTTAAATAGTGCTACGACTGAGGCAGCCAGGAAATGTGAAATGTGGGCAAACAAATTATTATGCCGGTTTGTTCCTGGGTGTGAACTTGATTTGGGATGATTGTTTCTCTTCAATGGTCAATGGGCACAGAGAGAAATGCATTTTCACAAAATACTGCAGTAAAAAGGGAGAGAAAAGGGGTATTAAAGATCACAACCTCAAATATCAACTCTGCACAGTGTTGCCAAGTCCTGTTGCTATGGAGATTGCATCCTACTGCAGGTGTAAGTAACGACAGAGGAAGTCAACTGTGCTTCCCTCTCTGTGTCTCTTTCTGCTCCTCTGTGTCTTACGTGGTCCTCGCCACATGTGTGAGTGCATGTGAGTGCCTGTGTTCTTCCACCTCACACACGCTAATATACAGCCTCACAGATGAACCACGAGCTGTACGCAATTGTGCTCATGCACTTTTTCTTTAACTTCATGTGATGTCTGTGTGCTCGTCACAGATACCAGCAGGCGTTAAAGATATTGTGGTGCTCAAATCTCAGCATACTCTCTCTTTTCTGCCATTCTTGGGGAGGTGTCTCCAAAGGCGACAATGGAGGACCTCTGGACTGTGCAAATGTAATTAGCCCTCAGGCAGGGTGTGCATAGTGTAAGCTGAAATAAATAGATGTATGTGACGAAATACTGCTGGGAGATCTCCACTGAAGCGAGATGGCATTGCTTTGTGTCAGCACTGTTTGATGAAATCCAGTCTGAAAAGCTGAAAGGATCTGACCTGGCAAGATATGATTTGACTCTTTCTGAAAATCTTTTTTTTTGTTTGTTTGCTTTTTTGTCAGATGGCATGACACTTTTTTTAAGGATATGCATCCAACAAAACACATTTACAAATAGCAAATGACAATAAAATACCTCTATTCTTATCAATCTTTGATTGCACTGAGGAAAAACATTCCCATTGTTTATCACTTTATCATTTCTCCACACATGGTCACAGACTATTTCCAAACCCTCCCAAAAATGATTAATGATGAATCACTTGACCAAAAATTTATCAGCAACTGTTTTAATAAAGCATTTAAAAACTATCTCATGTAAAAAAAAAAAAAGAAAAAAAAACTCTTCCAGTTTCTCAGTTAAAAGGATCAAATACTTTTCTGTGTTTGATAAACATATAAGAAAAATTTTAGGCTGGCTGGACAAAACAATCATATTGAAAATATCACTTTCAATTAAATAAATATTTGTTGAAATAAATGATTAAATCTATGATTGATTGATTGATTGATTGATTAATTACATGATTGATAAATTGATTTAAAAATATATAATATTAATTCAACCCAACAAGTTGTTTAAAATCATCTTTTTTTAAGTATTTTTACAGATATAATGCATAAAAATGTTCAATTTAAATGGAAACCATATTTTTTTCCCACAAGAATTACACCCTCACATTGAGTTGTCCAATGCCATCAGATTTGGAGCTGCTGTTATGCACTGCAGGCGGCTGCTGCTCGGCTTCCTTGTGGCTTTGAGTCTAACCGAGGCAGACTGAGAGAGGCTTATTAATCCCATGGCTGCAGCTTCACTCTGAAGGCCACAATCAGGAGGGGAAAAAACCCACTCACTGTGTGACATAAATAGATTTCTAATGTTGATCAATCTAAATATACAAGATGAAGTGCAGACGTTAAGATCCTGCATACTTAATCCAACATTGTTATTAATTGGGGCTGACATTTTCACAGTTCACGGCTCAATCACTCCATGCAAGCCTGCACATTTGTATTACGATGCATACAAGCTCACCCAAGTGACCAAAATCGTTCATAACTGCATTTAGGAGTACGGATAAAACCTAAAGATAACCATCTGCACAAGGAGGTTTTTACTTCCACGATTACTTCAGCTAAAACGAAGAAGGAAGAAGTAGCAACAAAATGATTAATTTAAAGTATTATTATCATTATTAAAGCATTATTATGATGATAAGGACATATGTTGGGTCCGAGCATTTCTTTGTCTGTGGCCCATAAAAAAGTCAAATGAATGTAAAATGAAAGTAAAAAAGACAAATGAATGACAAACTGAACACCTAATGATCTGTATCTCATTAGCGGCGGTCTGGAAAGGGCAGCAGTTTGATAAACAAATATAAATCAGGGATGGCAAGCTGATGATTGTGGCAGATACAATTTTAACCCAGTGGTTTTAGGTGTGAGAAGGTCATAGTCACTGAGCTGACTGGCATGTAAAATCGCCAAGACCAGCCACAGTCATCTGTTTCTGAGAGGCTCCACGGGAGGAACGCTTCAGCAAAATGGATTTATGTGTGGTGACCAAACAAGACACATAGATTAAAGGATATGGCTGCTGTTAATATATATTTCTATTGTGAGCAAATACCATGAAAAACAGGAAAAAACAATACATTGGTCTCTAAGCCTATATGCCGCTTACAGCTCTAAGCCAGTTGTTTTCAACTGAAGATGTATATAATTCAAAAATGGTTACAAGTACTTAGTTCAGTTCATAAAATGGGCTCTTTAATTTCTTAAAACAACTGGCCATTGTGGTTTTGAGCCGATATTACTGAAACTGGAGGAGGTAGTGCCTTTATATGGGAATATTTCAAAAAGCGGGTTGATACAAATTTAGCTCTTTATTGAGCATTTATGGTAGTATGATGTGTGTGAGATTTACTCAAAATAAACTACAGTGCCCATGTTCATTAAAAAAAAGTGAAATGTTGCCCAGTGTGGCATTTCGGAAACAGTGTGGCTCCTTCATGTGGTTTCAGTAGTTTTGTGACAATTAGAGATGATGGCAGAGAGGAAGAGGATGTATCAGACTTTGGTTACACAAGCGATAATTATTTTAAGGATAAATTAGTCCTGGTCTCATTTTAAGATTCACTGACAGACATATAAAATACCTCCAGCCTCATTCCATGAATCTGCACCGTCAGCCCAACAAGAAAAGACAAATACACAGAAGAAACTTGAAGATGGGTTCGTGCTCACAGGGGGGAGATGGTGTTGAAGGAGCTGTTGATGCACTGCAAAAGCTGGGATAATAGCACTTTTATTGAGAGCACTCGTCAACAGTGGTATAACCTTGCCCGGGCCTGGTGAGCACTGGGGTGTAGTGTAAGCGATGGCGCTCTGCCAGGATCTGACCATTAAGGCTCATTAGTCCCTATTGATAGCACCAATGATAGGCACTCTGAAAGGAGGCAGCCAAGGAAAAGGTCAGCGTATGGATCTTAATTTGACCTCACTAACCCGTCACTGATTGGCAGCATCTGTCATCCTTAGATTTAATTTAACAGTGATTGAGTGCTGCAGATAGCATTTTGGCAATAGCCCCTGCAGGCCGTGTCATCACTGCTGTTCTTACAGATGAAATCTTTGCCTGACACCCGTTATGGTGCAACTGTCCATTTCATTTAGGAAGTGAATGCAGTCGAAGTGGTGCTGGGGCCGTCAACCTAATCTTTCACTTGCTGCTAGGGTCATCCAAACGCGCAAACCATAATGGTGTGTAAAAGGTACATAGTGTGTGGTCCACATTTTGGTTTCACAACCCAACACAACCATAAGCCATTTATTCATTTCCAATAAAAACTAGCGTAAGACTCTACAGCTCTACACTCTTGCAGCTCTGTGAGATGGTGGTTTGAACTGATTGTTAACATTGGCATGCTAACATACTTAAAATGGCAAGTCTGATTGTTAGTGGGTATCAGTCTCCAGTTTCACAGCCTTGGATGTGCATGTTCACATTTGGAAGCTAGCACTCAACGCAATGAGAAGCTGAGGTTGATGCCATTGGTTCTGAGGCATTTCATCATGAACTGACATGTTCCAGGTCTTCATCGAGGTGCACCATGATATTGGTGCTGAATGAAAAATCAGAAGGATATGGTGTCTGATATACATGAATGCCTGTACACAATTTTGTGCCAATCCATGCAGTAGATTTGATTTACACTCAATACATAAAACCTTTGACCTGCAACGGGAAAAGACAGAGGATCACCAAAGACATGAACACTGATCCTCCAGAGATCCGATAGTTGTCAGGATATGTCACTTTAAATCACAATAGTTAGCCTCATGATAGCGTTGGAAGAAAAGTCAGATGATTGCAGAGTCAGTAGAAAAGATCCGCTGGGGACCACAATGAGGCAATGAGGCGGCCATACGTAGTGAACGCCAGAGGACGTATGGAATTAGACATCATGAACCATTTCCAGTCTGAGCTTTAGCCAGTGAGCAGAGAGAACACATGACGAGGAATGGGTGTGTAAAATGAGAGGAAATGCTTCAAGGAAAAAGGGACTGATTATGTAATGGAGGGACTTGTTTATGTGTCCCCTCTGAGTTCATATTAGCTGAAGGAAGACACCCTGCCTTTGCGGCTCTTCTTGGGCTCTGCCACATTGCATTAATGTCTTTATTCATAGTGGCTGGTAATTGGCCTACTTTGGGGCCAGCGTTTGTTTCTTATGTAGAATTGTACAGTAAGGAAAAGGGATGGAAACCAAAAAGTGGGAGTATAAATACAAATGTAAGAATGAAAAATGTGAAAAAAAACACTTCTGATCCTGTGGAGTTGCAGCTCTAAGTCGCATGGTATCAACTAGTGATTTTAAACTTGTAACAGCAAAGTGTGTAAGTAAAGTTTTTATCAGACTAGATTTCTGTGAGTACAGCAAAATATTTAAACATCCTCAGAAATGTATCACCCTCAGCTTTGACAGTAAGATTGTGAGCACTTTTTATTGGCTGATGGTTGGTTATGTGTAGGATTTTTCACATAGTATGATTTAAGTAAGGGGGGAAAAGAAAAGGCTTCTTGTTTCATGCTGAAGTGAGTAAGTGAATGTCTTTGTCAAGATTACAAAGAGTTATACAAAGTAATGAGCTTTTGTTTTGTGAATAAAGGAGCACAAAAATGAAAGAAAGGCCTTGTGACATCTTGGAGGGACAGCAAGTAATGTTTGCGCACGGAGGACGTTTTGTCTCCCAGACGGACCTTCACCTCGTTTCCTGCCTCTTTCACCAGGATTAGCCTAAACAAAACCCCCAAACAAACCTCACCTATGTACTGCACTGTATACACTGAATTCACTGTATTGATTATTAGAGCTGTTTGTGGGATAGCGCACAGCCTGGGAGGAGGTACTACCTGCAAGGCTCCGTAAAGGTCAAAAATGTCACTTGCAGAGTGGGACAAAAGCTGTTTCATCGTGTTGGTTAAGGCTTCAGTGACTAGGAAAAGGCAACAAGGAAGAAAACCTTTGTGGCTCTGCAGGGAAAGGTATGGAAGATTAATATTACATCAAGATAACAGCATACCATTGGCAGGTCAAGGTCAATTCCCTGAATTTTTTTTTTTTTCTAGTTTTTTTCTGTATTGGCATCATGCTTACATTTGTTTTTAGCAGCATTAATTCAATGTCTGCAGAGAAGCTGAAGTATATTCTCCCTCATCATGATAATTCTCAAGCATATCAAGATTAAATTTTTCAAGCTGCACGCACCTTGCAGAAAACACAGTTAAGCTGACTGTGACATGTGTGAAATTCAATTACAGACCTGCTGTGAATGCACTCTGTGCAACTCAGGGAGATTGGAGGAAGCGGCAGCCAGGTGGCGACCCTGTAGGCAGCAGCAAGCACAAATCACAATGGCCTGGGCTGCTGCCAAGAGCTGGGATTCTGCCATCGCACAGCCCACCAACACACCAAGAGCAGCTCGTGGTCACTCATCACAGACACTCTCCACGCGTCTCTCTCTCTCTCCCAGTGCTCTCAGGTCAGTAGAAAGGGAATGCAATACACATTGTTGGCCACTTCGCTCTATAATTCATGTCCTGCTCCTAAAATAGAGTACTTGAACAGTACGCACTGTTTCATCGGTGGCTGCAAAAAATAGAATCATGCGTGTGGAGTAAGAACCTGCATGCTTTCACATAAAGAGGAGATTTATATCAACATATTAGAAATGTCTGTGGCTCATGGTGTTTAAGACCTGGTGTAAACAGTGACACCATGTAGATGAACTGAACAGTCTGGTGGCTGTGTGTGGTTATCTTTGTACACAACAGGACATCAAATCAAAGTGCGATTGGCTGGCAGAGAGCGTAAACTGTAAATAAAAGCAAAACCATTCTGGTTGGTAAAGGTTCACCCAGGCAGACAGGAAATCTGCATGTGCGCAAGCCCAGACTTCCTACATGTGACCAAGACACAGTGGCCCCCGGGGACCCTGGAACATCCCTGAGCTGTTACACAACGTTTGTGAGTGACGGGCGTGTCAGTGAACAACACAGCCATCTCCAATAACATAGTAAAAACCTATGCATTTGACCCAAAACCAACTAAACACATGTGATTTGAAGGTTGCATATTGTTGCCATGGCCATCTGTATCAATGTACTGCCCAAACATAATGCAGCCAGTGTCTGGTGGGTCCAGTTTCTCCCACTCCCCCACTCATGAGCTGTGAGTGGCAAGCCTGCTAACCGGTCTTGACACAGGAGAATCAGCCAGAGTTGAGAGGGAGCAGCCGTGGGAGCAATGCCTGCCTGCCACATTGGAGACCGTCAGCGAGACATGTCAGCCTCAATTCTAGTTAAAGTCCCAAAACCATGTTGTACTGTACCGCAGCCCAGCTCAGCCTGTAAAACACAGAAACAAACAGAAAAATAATACATTTCTGCAGCATATGAATTTGATGCAGAGTGTTTGCACAGCCCATAATGCAACCAGAGGTGGTCTCCTCCAAGATTGTTGTCATTCACCAAAATCAACATTTATACATTCAATTCTTCATTCTGCCACTCAGGGGGCCCATGAGCAGTCCTCCCAAAAGTGACCGTCTGATTTATTTCACTTGCCACTTTGATGCAACCTAAACTTGAATGAAAAAATGAACCCTAACCTGCTACTGCAGTCAAACATATGAGCTTTATTGATATTACTTAATGATATATTAACACTATATAGATTGGTTATAAATCATTATTATTATTCATTGTATTATCATTAACAACAACAAAAACAGCATGTTGTTTTTTTTTAAATTATGAAACACTGTATCTGTAAGGGCGATGTTTATCCTGCTGTGCATCTGGCCAAAAATCTATAAACAACAACAACTGCCATCTTGATGTTTTTGTAAAAGGAGTTTATGAACAAATTGTTTGATTTGAAAATTATAAAGGGGAAGTTAAAAATCTTTATTCAAGAGTGATTATTTTTAAACCGCAGAATTGATTAATTACATGAACACTGTGCCTCATAACTGATCTATTACACATAACTAAACTTCATTTACCATTAATAAAGCCACAACATCTAAATGCTTTGAAGGAGAGACATATTAAATAGCATTACATGTGACACCTCTGTATGAATTTTCACCCTGCGTTTAAAGAGTCTGTGCCAAAGACTCTCCCATCAGGCACTGAACAGGAGGTTCTGAAGCGTCCCAGACAAATCTCAGATCTCTCACCGACTCCATGCTTCATCCTAGCATGAGGAAAATCCTGTTTCTGTTTTGTTATTCATACAATGTGCTAATTTTCTGACAAGGAATAACATACATGATGATCATTTGCACACAGTGTAAATGTGGCTCCTCAGTTTTACCTCAACTGCGCAACTCAAGTTGGGACATCAGGGAGGCATTTTTGAACACTGGGAAGAAAATTTTTGTTGCCCTTCTTTGAGGAGGTTGTGTGGTCTTGTCTTTGACAACTCGGCTTTTTGTTCCACTATAACCCCCCCCCCACACACACACACACACACACACACACACACACACACACACCTCTCTCTTTTATTTAATTCCTCTCTACGAAATAATCCAGATTGTTTAACACAACATCATGCTTTAAAGGGATTTCAGATGTCTGTTTGTATGTTTGCCTACTCACTTTTAATCAAATAGGCTGTGACTGCCACAACAGCCAACTTGTTTGTTCCTACATGACAATGAGCATGAGGGAGCCTGGATAAAATCCAGAAAGCTGTTTCTAAAAAAGGAAGGAGTAATTAGTAAATGTCATTTGAGAAGAGTATGGCGAATTAGAAGCCTTGTGGATCATGTAATTAGGACTGGAGCCTAGGCAGCTCAGGCAAGGACGAGGACACCACAGCAGCATCCTCGGTTGAACACTGACAGCACTACGAGCTGTTACAGAAAACACCATTTGACACACACACATTCACACTTGCACACTAACAGAAATACGTTACTGTGCACATACACACATTCAGGCGCGGATCACAATGTCAAACAAGGCTGACAGTGATGCATGACTGTTGTAGTTTTTTTTTTTTTCTTTTATTGTCTTGTTTCACGTAACTGACCGGATGTCTTGGATGTCACATGTGAAAACAACATGCGGACTGATAACATGTAGTATGTGAAATCAATTTTGAACCAAATGAAATGTAGGCTAAATGTTTTTAATATGTGACTATTTTGAATGACATTTCCATTCTTTCCATTCTTACATTTCCAGACACTTCCTACAGCTCTTCTAGGGGGAACCCGAGGCGTTCCCACGCCAGCTGAGAGAAATAGTCTCTCAAGCGTGTCCTGGGTCTTCCCCGGGGCCCAGTGGGACATGCCTCGAATATTTCCATAGGGAGGCGCCCAGGGGCCATCCAAAACAGATGCCTGAGCCACCTCAGCTGACTCCTCTTGATGCGGAGGAGCAGCAGCTCTACTTCAAGCTCCTCATGAGTGACTGAGCTTTTCACCCTCTCTAAGGGAGCGCCCAGCCACCCTGCAGAGGAAATTCATTTCTGTTGCTTGTATTGGTGATCTTGTCCTTTCAGTCATTACCCAAAGTTCATGACCATAGCTGAGAGTGGGAGTGTAGATTTACCAGTAAATCGAGAGCTTTGTGTTCCAGTGTTCCACAACTGGGACAAAAAACACATCGTTGCACCTGATTCTGAGGTTCGACTACTGGCCAAACTCTCCTCTCCACTAACCTGGCATAAACCTTCCCAGGGAGGCTCCCCTGTAGTTGGAATACACTCTCTGGTCCCTGGTTTTATAAAAAGGGGCCACCACCACAGTTTGCCATTCCAGAGGTACTGTCCCCGACCTCCATGCAATGCTGCAGAGGCGTGTCAACCAAGACAACCCCACAACATCCAGAGACTCTCTTCCACACCCGACACCTTGCCACCAAGGATCTTGCGTACTACCTCAATTACTTCAACTTGGGTGATGGACGAGTCCCTCCTCAGTGGATCGTGTGTCGGTGGGATTGAGGAGATTCTCAAAGTGTTTCCAGAATTTCTTCAAGGCTGACTTCAAGACAAACTCCTCCCAGAGCCCAGGCTGAGAGTCCCACAGGCCAACATGGCCTGATAGGACTCATTTTTTAGCCAGATGGCATCCCTTACTTCTGTCCTCTGTCTTACTTACTGTCTGCCACTGGATTCGGGGGTTGCTGCCACAACAGGCACCGGGGACCTTTCACCCACAGCTCTGAACTCCTGCGACAATTGATGCAGAGAACATGGTCCACTTAGACTCAGTGTCCCCAGCCTCCCTCAGAATCTGTGAGAAGTTCTCCCAGAGGTGGTAGTTGAAGACCTCCCTGACAGAGCGGTCGGCCAGATGTTCCCAACAGGCCCTCACAATATGCAGACGAAAAAAAAACAGCAAGAGACCAATCCCCGATCCAAAGGCGCAGAAAAGCAACCCTCTTGTTGCTTGGGGTGAACTCCAAGGCCCCCAGAGACGACTGCAACCCAAACACCACAGTACCTGACCCTCATGGACCTTTTGAATACATGATAAAACAGTTAAGTGAAAGCATAATCAGCAGATTTGTTGATGATAAATGCAGCTCTGGATTTTACAAGAGAATTGTTTCCACTAATACACCATCGTCAATGCAATGATCACTCATCTATGGGACAAACTGTTTCATGTCGAAGAAGTGAACAGCACAGATGTAAGCTCTTTGCATAAACACAGAAATACACCCTTATCAGCCATTATTGACACTCATAAACGACACACACACAACCTCCCTCCTCAGTGAGGTGTTTTTTTAGGAGGGACACTGAGACACTCAGTTTGACAGAAGCTACTGATGGGCTGCTGATTCAGATCACTTCAAACACACACACACACACACACACACACACACACACAAACTCAAATTCATCTAGTAAGCGTTACTTTCAGACATAATTTTTGCATCCGTTGCTCTCTCAAGACTCACTGATCCAGGGAGCAGGGTGAACTGAAAATCCCCACATTAAGCACAACAGCCCTGTTGTGTTGCACCTTGGCTCATACAGCGCAGACCCATAAATACCCACAGTGTTATCAGCGTCTCACATGTGTGTCTATGCAAATCTATTCAAAACTTGGCTGCATTTATTGCTTAGTCGCCACCATAGGAGCAGTTTGTTACAAAACAGATGATCACTCTTGTTTTTCTACATCACACTCGTTTAACATTTGGTGAATATCTAACTAATGAGTGACTAATTGAAGGAGCCGAAGACAAAAAAAACGAGGTGGGGTGGGGGGGGGGGTTTAGGAAGATGCTGCAGAGCCCGCGGGGATTTATGGCAGAATAGATCAGAGAGAGCGCAGATAACAATGGAGATGGAGTAATAAATAAATCTCCTCTCTGAGAAGTAGCCGGAGGACTGACAGCAGCAGATTAGAGCCTGTGCCTTTTAAACAAATTGGGTGCTCAAAGAGGCATATTGGCTGTGTGCTCCAGCATGTTTTATGGTGCAACTCTGTAACCACTGAGACACACCAGTCTGTCAGTTCCCACATGACATCATGGTGCAGTCCAAACAAGCACACGCTGCAAATTCAATCTTTGTTTTTTTTTTTCTATCTTCTTTGCAATTACCATTTTTAAGTAATTAACCTGCTGCTGTCACAGTCAAAAATAAACTTCAAGAAACACAGAAATGTAAAAAATGAACATTTATGTTGCTATTATGCAGTTTTGAAATGAAAAAATTAGATGCTATTGTTTTGATTTGATTTTTCAGGTTATATAAAGCTTATATAAAAGAATCACACATTGTTAAAGAGGTTCTCATGAAACCACATGTGTTATAAATATAAAGGCCTCTGGGGAAACCATTATTTAACATTATAAAGTAATATTTTTAATTATATAACAATTACAATGTGGATACTAACGATGTTTATGTACATTACAGAGGTGAGGTTTTTATCATTTCATTCACCCTGCATCATTTTATTTCAAGTTTCACTCTTAATTTGGTGATTAAAAAAAAGTCTGATAAAGTAAGTCTGACCGATATTTTATTCCAGCATCCACATCCTACTGTAAGACAGCACAGAGCCAACAGCAGTTTATCTTCCTGCCACGGTTATTCATTTAAAATGCAGCAGCAGCAGCCACTGGTTTTAAACAGACCACATGTTAAAGGACCTGCTGGTGTTACCACAAATCACACACAGTACTTGTCCTATGCTAACACTGCAGCCAACCTTTTCTCAGAGCAAGCTGTATTGTTTTATGTCAGTTCTTTATTCACAATTTGCAGGAATGACTTGACAAAAGTAAAGGTGGCTGAATTCCGTTTAGCTTTCTCATTTTTGGGGGTCCTGGAGTCATGCATGCAGGTTCACTCTCACACCATGAGGTTTAGTGGTGCATTTGAATATACCAGGGCCATCAATTATATTACTAATAAAACCTGAGCCAACATGTCTGCTGGGGAAAAAAGGCACACTTGCACAACTGAAGTATGCAAATCCACTTGCGGAGACTCAACCTTACTGGTGATCCATTTCACTGAACGCAGTCTGCTTTTATTGGTGAGTAACTCTGACAACAATAAAAACTGACATACTGGGAGCTTCAGCTGCACCTAAAACACATGTCATGGTCTAAATTATTAGCAGTAATGTAAAGAGGTTGTCATCTTTTGTTTTCTGCTGTTGGTACTTTGTCATGTTGATGGTATGTTTTTCTATTATGGATGTCCAGTCTTGTTCTGGAGATTATTGACAAATTTAGTCCATACGTGGTGGATAAAGACTGTGAGATGCAGCTGAAAGCTCTGACAGAGCTTGTAAGTGGGCCCAGTATGATCATATTAGTCTTTAAACTGAGATTCATTTCGTGCCTCACATAATATTTTAAGTTGCTAAAAGGCCAACTAATTTGCCGTCCAGAGGTCGAGCTGCACCAAACATGGCTCCTCTTTGTCACAGCTCCACTTCTTGTGTCATGTGTAACCACCTAAAAAGCTCTAAATATCCACAGTGGTTGCTGCTTCACAATGAATGAAGATTGTGTATAAAGCTTTGAATCACTGGACCCACCTGCCAATAAACACAACACCGAAAGCAAGATGTATTCAGCAGCCCTCTGAAGCCTTTTGATTGCAATCAAAGTGGATTTCTTTCATGAACGCCCCCCCCCAAAAAAATGTCACCCCCTCTATCGACACTGTGGGGGAAAACTCAACTTATGCGGCATCTTGTTGAAAACGTCCCTGTCCAAGGTCCTGAAATCTGCTTTCCCAAGCGTGCGTCATGTGACTTCAGCAGCGCTGCCTGGCTCAGCAGCGAGCCTGCTGCTTTTTCTGGAGGGTTCATGTGAGAAAAGGACGAGCCCCGGACCCCTCTCCCTCTCATCTTGCGTTGTTTAGACTGTTTTTTTTTTATTCTTCACCCCCCACCAATCCCCTCCCTCCCTTCCCCTCTCTCATCCATTCCCATCATTTTCTCGTGTTTTTTACATTTTTTTATTTTTATTTTTCATCCACTGGATGACGATGAGGACCTTCAAAGCGCTCGGAGTATGACAAAAGATTTTTAGGATGCGGGACTTGCTCCTCTCGCTCGGCTCTTCTCTTTCCGCTCAGATGCCAGCGCCGTGAACGCGACGGGCAGAGAGGGTCCGCATTCACAAAGTCAACATCTCCTGTCTTTCTTGATCTTTTTTCCCTTCTTCTTCTTCTTCTTCTTCCTCTCTCTCTATCTCTCTCTCTGGAAGCGACTTCAGAAGGATGTAAGGACCGATCCAGCTCGCGCAGCCTCAAGTCTCCTCGTCAAGATGCAGAAGGGAATACGGCTCAATGACGGTCATGTCACCTACCTGGGGCTTTTGGCGAAAAAGGACGGCACGAGGCGGGGGTGCCTGAGCAAGAAGAGCTCGGACAACACGAAATGGCACTCAAAGTGGTTCGCCCTGCTGCAGAACATGCTCTTTTATTTCGAGAACGAGTCCAGCTCTCGACCCTCGGGATTGTACCTGTTGGAGGGATGCATATGCGACAGGGCGCCTTCGCCGAAACCTTCGCTGTCAGCCAAGGAGTGTTTGGAAAAGCAGGTACAGGGAGGAGAAGGAGGAGGAGGGGGGCACGCACACACACACACACACACACACACACACACACACACACGCTGAGTCTCTCTCTCTTTCACACACACACACACAAGCATACACACTGTTGTATTGTTGTCCCAGGCTTCGTATTAAATTATTGATGAGGCGCAGCACCCGCAGTCCAAAATGTGGCCCAAACGGCTCTTTGAACTATTTTTGGTCCCGACCAAGCGCTCTCTCTCTCTCTCTTTTTGCATGCATGCTTCTTGCACCCCATCGCATCATGACCTCAAATCCAGCGCAGCAGAACAGCACGAGGTTCCAGCTTGCTGTATTGCGCGTTATATAATCCATGCATGGCATTAATGATGAGGTAACAATATTAACACCTAATGATATTACTGCAGCCCTGGCACTGGGCAATGCAGGGGGGTTTCTTGTTTGTTTGTTTTTTTTTTTTTGTTTTTTTGTTTTTTTGCTTTAGGTTGCAGCAAAACCCGAGCTTGATCCCCCCCCCTCCTCCCCCTTTTTTCTTTCATTGGTGGGGAGAGTTTTCAGTGGTGCATTAAAATGTAAATGGTTTCAGCTCTTGTCAGGGTGATGCATTTGCATCCTGGTTGGTCACATATTTTGCTTTTGGCTTTCACTCATCATCTTTTGACGTTTTAGGGCGGAGAGTGATATACCTAATGCTCCTTCCAATAAAACATGCAAAAAATAAAAAAGTGGCTGCCTCGAGGTTTCCATCTCGTGGTGAAATGATGAAATTACAGGTGAGGCTCCAGAAGCAGCAGGGTGCCTGTGATCGGTCAGCTCTAATCTCAATGACCTGAATGAAGCGATTCAGTCTAATACTGGAGTTTTGATTTCTTCGCTTCAGATGGTAACTGTTTCATCACTTCTAATAAGCGGTGTTTTTCCTGAAGATTATATGACACCCTGCCTCAGTGCTATAAGACATGGAGGACACGTTTAATTCATGTCTGCAAATGAAGTGCTCGCTTGATCTTAAAAGATCTCCACTGACGGCCTCGTAAATCAACAAGACATGAAAGTGAGAGGTAAAAAGCTTAACAGGTCTGTTGACACTGTTATTGTGAATAAACAGCCGAGGAACATAATGCTTCACTGCCACCGGCTCTCCTCGCTCCAGGCTCTGTGCCTGACTCTGTAGGTAGGGCTGCAATCCAAAGTGAGTCCAGGCTCTTCCTGTGAACAGCTGCCTTTGTGCTGACAAAGCAGAACACAACACACTGGCTAATGTGGTGCTCTCACAGTTGCTTTAAAGGCACCCAAAAAACCTCCCTGAAAGAACTTGGATTCTTTATTTTTTTATTATTTTAATTTTGTCGGCAGTGCTGCTTAATCTGCGTTATGCTGCTTTCAGTGCCCAAATGTGACCACAACGAGAAAAGCCTGCTGCACAGATCTATACCATCTTGGACTGAATTCATGAGAAGATATTTGATTTGCTTTGGTCCGCGAATCCTGCTTGCAGAGAGGCAAGCTGCTTTTCGGCTGCTAAAGAGTTACCTCTTAATGTAAACAAACAAACACCCCTAACGAGGATAAATAAGAATAAGGAATTATTACCTCTATCTCCTATGCCCACCTGGATTTGCAGTTTTGTGGCAACATTTTAGGAATCAGCTATAATCCCT
This sequence comes from Amniataba percoides, assembly GCA_037176925.1. Lineage (NCBI taxonomy): Eukaryota > Metazoa > Chordata > Actinopteri > Centrarchiformes > Terapontidae > Amniataba > Amniataba percoides. The sequence goes on along the minus strand of JBAJHX010000081.1, from coordinate 12,331,578 downwards.
ACATTATATTTATCCTCAAATGCAGTTAGAGTGAAAACGATAATGCATTTGAGCCTGAGGTTTCTATGGCAACCCTTATTTGCATCCTAAAGAATGATGCAGTTGGAAGAGGCGGGGTAACGGAGAGAGGAGAGAAGTAGCGTGTGTCGCATCTCTCCTGTTAATGTGAGCGCTATCCGGTCTAAATTTGTTCCTTGCAGTACCTTGGAGGGGTCAGAGTCCATTTATAGAAAACACAGCTCGCTCACACTGGGAAACAGCAGCACTTCAACCAATAACACAAGAAGCAGCAGTGGGAGATCTGGTACAAAGTGTACTGTAAATCAAAAGATCGGACTAATATTTAGCAGTGAAATATTATTTTGTGCCCTCTTTAGGGTCTGTAGTGTTGTTATGGAGAAGGCGAACAGCTAAACTAAAGCTCCTCATTAAAATGAAAGTGAAGTGATTACTAAGACTTTTCTCCCCGGGGAATATATTACCATATAGATCTCATTATGTGATTCAGGACAGTCCTCTTACAGTATTGCTGCATAAAACAGAGCTGTTCATCAGCCAAAAATATATAATGTGTTACAATTATTCTACTCATGTAAAGAGAACAATTCATCACAACACACGTTCAATTCATCATTTACAACTCACTCACTGAACAGCAAGAATGACGAGCTTTAGGTTTTCTTATAGATTTAAAAGCCAGTTATGCTCATGTGCCTACATCGGATCAATGACGCGTCAATCTCATAGCTCTGTTAAGATCAGTAATCAGTAAGATCAGTTATTTCTAAAGGTGCATGACTCAGCCATAAACATAAAGCAGGACGCAGACAGTGTGCTTAACATCGCCTCACACCAGACACTCACCGTGCTCTCAGAGCAATCATGGGGGAAAACTACAACAACATGCATGCTTCTCTGCCAGAAATAGATTTTCTTTGACGGTAGGATGAATACCTAATGAATGTGAAGATGGAAGAGCAGTCAAGCATGAATAATGATCAGTTGCAGGTTGATAGGCGCCTGTTGAACATGTGCAGGCCAAAGATTAGAGCCTCCCTCAACACGGTGGAAACAGTCCATGGGAAGAGATAACATTTCACTTAAGGTTTTATCATGGCTGACTCTCTGAGATCTTTCATGATCAAAAACAAGCAGCCTCTACAAACATCATATAAACCCAAGACAACAAGTCTGTTGCATTTGAAATTCACGGAAAACTGAATATGAACTTTATTTCTTTTGAAAATGTATAAATGCATGTGATGTATATTTATTTCCTTAATATGAAAAATATATTTGGTTCTTATGCTTGCTCTTTTTACATAACTCATTCATTCACTCAACACATTTCTCAAATAACTCCTCTAATCTTTTACAACGTGAAAACAGCTAGGTTTATATCACATATGTTGTAGTAAGTATTACCAGGAAATCAAATCAATGTTTTACAATATAGCCTTTGTAAATTACCTAAATTATTTTGATAATAATAATAATAATAATAATAATAATAATAATAATAATAATAATAATTCCACTCGGGCTTCAGTTGCTAGGAAACAGGTATCGCACAGTTATGTAATTGGCTGTGGCTCCAGCCTCCATGTCTTATGGCATTTCCTCATGGGAACCAGAGACATCCCAGGAACCGAGCTGGGGGAGGCTTCCCTCAGTGTGCTTCATCAATTGCACTGGTGGGCGAGCAAGATGTGGCTTTCCCAGGCCCTGTGTGGTTTTAAATCACCCGCTTGATGTCTGCAACAGCGAGGCAGTGGCACAAACACAAAGACAGAAGCAGTGCAGAAAGCTTCAGTTAAGCCACTATAGAATAGATTTATCGAGAAGGTATGAAATAATGAATGCTCCTCTCTGTGTGCAACATATAACATGTGTCAGGTTAATGATAGTCCTTTTGTTTCTGACTAGAAATCCTCTCCCTCTCCCCCTCCCTGTTTGTTTCAGTACTATTTCACTGTCAGCTTCACCCATGAAAACCAAAAGGCGCTCGAGTTGCGCACAGAAGATGTAAAGGACTGCGATGAATGGGTGGCTGCAATATCACACGCCAGGTAAAGGCACCCGTCGGTGAAATGTGCAGACATGGCAATTACAAGTTGAATTAGTCAGTAGAGGGTAAGGGGGTATCTTTGACCGATGTGCTCAGTCTGTAGGGGATGTTGCTATGGTTTTATAAGTGGGGTTAAAATATGAGAAATGACAGAAAAAAATGTTTTGTTCACAAGAAAAATCTGATTGCTTTGATGTGCAGTAAATCTGCACACACTGATGTGAGATTCATTACTCAGGCTAGAACACAAAAACCAATGTGTGTATGTGTGTGTGTGTGTTTGCATGTATTACAGTTACAGAAACTTGGCCACCGAGCATGAGACTCTCATGCAGAAGTATCTTCATCTGCTTCAGATTGTGGAGACGGAGAAAACAGTTGCTAAGCAACTTCGACAACAGATAGAAGATGGGGAAATAGAGATTGAAAGGCTTAAGTCAGAGGTAATATTCACTGTGACGCCTTACACTGAGGAGTAGGAATGTAAACAAATACGAATACATTATTATGATATGAATATATAATGTTCTCTGAAGGGATAGGAACAGCATCTGAATTTTGCAGTTATGTTCATCCTCCTGTCCCACACCAATTGACACAATTTTTTCACAAACATTACATCTTAGCATATGTGATAATTGATAACATGTTGAGCAACCTGACAACAGATGCAGAAAAAAAATCCCAGAGGTGAAGTTAAGGACTGTTTCAAAAGTGCTAACAGGCTAACAAAGATTATGACTTTCTCAGTTTTTAACTTTGGACCTCCAGTATTTTCCCACTGTTGAAACCAACTGTTCTATTTCCACAAGGTCTGTTCATTTCAATTATGTTTTATTACTCAAAATATAATGTTATTTCTGTATATTTTCTACCACTTAAACTACATATGAGGAGTATAAACAGAAACAGAAAACTATTTACCGATTGATGTATAGATCCAAACCCATATATATCTGTAAAACGGACAGATTCAGATGGTGGCCCTGGTCTGTTTGGACTAATTTGGTTAAACTGGGTCATCTGTGTTAAAATATCTATGATTTTATCTTTTCTGACTGAATCACAATAAGCAATGATTACATGATCTTACATCTATAGGCAAATGTGTGGCAGCCACATTCAATATCAGTCAGACCTGCTGTAAATAGACTTCCTGAAATGACACAATAGTACGATATAACCACTTCTCGCAACAGCACACTCATCCCTTTCCAAAATGTGTTCACGTCCCATCCTCGCCTTGTCTTGCCAGCACAACAAATAACAGCTGAACCAGTGGGAAAATGACGGATTATGTTGATTATTTTTATGTTTGTCTCATATGTGTATAAAGGGTGAGGGAGCAGAAATGGAGGCACTACTCCATCACGAGAGAGAGAGAGAGAGAGAGAGAGAGAGTGAGAGAGAAAGAGAGAGAGAGAGAGAAAGAGAGGGAGACGTGTTCAGGCCGAACGCTCTCCACTTTGCATCTCCTCTCAGAGACAATGCCTCCGATAGGGCTGCGTTCCCGGCTGTATTCTTCAGATCAAATAGTCATTGTACTTTAATGTGCAAATGTGATGCTTGAAATCAAATTATGTGCCGAATATGCATGAACATGGCTTTATATTGCATCTCCTCCATGAGACGCAATGACAATTAACTCTCCCGCCATCTACAAAGTAAATGGAGACACTTGGCTTCAAACAGTTCAAGGGAGCTCCAGTCTGTCCCACCCCCACCCCCCTCCCAGCAGCCTGTTTGCCTCTTGTCAACATGCAGGACAGTTTGGTACATACTGCATTTAAATGACCAATGTAAATAAATATTGAAGCAGAGATACCAGCCAAGTGAACACTGCTGGTTTAGTCAGGCTAATGTTGACAGAGCTGACAGGTCCCGTCCTGTTGACTCAGTGATTTTGTTTACGTGCTGGTACAGTAAGTGAGAGGAAGAGAAGTGTGTAAGTGAGAATGATTGGTCTTTCTTGTGGTTGCCTCCCCGGCAGATCGCTGGGCTGCTCAAAGACAATGAGAAGATTCACGCCAGCCCTGCCGCTGCGCCAACGGATGACGACTCAGAAATCAAGAAAATCAAAAAAGTAAAGCATGTCATTTAAGGCTGATTTGCTCCATTTTTAGAGCATCTTGAGATGCAGAGAAAGTGACGTCCTGTAAAATTCCAGGTCCAGAGCTTCCTGCGAGGCTGGATCTGCAGGAGGAAGTGGAAGACAATCATCCAAGACTACATCCGTTCACCTCATGCAGAAAGCATGAGGAAGAGAAACCAGGTGGTGTTCAGCATGTTGGACTCGGAGGCTGAGTACGTCCAGCAGCTTCACATCCTGGTAAACAACTTCCTGAGGCCACTCCGCATGGCGGCCAGCTCCAAGAAACCACCAATCACACACGACGATGTCAGCAGCATATTCCTCAACAGGTTGGATCTTTTACTCCCACTTCAATCATTGCTTTACAAAAATCTGTCACATTAAAGGCACCAGTGGATTTTTCAACACTAGTAGTGCTATAGAGCAATGGCCTGGTTAAATTTCATGCACATGCACTATTTCGCTGATACAACTGATACTAGTTGACAGTAATGAGCCAAGATATGTAGCCAAACAACATAACTAATGACTGATGTTTAACTCACATAACATAACTGATGTTTCAATCATGGACTGTTTTGTAAAAAAACAAACAAATGAACAAGCAAAAAATCAAATCAGCTTTGCAGGTATTTTTTGAGAAGGGAAACAAGTAAATATATAATTTAACAAAAAAAAACCTCCACATTACCTTTGAAAATGTCATTTTGAGCCCAAAAATGTCATTTTGTTTGATAGAAACACAGATAATTTAGTACTTGATTTTAAAACAAATATTTCAAGACTAACACACATTTCCATACATAACACAGGATATTCCACAAACACTAATCATTTAAGATTTTTGTGATTTTTGTGTGTCAGTTTGTGGGTCTGTCAGTCCAACTCCTTTGTCAGTACTACCTGAATTCCCACTGAAGTACATTTCCAGTAGATAACAAGGAAATGAAGACCTGACCTGACCTTTGAAAAAACAAAGAACAAAAGCTAAAACCTTTGACTTGTGTTGACATATTTTAAAATCTCATGCTCCTGAGAGGATGCACTCAGTACAAACAAAATTCCTATAAGGACGGAATAAAATTGAATAAACATTATTTTTCACCATGAAAACTGAAAATAAGATGTCATGAAGCTGTATGCTGTTGTGTATGATATGAGGACTCTCTACTATTAAGCTCTACTGTTAAGGGTCCAGATTGATTTGTGATCTGTATCCCTTCAGAAAAATCTTTGCTGGACACACAAGCGACGCAGCAAAGACACTAATCTGCATGCGCCCTCATTGGCCTATTCAAAATCCACCCACACACTCATCCAAGCACGTCCATGCTCAAAACCTGCACACCCAAGCTCCCATTCACATTGTCTGATATCAGGGCTTTGATTTACCACAACTTCACTGGGTGTTGGCAGAATTATTAGCAATATTAACTCTGAATTTGTTTGAGTGGATAAAAAATCTCTTTTCTTCTATTTTTTCTCTTTTTTTCTTTTCAGTGAAACTATCATGTTTCTACATCAGATATTTTACCAGGGTCTCAAAGCCAGAATAGCAAGCTGGCCGACATTAGTGCTGGGTAAGAAACCTCTCTTTCTTTATGTCATTTTTCTGACTTCTTCTGTAGCGTGACCACTGTGAATCTTGCTAATCTCTCTATAGCCGACCTGTTTGACATCCTGCTGCCCATGCTCAACATCTACCAGGAGTTTGTGAGGAACCACCAGTACAGCCTGCAGATCCTGGCTCACTGCAAGCAGAACCGAGACTTTGACAAGCTGCTGAAGCAGTACGAGGCCAAGCCCGACTGTGAGGAGAGGACTCTGGAGACCTTCCTCACCTACCCCATGTTCCAGGTTAGCTCATTTGTCTCACTGGTACACACAACAAATAAAGGCAGACCCATTTGTTTGCTGCAGAGCTGCAGCCTGGAGCCAGATTCTGTCATTAATTCTGAGCTCTCGCAGCTATTCTTGGCCAAGTTCTTCTCTCCATGTATAAATGTTACCCCTGGGCCATATAATTCACCAACTTAATACTAGTTGGCTATAGCTATGCCAATGAAACCCAGTTGTAGCTGTATGTAAAGCAGTTGGCTGCTTTGTTTTCTGGATTTTCGAAGCTGGATGTTTTTTAAATGTGATCCAAAGGGAAAGCCTGCCATCTTTGAATATTGTGTATATAGTGCAGCTACGCAGTATGTGGCCACAGCAATTTTATCATGCTCTCCTCGAATGTATCTTAAAATGTTCTTCAAGGGTTTCAACTTTCCATTCATTTATTTATTCAATAAATTATTCATCATCACTGTAAAGTCAACTAACAGGTGTCTTAATTGAATGACTAACATTATAGTTATTATGTAGTTTTTATGATTTGTTATTTCTTGTTTTATGATTTATTTGTTACTCTAAGAGCATAGATTTATTTTCCTTATTGGTATTAACCTTCATGTCCTTGACTGCTTTAACTGTTCTACTGTTTACTGTATTAATATGAGGTTAAGATGGAAAAAAATATGATCCAGATAATCCAGCTCTTCCAGATGTGGAGGACAAGTAACTTTTTTATTCCACTTACATCTGTAGTTCTGCCTGTTGGAGGTAGTTTGCAGTATTTATATTGAATGCTGGTGCCAGTACATTTTTTGTATCAGGTACCACATAGTATTAAATAATATAGACCACTTAATTTTTTCAGTTTTTTCCATTTAGTTTAAAGTAATATTTTCAGCTTTGTAGTTGTGGCTCAGTCAGGACGTGGCTTCAAAGACCTGCCTTCTTCTTGAGAGCTTGTTGGTTCTCTGAGTGATGTCCCATATCATAACATCACTGATCAAGAGCAGAAACAGCAGACATTTGTCTGCTTTTCCTCAGCAGAAATCCATAGTGTTTTTTATGTCTATAAAAAGTGGTTGCTTTTGGAGCTCAGGCTTTAATAATGGCTCCTTTCTGGCGAGGCATGCAGTTTCCCGACAGTCCACTCTGCTGGGGCCTACTGCAGGCTGTGCTGTGTTGATAATAAATTTTGCTGATGAGTGTAGATTGTCCTCTCCGCTGATCTACCTCTCATTAGTGTGTGCGCATGTGTATATTCCTGAGCGTGCATCTTTGTGTTGCTGTCACATTTATGCATGTATTTTGCTCTCTGTTCCATCTCTGTAGATTCCCCGCTATATTCTTACGCTCCACGAACTTCTGGCCCATACGCCCCATGAACATATAGAGAGAAACAGTCTGGACTACGCCAAATCTAAGCTGGAGGAGCTTTCCAGGTACTTTTGTTTAATATGGGTGGTCCTATGAAGATTTCTGTTATCTTGACAGATCAACATCAGTTGACATGACACATATCCATGTATCGAGGTGAATATGAAATTAAATCACAAAAATAACCCCTAGAAGAAAATTTCCTGTATTTAAAGACATTTACATAAATCATGCAAATGATAAATTAACAGCATGATGGATTTTGTTTAAATCTTTTCAATGATAAAAGTAATTTAACAAAAAAAACACAATGCATAGAATACCATCTATGTAAAAAAAACATAAAGTAACACTTGTTTTATCTATAAAAACAGGCAGAAAACACATTTGATCGCCCTGAGTAGTGTCAGCAAACTTCCTGTCAGGCTGCATACAGCTGGAACAGTACCAATAAGATCAAACCAAAGAGATGAAGCCCAGGACATTGCTGTAAATCACAGTCATAGCCGAAGGCAATCCAGATGACATTATTAACTTTATTATTATATATTATCGCATATTTATCTCATTCAAAATTTGGCACATGGACATTTAGCAGACACTGACACAAACTGAGTAAAATCATCTTAACATCAATGACTGAGTATTTACAATAAGATTTCTTTGTTTTCAGTGTCATACAGATAAAATGAGAATGATGAAATGTCCCTTTTTGTTAGAATCATGCACGACGAAGTGAGTGAGACTGAGAACATCAGGAAGAACCTGGCGATAGAGCGCATGATCGTCGAGGGCTGCGAGATTCTCCTGGACACCAGCCAGACGTTTGTAAGACAAGGTAACTCCCCCTACTTTGCACGTCAGGTAGCAGCAAAGAAACCTCTAGTCCCACTGAAAAGCAAAATCACGGCAGAAAGGGGATTTTCTTGTTTCTCCTTGCCTCTCTGAAAGCCTGATCCTCAACCCTGTTTTGTGAGGAATGGCTCTGTTTTTTTAAAAAAAAAACAAAACTGAAAAAACAGCCCATCTCTTTCTCTCTGTCTCTCTTGAGAACAACATGTACTCCTCAAGAGGAGAGCCTTTAATTTCCAAGTGTAATTAGACTGTTCAGAGGCAAACCGATGATGAATCTGGGACTGTAAATGTCACACGTCCCCCAACAGGCCTTGACAGATGAGGAAAGGGAAAACAGAAATGGTAGATTATTTAATTCGTAATATCTCTTGTGACTGTGCACGCATTCGTAACTAGAGGAAGGCAGAACAAGCGATTTGATACAGATTCTTTGTTTCGTTCTCCGCTGTCCCCTCCCTTTGCTCCTTTTCTTCTATTTCTCCCAACCCCCTCTGTCCTTGCCTCTTTTACTCTAATTCGTACATCTTTTTACCTCTCTCTCCCTTATATTTGCACACACTCAGGGTCTCTCATCCAGGTGCCGATGAGCGAGAAGGGCAAGATCACCCGTGGGCGACTGGGCTCCCTGTCTCTGAAGAAAGAGGGGGAGAGGCAGTGCTTTCTCTTCTCCAAGCATTTAATCATCTGCACCAGGGGTTCTGGGGGAAAGCTTCATCTCACCAAGGTGGGCCTGTGCTGCTGAGCTAGCAGTGGAGCTGCTCCTTATTTCAAACATCATAATCTCACTGCACCACAACGCCCGACACCCCTCCCCCTCCTTCCTCACCGAATCTCTGAGCTAAATTGAACGGATTAACTGACAGGAGATGAAAGCTGCAGGGTTAGCGATGTCGTGGCTTTTATCAGTAGCAATGACCACTATAGCCACACACACACGCTCTAACACACACATACTCGCACAGGCTCATTGTACATATTTAAGAGCAACTGCTTGATGTCACTTTTATGTGTGTAATGGAGATGTGCGGTATTATTCCTCTACATTACTCAACATTACTTGGGGCAATTCATGTCCCCACGTAATGTTGAGTAAAAAGTAAATATTGACACGTCATCGGTTTTTAAGTTCATTTATTGCATATTTACACATCCAGAATAAACAAGAGTATCATTCATCTGGAGTAGCTTTTCACGTCTTCAGGAAATAAGTGTCATTTTGTTTGTGTAATATGCAGACATCTACAACATATTCCTAATGCTTTTAGCTTACAGCAAAGATGTTATAAAGATATTGTGTGCAGTCACTGATAATTGCATGTCTTTGTGAAAAAAGGTAATCAATGAAAAACAAAATATTTCAAATAATAAGGTATTAAGTGTTGTCAGTATTCCTAACCTGAACCAAGGGAGTTTAAACAGGCAGTTGACAAACAACTGAGCCATTTTTTACAATCACATGTGTGTTTTCACAGTATTTTCAGGGTATATGTCTTTATTCTAAAATTTGTAGCAGCAGTCAGCTGATGGTCTTTGAATTATGTATTGTAAATATATGGTAGGTAATGCAGTGGTTCTGTGTATTGAGTGAAATGAGGGCGGTGTTACCGTACTCAATGTATATTGTATGTTGGTTGCAGAATGGTGTCGTCTCGCTTATAGACTGCACACTTATGGAGGATCCTGAGGGGACAGATGACGAGTGTGAGTGTTTTATTAATATAGCAGCCTACAGAAATATGCATTATATGTACTGTGTTTTATTATGTATATACTGTATGACTTCTAGACTGAGCCAGGAAGTATTAATAATTTGGACAAATATTTGGTATAATAGAAAAATAGCTCCCCAGGGGCAGTGCCACTAGAAAGTAATACAAACTCAAAATAAATGTGAAATAATGACAGATTCCTCTATTTTTAGCCTAATCTTTCCCTTTTTGTAAATGTAGATATACAATAAGCACGGGAAATGTATGCATTTTATGTCCACTGTTTGTACATGCATTTATAGAGAAAATGACAGCTAGTTATGTCTTTGTGTTTACCTCAAAGCCAAATCAGACAAAAGCAGCCAGGACATGGAGCACCTGGACTTCAAGATTGTCGTGGAGCCAAAGGACAGCCAGTCATTCACAGTCATCCTGGTGGCTTCCTCGAGGCAGGAGAAGTCTGCATGGACCAGTGACATCAGCCAGGCACGTCAACACGCATCACAGTCTCCAACAGTCAGACAAGAGGCTGAGGATGTCAGCAGGAACCCTGTTACGTTACAGAACTCACTAACATTTCCTCTGTCCTCTCTGTTTACTTTTACTGCATCTGTCCTGCAGTGCATAGACAACATCCGCTGCAATGGTCTTATGATGAACGCCTTTGAAGACAACTCCAAAGTCACAGTGCCACAGATGATCAAGTAAGCCTGATTTTTACATATGCACATGCAGCTCTTCGCAGCTTCTCCCTTTTTCCTCTATTTATGATTTTGTCTTTCTTCTTTTGCTGCCCTGAGCAGGTCAGATTCAAGCCTGTACTGCGATGATGTGGACATCCGCTTCAGCAAGATGATGAACTCCTGCAAGGTTCTGCAGATCCGCTATGCCAGCGTTGAGCGCCTGCTGGAGAGACTGACTGACCTTCGCTTCCTCTCCATTGACTTCCTCAACACTTTCCTGCACTCCTATCGCGTGTTCACCACCGCCGATGTGGTGCTAGACAAACTCATCACCATCTACAAGAAGCCGATCAGTGCTATCCCTGCCCGGTGAGCTACATTTGGGACAGATTCAAATGTTGCAAGGTTATTGACAGCATTTCCATTTGACAAACAAATCTTATTAGATATATTTGGCCTTCTTCCAGACCATATCATGCAGCATGAAGATGAGATGATCAATAATGATGGGAAGCTTTGTTTTCTCATAAATGCAAGGCAAGGCAAATGCAGGAGCCAAGGAGCTTGCAGTTTAAGCTTTTAGGATTGGATGGCTGGTTGGATGGATGGATGGATGGATGGATGGATGGATGGATGGATGAATGGATGGATGGGATTTTCTTTCCTCATGCATGAAAATGTCTGACCCATGTTCAGAAAGAACCTAACCCACAGCAGAAAGTCTCCACTTCCACTGCACTCTTTTTGATTTTCCTTTTACATCCGTTGCCTGCAAGTATCTGGAGTAACCCTTTGCTAATTCTAAACTATTACTCTCCATATTCAATTTGACAGTATTGCTTGTTGTGAAGGTCATGCCTATGAAGCAAATTTAAAGCAGAATTAGATAGAGGATGGATGTGAGGAGGGTGAGATGTGAGTCTAGGCGGTATTCAGGGATATTCGTTATGTGTAACAGAATTACTGATGAGATACTCTAAGCCTTGTGTGTGCACATTTGGGCAGTTTGTTTTGTTGGTTTGTGTGAGCACAGCAAAGTGGCAGATGGAGCAGTGGAAGGAAGACAGGCTCTAGGATGCCTCAGTATCTGTGTCCCTGTGTGTGCGTGTGTGCATATGTGTGTGTTCAGTGGTCGAAGGCAGTAATTGGGTCCAGTCTCTCCTGCCTGCCTGGGAGTGTCTCAACTGGGCTCTGTCGCTCTATGGCAACCAACCTCAGTGCTGCAGGACCCCACCCTCCCCTCCCTCACTCTCTCCTTGTCTGCAAAAGATCCATAGTGTGAAATATTGAGCGTTGCAGTGGGGCTAACTCGCCACACCGCAGGCCTAGAGCGGGGGCCCCACTGTGGGGCTCAGATCACGGGGAGCTCCCCATGCCCACGCCCTGCAGCATGCTCTCCCGTGGCGCTTGTCATGTCACTGTGAGACACCTACACTTGGCTGCCTTTGTCAGCAGTGGCCATGCGCACTATCACTTGCTGTGCTATTTATGGGAACCCGTGAGGTCGCCAGGAGGGTGGCAGGGAGTGGGAGAGGTTTTCTGCAACACTGCAGCTTGTATCTTGCTCTAAAACGACGAGACGCGGCTGCAAAGAGGTTTCTCTTTGCTGGGCTTACTTGGTTTGCATAATTTATTTAGGAGCTGTGTATTTAGCTAAGCTCTTGAAACATGGAGCATAGCTACCAAATATGATGAAACACATTGCCATGTCCTAAATTCAAATGCATATATCCTCCCTTCTTGCAGGTCCCTGGAGTTATTCTTTGCCAGCAGTCAGAACAGTAAACTCCTGTATGGAGAGCCTCCCAGCTCCCCCAGGGCCAGCAGAAAGTTCTCCTCCCCTCCTCCTCTTGCTATTGCCAAGAATTCATCCCCAAACCGCCGGCGCAAGCTCTCCCTCAACATCCCCATCATCACTGGGGGCAAAGCTCTTGACCTGGCTGCCCTCAGCTGCTCCTCAAACGGCTATGCAAGCATGTACTCATCCATGTCCCCGTTCAGCAAGACCACCTTGGACATCAACAAGCTATACGTGTCCAGCCCTATTGCAAGCAAAATCCCCGATGAGGGAGAGGACAAGAAGGACAAGGTGGAGGACACCCCTGTGTCCAAACAAGGTAGATCAGCAGGTGCCAATCTTCAGTACATGTTTCCAAATTGAATTTGTAGAGATGTTTTTAAGGGATCTTTGTAAATTTGTTATGATACAGATCTCTCCGTACGAGAGGAAAGTGACAACGATCAGAACCAGAGCGATGACGGGGACGCAGAAGCTTCTCCCACCAAGTCACCAACCACCCCAAAAAACGTCAAATGCAAAAACTCCTCAGGTATTTTGTGTCCTGCTGACACAATTACAATTCAGCTGTCTCATTTCCAACTTTGTAAGCTGGACTCTGAAATGGCAGTTGTATCCAGTGCCTCAATCAGTTTCACATTCAGCCTTCCACAGCAACAGACTACATGAAATAAACTAAGCTTCTTGGTGAAATAGGCCATATTTTAGAGGTTCGTAGGTTGCGGATTAATATTTTTATATGAAATCAAAAGCTCTCATTTTAGAAGAGGTTGCACTAGTCAATTTCTTTAATATTTCTTATGTAACCCCCACTCCCCCTCCCCACACACAGCCATACAAAAACATGCCACTGTGGAGTGTAAAAAGGGTGAAATATAAATTGGTCGATGGTTATGATGATCATGAGGGGAAAGCCATTGCTTGGCTTCAGTAGGTGTTAAAGAAACTTGTGTCATAGCAACTACATCAAGAGCGTGTTTTCCCTTCCGCCCCCAGTAATGAGGCTGTTCCACCAGAGCCAAGATTATCTGTGCCTCCTAAATCTTATGACAAAATCACACGATCGATTTTAAAGGAATCTGTTGTGCGAAGTGAAGAATTATGTGAAATTATGAAGCAACGGGTGTCTCACAATGTGTGGGATTGATAGCTGCTTATGATCTGTCCATGTTCCCAGGATTTAAACATAGCAGACTGCAGAGAATCTGTTGATTCCTCTGTTATGCTGATATTTGGTGGCTATATTTAGCTGCAACCATCTTGAGTATCAAAGCCTTTTGAAGCAGTGATGTTGGCCTGTAGTGCCACCCAGTGGATGGTTGTGCAATGACAAGAAGGCCATTCTGTAGTCTTTACTGATTGAGTTGCACTCTGTAAGATAAATTATATTCTTACCAGTGACTTCCTTTAAATTTTCTCATCATTTGCTTCATTCACACTGCACCAATATCAGTCTTTTGCCAGTTTCCAGGGGGTTATTTTCTTATCTTCTCTCTCACTGTGCATCCCTGTAGAGTTCTCTCTGTTTTCCTACAACAATGGCATGGTGATGTCCTCGTGTCGAGAGCTGGATAACAACCGCAGTGCCCTGTCTGCTGCCTCCGCCTTTGCTATTGCTACAGCAGGAGCCAATGAGGGAACACCCACCAAGGAAAAATATCGGCGGATGTCCCTCGCCAGCACAGGTATATACCCCTCGCCAGACTTTGTTGCCAAAGCTTGGTGATGAGAGCTTAATGTGAAAAACTGCTTAATGTATTTTCTGCAGGCTTCCCAACAGATCAGAGGAATGGAGACAAGGAGTTTGTGATCAGACGAGCAGCAACCAACAGAGTCCTGAATGTCCTGAGGCACTGGGTGTCCAAACACTCTCCGGTAAAACATCCCATCACAGTTCAAGGCACATTTATAGGAACAGTTCTTAACTTCAGTGTGGCTCCCCGGTTTTGTTTACATATTTGTATCCTGGTTACATTCCTCATTTAAAAAACAAAACAAAACAAAAAAAAACCTATGTGTGCTGACTAAACTACACTATAATAAAATACTTGATTTACATAATCTAATGAGCTACAAGTTTAAAATGGTGATGTGCATTAAAATAAAATTGAAGTGTAAAGATTATGTTTTTAGTTTTGGTTTAATTATGACCACTATCCAAAGGTATCTCTGTAACTTTTGTTTCTAAGCCGCCTGTATGTGTGCTGTCTGTCACCCTCCAGGATTTTGAGAGTAACAACGAGCTGAAGACAAAAGTTATCGCCTTCCTGGAGGAAGTGATGCATGACCCTGAACTGTTGACGCAAGAGAGGAAAGCAGCAGCCAACATCATCAGGTACCGCTGTAAACCCTTTGACTGGGATTACAGTTCATTATGTGATCCTGAAATTTGAGAGAGATGTATTATACTGTCTGACCCTCTCTTTTATTGTCTGAAGGACTCTAACTCAGGAAGATCATGGTGACAATCAGATCACCCTTGAAGATGCGACACAACTGGTAAGTAAAGTCAGTCACTGCAGTGTGTATATATGAGGGATTATAAGAAAAAAATGTGCAAATATAACCACATTTACTTGGTCCATAGTTAGGATTAATTCCCTGAGTAAAGGATTGGATGTCCAAATTACTTGTTTTTTTCTGACCAATGCACCAACATATAAAAGACATTAGATTTACTATATCAGTCAATCATATAAGCATAAGAAACACAAAGAAACTGGTATATTTACTTAAAACATTACTTGAGCAATTGTTACAAATTGCTTATAAATTGTTTGCTCAACTCGTCTGATTACAATTCACATAGGCTTAGATTTAAAGTGAAAAAGCAAAATTTTGTCTCTCTTAGATGGAAGGTGGGAAGCCTGATCCCTTTGAGAACCACTCTGCTTTGGAGATTGCTGAACAGCTCACTCTGCTGGATCACCTGGTGTTTAAGGTCATCCCATACGAGTGAGTACCATCACATCTCAGCTGCACATGTCTGTGGCCAAGAAGAACACACAGACAGACTCAAGCTTTTTCTTTTTATCAATCTGATCACCTTAAAGGGAATTCTTTGGACAAGGCTGGATGAAGAATGACAAAAATGAGAAGACGCCGTACATCATGAGGACAACGAAGCACTTCAATGATGTATGTTCCAATCAAAGATCATCCTCGGTGGCATTAGATCGACTGTCAAATATAAGAGAATAAAGCATGAATTTCTCTCTTCCCTCTACAAGATAAGCAACCTTATTGCCACAGAGATCCTGCGCTGTGACGACGTGGTCACAAGAGTAGTGGTCATAGAGAAATGGGTGGCTGTAGCCGACATCTGTCGCTGTCTCCACAACTACAACGCAGTGCTCGAGATCACCTCCTCCCTCAACCGCAGCTCTGTCTTCCGCCTCAAGAAGACCTGGCTCAAGGTTTCCAAGCAGGTACTGTTTTGTTTTTTTTTAAATGGTGTATTGCTAATGTTAGTGTTTTTGCTTAATCGCATATTTTATAACCTTTTTTCTAGACAAAAGCGTTGATTGACAAGCTGCAGAAGCTGGTCTCATCAGAGGGGAGGTTCAAAAACCTGAGGGAGGCTTTGAAGAAGTGAGTTCAGTTCAAGGAAGCAGTTTTGTCCTGGATCAATAAAGCAAACATGTAGTACAAGTGGATGATGTTTCTTTTCCTCCTCCAGCTGTGATCCTCCCTGTGTGCCCTATCTGGGGATGTACCTCACTGACCTGGCCTTCATTGAGGAGGGAACACCAAACTACACCGAAGACAACTTGGTCAACTTCTCGAAGATGAGAATGGTGAAATGTTTGGTGTCTTTCCATGTGAGAGACTTTGTGCATGTGTGTGTGTTTTACAGTTAGAAATGAACATCCTGTTTCTTGTGTTTTGCAGATCTCTCACATCATCAGAGAAATCAGGCAGTTTCAGCAAACAGCATACAAGATTGACCTTCAACCAAAGGTAAAGGAATATCAGGACTGTAAACCAGCACTGCACAAACCTTCTGGCTTTTCTGGCTTGTAACATAAAAAAAAGTTCTTAATTCACTCTTAGGAAAAGCAAGGGGAAAAGTTATATGACAAGCTTTAAGTTCTGCTCATATATTGGTGTCAACATTTTAATGTTTATGAGTGTGGAAACAATGAAAAAAAAA
>JBAJHX010000081.1:12291071-12314910 GCA_037176925.1 Amniataba percoides | reverse complement strand
GATAAGGGGTCAAATTCATATTTAAAGAGATCACACACCAGAGGGTTGGCAAACAGCTGGTGTAGACAATCAACAATATTGGCTGCCTTTGCTATTCTGTATTTTTTTAATAATGTAAATATTCCTTTCACCTAAAGATAATTCCCTTTTTTTCATGTTTCAGGTAGCCCAGTATCTTCTGGATAACAGCTTAGTTCTGGATGAAGAAAGCATGTACGAAGCCTCACTCAGAATTGAGCCTAAAGTGCCCAACTGATGAGGAAGTTGGTTGTCCACATTATTTTCTCTGTTAATATTACACATCAGTTAACATACACATCAAGTTTTGTATAGTTGTACATGTTTAAGATATTTGCTCTTCTGTACAGTAGATGTTTATGGTTATTTGAAGACACAAAACCTTTAAATGTAGATCTTTTGTTGCCATGACACCATCTGCTTTAAGGAACTTTTTCTTTATTTCGTTTGAGGTATTTCAGGCATAATAACAGAGGTCACTTCGGTGGCACGCAACTGTGTCTTCGCAGTGACCAATGACATTATTTTGCATCATCTCATACTGTGTCGACTTTGCACTTTCCGAGCACTCGTGCTGCCGGCCGTTGTTTGAGTTTTATCGATGACTGAGTTTCTCTGCAACCAATGTAGCATTGTAAAAATGTAACTGCATCAAATCAGGTAAAAGAGCACAGAGAATATAGCTGTATTTAAAGACAGGGAGGCGATGACAGTGAAGTATCTGAAGCATAACTGCCTCTGTGCTTCCCAAACCAAAACAAGAGGGATTTATTTCTCCATTTCTGCTCACAACTCTAAAGTCAGGGGTTCCCAACTGTTTTTTGTGCTGCGGACTGTTTTTATATCGACAATGTCACTGAACCAGGAGGCAAAATAAATAAAAAACAAAGTCACTAATCCTGAATGAATGCTCATTGTGCTGATGCCAGATTGGCTAGCACAAATACTCAAAAACTTTAACTGGACTAAGAGCTTAACTTCATATAGCAGGTTTCTGAGGCTTCTCGAAAACAGTGATGCTTTGAGTCAAACGCTAACTTCGGCATGCAAATGGCCTCAAAATGACAATGCTCATGTTTTCCATGTTCTCTATCCAACATGAATTCAATTATTATATAATCCTGAGAAGGATGACAATTCACAAAAAAAGGAAACACTAATAAGAATGGTCACACTTAAAGAGAGCTTAAGGAATCACCAGCGTCAGTAGGCATCATCTTCTTGGTTGAAATATTATCATTTGGAAAAAAGTAGTGGATGAATCAGCCAGCTCACTAGCATTGCCATTTCTATACTCATGGCTGAAAAAAATGTTTGGTATATGACAGACGCTGATGAAAATGATATATTCTTCTATAATTTTTCAGGGTTTTTTTGCAGAATCAGTTTGTTTGCTGAAAGGTAGCACTTTTTCTGAAGGCCGGTAACAATCCACCAGGGTTGGGAACCTTTTGCTCCAAGATACATTATTTTCTTTGACTAAATCCTAAGTGTCTTTTTATTTGTTCTAAAATGATACACTCCTATCTTAGCATGTTTGTCATGTAAGGTGCCCAAACTTACCTAAAAGACCTTTATTTAATCAGACATGAGCTGTGTAACAAACACACAGTTAAAGGAGGGTTAAATCTCTTTAGACTGCTCTGATTTTAAGGTTAATGATTAGTCATCTCAATACACTGTTGCACTTAAAATACACCAGTACAGTACAGTTAGTTATCCCTCTGGTCAAATTTCATGTTTCTTGGTTTTTAGTTCAACTCATGGAAAAAAAAAAAGAAAAAAAAAAATCACACGCGGTGGAAAGTGTTGTACCTTCAGGTTTGGCGATACTTCTGTAGAATAAAAGGTTGTTGCTCTTCTGTAATTAAAAGACAATCTGTCCTTTTTGCTGTTCCAGTGATTGTGGAACGTGACTGTATATCACTCTGTTATATGCATTGCTGTTTAAAACTATGATAAAATGTATGTGAATGACCTCTGCCTGCAGCATTCAAACACTATTTTTGTAGTAGTATAAGAGAGAGTGACCTGCTCTTTATATGAACATGGGAAAGTATTTTGTACTTTGTTGTTAATTCACCTCCTCACTGAGATGTGCTGTACATTTTGTACATGCAGCCCTGCATATTTCTCAATGTGGAACAGTGTAATCCTTTCAAAAAGAAAAGTTGTATCTCAAGCTTAAACACAAAACGCTACAACAGTGTGGTCCTGAAACCATGACTTAGAGGTAGGAGACAACTTCAAAGTGTTTTGCATTTATACTGTAATCCTGTCTACAACCATTTCTGTTAGCAGGAATATAGTAATGTAGTGCTTATTCTGTGAATATTTGTATGTATTTTTACTATGTATGTACAGTACACTTTTGAAGCTCATATGGCAGGCATGCAACACCTTCACATACAGAATAATACTATATACTTATACTGTATACACTTATACATGCACATACTCTTATAAGGTATATAAACAAATAAACATTTTGCTGTTAGCAATACCCAGTGGTATGAAAATTATCTTTCAACCCTCATGTTTCCACACCTTAAGAAATATTCCCAGTTTTGTAAAAAAAAAAAAATGAAAAGACTACAAGAGAAAAGATATGATGATGATAATAACAACAAATAAACAAACATATGTTTCCCAGTTACCTCTTGCTAATAAATCCATTTTATATCAGGGGCATTTTGTCTCAAGTGTTTTTGTAGATCATCTATCAGCTGAATTTCATGCTGGCTCAACATGAAGTAAAATATAATCTGATAGTATTTAATATCACCAGCAACACGATGTAGTCCTACAAGGGATGATAGTGTAAAATCCCAACTTTATTTGAAAAAAAAAAACTTAAATGCAACATCATATTCATAATTCAAAATATACACAAATACACAAACATACAATATAAATTACAATATAAGTGCATACAATTTATTACTAATTGTAATTCTGTCACAATAAACTAAAAATCACTTAGTCTTCGGTAGAAATAATAATTACAGCCCATTTGATAGTGTTTTCATTTACACATAGCAGGATGCCATGGAGCAAAATGTTGTTATCCTCCAGCCAGAGCCAACCTGTGCTGATATACTACCTGTCCAGGTTTTCATTGCTTTAGTTAGTTTGAGGCAGTTTGATTAAATGTGATTTTATTCAGGAATATGTAACCAAAAACTGCAATAAAGTGATAAAAACTGATTTTGACAGGGATTAGACAAAGATTAAGTTAGAGAATTGTTTATGACATTGGTGCTTAAAGCTGCCCATCCTTAAAAAGCACATTAAAAAAAAAGGGGGGGGGTAGTATTATGGCTTTTTAAGGGACTTAATGGCTGAATCGCTGATTGATTTCACAGATAACACTAGTCAGTAGAGTTCATGAATTGTGCAGTTACAGTCATTAATGGAAAAGAAAAATGAATGTATATTATCAAATGACCCCTGACCTGAAATACCATGAGCACCCTACTATATCTTAAAACTAAAACCGAAAAAAGTGACGTTTTATTATGTATTTATCAAACTTTTATACATACAAATTATATATAGGTATGACACACACACAGACACACACATATAGGTGTATATACACATAGCACTCCCCTCATTAGACATATTACCATGGGCAGGGCTTCAGGGTTCATTTATTGGATTATTCAATTGTGTTTTAACTCTAATCTCTACGTATTTTTTCAAAAGTAATTTGGATTTCGGTTTTAATACACACTTAGCTGTTACACCTATATGAACTCACCTTATAGCCATATGACTTTAGATTAAATAATTCTAGGATAACTCAGTGATAGACAGTTACTATGCTAACCTTTAACTCTGGTGTCAAAGGAATATCACAACTCTTTTTTAGAAAAATAAACAAATCAATTATTTACTTCAAGCTTCAAATGTAACAAAACAAAATGCCAACACACTACAACTGAAAAATATGTTGAAATTAAATCTTTTGTCTCACAACATCACAACAATTATATCATGAAATGATCTAATTCACTGCCAATAATGAAATTAAGATAAATTTACACTCAGTTACCAGAGAGTACCTTTCCTGTTTAAATAAAACACTTTTAAGTGCCCCAGGATGTGTATACTCCAATAAAAATAATAAGTTTCCAAAATAACCTTTTACGCTGTAAAAATAGTTACTAAAATATCTTCAAAACACTCTTAATATTCAGATATGAGTTACTCTCAGTAATAAACCAAAACACAACACACACACACACACACACACACACACACACACACACACAGCCGGCAAAACAAAATAACCCACTTGCAGACCTTAAAATGTGACTTTTGAGTGCGAGGAAATCCAGTTTTAATCCAAACAAACTAGGAGCAGTAAAAGGAAAAGTGTTACCTCCAATCCGAAGAGCAGTCCGAGTCTGCAGGTAAACTGAAGTCAGGCAGGTGAGCGAGTCCAACGATGATGTCAAACACCAGCAGGCACGTTCACGCCTGATTTAGCTCCTCCAGGCTAATTGATAGCGGATGCTAACAACACTGGAGTTAGCTCAGTAGCTGGCTAAGCTAAAAACAATTCAGCTACAACAACGAGCTGAAACTTCTTAAGCTGAACGCCAAACAGGAGCAGACAGTCTCTCAAATACTAAAACACTGAACTATTTTCGCGGTATCGTCTCCCAGTCGCGACCACGCCTCTTCATTGTGTCTCGTCCCTCTCCCCCCCCCAAAACTCTCACTCTCTCTCTCCTGTCAATCACACACCTTAACCAATTAATGATAAGGATGACACTTCCTCTTTACCCATGAATTTTTCAAAATAAAATGAAACATTCAACCGTGCGCATTTGTGTCTTTTTTAATCTTATTTTTTAACCTTTTTTAGACCTTTACGAACTATTCTTCTACCATTTTAATACACTTTTAATAACAGTTTTATCCAAAGATGAACTTTTTAAAACTATAAACTATTCATTATTTATGTTATGAGTAAGGATTTTAAGCAGGGTTACATATGTGTGTGTGTGTGTGTGTGCGTGTGTGCGTGTGTTATATTTAGCAAATTAAATAGGCTATTGTGAGTGGATGTTATTTTAATGGTTTCGCATAAGCACAGCACAAAAGCTTAAAAAAAACCCTAGGCTACATAGAAAGAAGAAACCTGTCTATCGGGCACAATATGTTTGACACTGATTGGTTGATTCATTCACTGTAATTTATTTGTGTCAGAGGGGGAATTTGAACAGAAGGCGGTTCACCTCGTGACTTCTCATCTGCTCACTTCACTCTCAGCGCCTGTCTGAGGCTCTGATCACAGAAAAACCATCAGGATGAACACTTTGCTTTTGTTGGCTTTGCTGTCCGCAGCGTCAGCTTTTGAACTGTCTGAGCGAGGTAAGTAATGGTGCTCTTTTACAGCTTTTGTCTCTTGAGTCCAGCATCTCTCTGACTTTCACTTTCACAATCTGCCGTGGCGACTTTTCTTTTGTTTCTCAATTGTGTGATTCTCCGTGTTGCTCCTGAAGTCTGACTATGTTCAATGCTTTCAGACGAGTTTCACTTCAAGTCATGGATGGCACAGGTAGGTGAAATCTGTCAAACAGTCTATGAAACAAATGCAGCACAGCATGAGGAAGTCATGAAAAAAAAATCACTGTTCCCTTAAACGTGTGTCGCTTCATGGTGATCATTTCTACTGCTGATCATCACACAAATACACCCTGACTAACTAATCTCCCTCATGTGCAGCACAACAAAGTGTACAGCATGCAGGAGTACAACTTGAGGGCCCAGATATTCACTGAGAACAAGAGGAGGATTGACAAACACAATGAGGGAAATCACTCCTTCACAAGTAGGAAGAGCTTGTTGTTGCACTCAATAAATATATATATATATATATATATATATTGTTTTTCATATTTTTTAGTAAAGATGTGTTGAGCCTTTTTTTCACCTCCTCCTGCAGTGGGGCTGAACCAGTTTTCAGACATGACATTCACTGAATTTCGAAAGGCTTTCCTCTGGTCTGAGCCACAGGTACAGTACAGCCCTCAATACAGGAAGTGGTAAAGGCAGATGTTTTTCCAGAAGAGGGTGGTTATTGTTTACACTCTGCCTTCTGCAGAATTGCTCTGCCACTAAGGGGAACTACTTTGGCAGCAACGGACCACATCCAGACTCCATCGACTGGAGAAAGAAAGGAAATTATCTGACGCCTGTGAAGAATCAGGTGAACACACACGCGCACACACATTTTATTTCCACTTATTATCTCAAAGGTCAGAGTGCATTGATGCTGAGTAACTCTACAGATTAAAGGATAACTCCAACTCTAACTGTCAATAATGTAATAATCCAAACATGCTTCACTCTGGAAATGTGACCTAACAAAGTATCATCGTGCGCTCTAAAAAGACATTTTAACAGGAAATGTAGGATTTCCCCACAGCTGTGAAAAATGTAAATCTGTCATGGAAAGTGTTGGAACAGCTCCAGAAACTCCTCATGACAAAAACATCTCAGGACAAAACATGTTATTTTCTATTTCTTTAAATTACACTGTTGAAGATTTTCACTAAACAGATGTGATTAAGCCAGTGGCCCACTGATGGCAAATTTTGAAACAAGGCTTTTAACACAACAGAGTGACTCTTCAGTTCACCTCTGTGTGATTTTTTAAATTTTTTCTCGGCCCTGCTACCGTTGTGAATAAATGGCTGAACAGTCAAAGTGAAGATTAGTTAACACAAACAATGGAAGTTGAGTGGGGTCCCCAAAACACACCTGCTATTAGCGCTTATGTCACAACTCACACAGAAGATAACAAAATGAAAATCTTCAGGATCGTAACTTTAAGATTGATGGCCAGTTATTTAAAATTGCAGTGCAGGTATGTCATGTAATACACCTGTTACTGTAAAACAGTATGTTTATCTTTCATAGACCTAATTTGAAAACTGCATGCTATATATTATATACTGAATACAGTTATTCTGTTGTATTGAATTAATTTAATTGCTGAACTGCATTGTTACTGTCACTAGTTCCACTAGTGTGACAAATTAAAATGTTTTGCAAACACATTGGTGAAATCCAAAATATGAAGAATGCCATGCTCTTAAATTTATTCTCAGTATAGTGAAAGATTCTTTTGTCTTGTCTTTTTGTCACAGTAGACATTTTGATTTGTAATAGCAGAAAAGCACGTCTTACAAATACAATGACACATTAATGCCTCTGCGCTATTCAACTGTATCAGTGAGCCATGACAGTTTGTCAGTGAGTGAGCATGCAAGCAACACAAGGACCCTGAAAGTGAAGCATCTGAAATGAATTCAGCCATAATTCACCTTATTATTTATACCTGTGCATTTTATACTGTGACACAGTGTGTCAAGAAGTCTTCTGTGTCAAAAGGTCTGTTATTACGGGTTGATCAAAGTGGCATAAATGCATGAATTGAGGCATGAGCCAAGAAATTCTTCAGAACTACTATAATAGTCTGATCTGGGAATTATTGTTGTCATTTGCACACATATTTCAATACAATATCTTTTTTTTAACTTTATTTTGTTTTTTATTGTTTTTTTATGTCAAAGGGAGGTTGTGGTAGCTGCTGGACCTTTTCCACAACTGGCTGTTTAGAGTCTGTCATCGCCATCAACACTGGAAAGCTCGTACCACTGGTGACTTTCTTCACTTCTTTATAAAAAACGCTGCTCTTGAGAAAATAAGGTGTTTGTCACAGTAGAGGGAAATAATCTTTATAACTCTTTAACTCATTTTTATATGTCTTAGTCAGAACAACAGCTAGTCGACTGTGCTCAGGACTTCAACAACCATGGATGCAAAGGGTGGGAGTTGAACATATGTTTTTCTTCCTCTTTTGATAATTCCCCGCAACTGACTCTGTGGGCATCAACACAGACACATTTTTATGACAAGAACATCATTTGTCTTACAGAGGCCTTCCCAGTCAAGCATTTGAATACATCATGTACAACAAGGGGCTAATGACAGAGGAGGACTACCCATACACAGCTATGGTAACTAAATAATTTGCCCTGCTACACTATAAACAAAGCTAAATGATAAGCAAAATTAACAGTGAAATGTCATATTTAACGGCTTTCACTTTTCATCAAAACAGGATGGTTCTTGTAAGTATAAACCAGAACTGGCGGCAGCTTTCGTGAAGGATGTGGTGAACATAACAGTGGTGAGTAAACACAGGAGTCTTTCTTCAGGTTTGACATCTTTATTGAACTGTGGGTGATGATGTCTTTCTGTTGCAGTACAATGAGATGGAGATGGTGGATGCGGTCGGCACACGTAACCCTGTGAGTTTTGCCTTCGAGGTGACCTCTGACTTCATGCAATACTCCCAGGGAGTATACAGCAGGTGAGGCGATGTCATGGAAATATCATCTGACAGTTATGTTCCCATACTTACACTTTGAATTTGTAAGCAATAAACACACATGGCTGCTATACTGACACAAACATAAGGTACAGCCCATTGCATGAGAATTAGATTGGAACTATGATCGGGGAGAATTTGCCCGTCTTGTATTTTTACAGATACGATCACAGCACGACTCACAGCTAGATTAATACTGCATGCTTCTTTTGTAGCAATGATTATATTTTATAATTACATTATACTTATTATACTATAATTGCAAACTGATCATATTCACTCACTCATTAGCAGTGGATAACCCTGTGAAAAATTATATTACTGTAAGAAAATGGCTACTTTTTTCACTATGTGTACTTTAAAGCAACCATGCAGAGGTCTGTCTGCTAGTCAAGCTTCAGGCAACAAAATGGTTTAGTTCCTCATTCTTTCTAAAAAAGTTTTCTAAAAAAGAGTCATGTGTATTAGTTTGTTTCTCTTCCTCCTTTCAGTACTGAATGCCACGACACTACAGACAAGGTGAACCACGCTGTGTTAGCAGTCGGGTATGGAGAGGAGAATGGCACCCCTTACTGGATAGTTAAGAACTCATGGGGATCCTCCTGGGGGATAGATGGGTAAGTCTTACATTTAATCACATACGGCAAAGTATTACTGAATATACACCAGCCCAGAGAAAGATAATAACAATGTTCTGCCCTTACAGATATTTCCTGATTGAACGTGGGAAGAACATGTGTGGACTCGCTGCCTGTGCTTCTTTCCCGGAGGTGTGATTGATCTGAGTGATAACAAACTACAAAAGGGCTGAAAAGGGAGCAAAGGAGTCTGTTTTTTACTATCTTGGAAGTTGATTTTTATATCATCAGTGGCCTACTGTACTGTACAGTGAATTTTTGGAGGATGGAGTAATCGTTATGATATGTTGCAATCGTTCAAGTTATATCTCGAATAATCAATAAATCAAACTTCAGTACCAATCATTCCATTCATTGTACTTAAATTGCCAAATAAAATCAATTGATATATTATCTGTCTATTGTCTGAACTTTATTTTATCACAATATGTTGTCTGAATCATCAGAAAAGATGTTTTGGGGGGTGTATACACTTTAATAAGACACTGTGGTAAAGAGTGGTTTCTGTGTGTCATTCAGATTTTGATGCCTTTCTACTCCATACAAATACAAGAGTTTACCAGGATTATACCTGTGGTAGATTTTACTGTGTATAACTGTATTACTATATATTGAATTATTCTACAATTATTAGCAGTACCTGCACACTGAATTAGATATTAAGGTGATTGCATGTGATTTTGTTAATTCATTTATCAATGGAAATATTATTTAATTTATTTATTCGCTCACAGAGGCGCTGTGTGTCGTAACAGAGGAGAAACTTTATTTCAGACCCGGGGTCCAGATAAAAGACGAGGTTACGTGAAAAGAAAACAAATCTAGTAAAACTACATTTCCCAGAATCCTCTTCACCACATAGCCTCGGCCAATAAGGATTCAGCTTGTTGAACGGGCGCTAAATCTGTTGTCTGCTGCACGGCACGGGAGCGAGTAAACGTAGCGGTAAAACTTTAACAGATAATGTTTGATAAATGAACTTTACCGAAAAACAACCCACCTGAGAGTCAAACTGAGCGTGAGCCTCTTTTCAATCGTCTCGTTCGGGTGTCTCGAGCTATGCTGGAGAAACCGTCCGCCTCCGTGTGACCTGAGCCCGGGATGCTAATAAGCTAACACCTCTCAACTCAGCCTCTCAGCAGGAATAACAACAACACAAACAATGTCTGCTCTTCCACAAAACAACCTGAAGGAGCAGCTGGAGAGACACAGCAGTGCGGCCCAGAGCAAACTGTCTCTGTCCAAACCCAAACTGGGGTGAGTCGACTCAGACAAAACACCCGGAGGCTAATAACAGTTAGCTTGGAGCTGTCACATCATCTGTGCCAGCGTGGTATTAGAGAGGAGAAAAGAGAATAAGTGGTCTTTACCAGGAGCTTCGTGCATTATATTTTATACTGTTCAATCCGGTGGAAGTCCTTGAAACTGCTCTGAGTTACAGTGTGATTTTAGCACGTTTGTGTCAATTAAATGCTGCACAATTTAAGTCCATTTATATAATCTATTAGTTATTTGAGTGTCTCAGATGAAGTAGTGTTTGCAGTGTGTCCTGCAGCTTCTGGAGTCAAAACCATTTTGAGACAAATCAGTAATTATTTTACACTGCAGTCACTGACCATCAGTCTGACCAGCTGCATCACCTGCTGTGCATCTGGTACCAGGACTCTCATATTAATGCTCCTTTGTCAGTGTTTAAACTAAGCTGGTAGTTGTGAGTTGTTGCTATTTTGCATTTAAAGACAAAAAATAAAAAGCAGAAAAGGAAGCGTAATTTTCAGATCACAAGTAAAAGTTACGATTTGACTCTGTTAAAATCATTATCTTTCAAGTTGAAAGGGTACAACACCCTTGTTTTTAACCTTTGCATTGTGTTTATTTAATTTCACACTGGTTTATGTTTCAGGGCCTTTTGTTTCAAAAAGAAGTCCTCATCTGGTACAACCAAGGTGGAGGTGCCAGCCAAGGTAATCAGCTCTAATGTTTTGGCGGGCAGGAATGTCAATGTCCCTAAGAGCATTTTGGTGACTAAATCTCCTTTAACATTTCCAAATAAGCTTGTGGGACCTCAAAAATCCAAAATCAACAACTTCTTCCCTGTAAGTTCAAAAGGCAAGTCAGACTTCAGCCCAGCAGGTACCTGTGCAGGCCCAACTCTCTCATCAGCGTCTGCTGCTAAATCCAATGACCGGTTTACAAATTGCACACAAGACAGTTCCAGTCTAAATGCATCTCTTGGATTCCCAATGGATGATTGGGATGATTTGGACGACTTTGAAGCTCCTGCCAAGGCAAAAAATGACTCCTTCAGTTCAGAGGTGTTAGGGAAGAGCACCAATACAGTGCCCTCTCCAAATGAAGAAAAATCAGAAGTCACAGGGAAAACAAACCACGATGCCCCTCTTAAGACACAAGAGTTGACCAATAGTTTCACAAACAAGAACAGTCTCTCCACAAGTGAGCAATCTTGTATGGATTCAGGTAACCTGGAGCACAGTGCCGATGAAGCTGCAGCTTCACCAGGACCCAGTGTGACCGAGGACCCAGCAGAGGACTCTCCAGTTAGAATGAAGAGAAAAAAATTTCCTCCTTTTCAGCTGAAATCTGTCCTGAGTGATAGTGAAGACGACAACGATGTTGTGTTTGAGCCTTTCAAAGGAATGGCAGGTAACAAGATGCTTGTTTCAGCATTTATATTTTATTTTTCATTTGCCCCAGAACACTTTCACCTACACAATGAAACACCTTTTTTTCCTTTTTAGACGATAAAAAAGTGATTGACCCAAAGGTAATAGACCTTGACGACAACTCTGAACCTGAAGAAGAGCTTGATTGCATTCCTCCTTCCCCAATCCCAGATGAGATCTCTTATAATACATCTGCAGTACAGAAAAGGTCAGTTCTCAGTTCTTTATTATGTATTTTAAAACTTCTTAAAACATATAAAAAGTTCCTTTTTATGTGTTAACAAATTGGATCATCTCTGTTAATAAGTTGCTCTGACCACTTGATTTGCACTGCACTCCTAGTAATACGACATAACTTTTCTGTTCAAACAGATCTAAATCAGCCAATGCTGACAGTTCTGTGCCATCAAAAGGTCCCGTCACAATACAGCATGCACACACAGATAACCACTTAAAAGACAAAACAAGTGAGTGCTGTGCCTTTTTTCTAATTTACAGAACTAGTTTACAGTGTATTAATCAAATTAAGACTCTTGTCCATTCATATTGTTTCTTTATTCTGACCACGTCACAGAGGAGCAGCTCTTCACTATCATGGAGTCTATTTGTTCTCTGGTGGATTCCATCCCTGAGCATGAACTAATAGCTTTGTCTTGTGGAGATGAGCTGTTACTGAAAAGGGCTCAGAGGTGTGTACGTTTGACTTTTTAGTGGAAAACAGCTTGATTATTATTTATGATACTTAGAGCTATACCATTATTATTGCAATCATCTGTCTATCTCACACAGGAAGAGGATTCTTGCATCTGGTGGTGACGGTTTATTGAGGATGCAGCAGCCTGACAGCACTGTGATTTCTGAACCCAGCTTTAAGTCTTTAAGCTGTGATATGTCAAGTGTTATGTCATCCAGCAGCTTTGCGTCCGTGGACTCAAAGAAGCCTCCTCAGATCCGGAGATCTTCAGTCATCTCTGTGGACTATGACTCTGATCACTCTGACAGTCTGAAACCTGTGAATAATAAGCACAGCAAGAGCAAATATGTTGAAAAGGAGAGTTTCTGTGACTCTCCATCAGACCACAGCCTCACAAATCCATCTTTTGATTTCTCAAAGAAATCAAGCACAGACATGGATGGTTCAGATCTCTTCTTCTCACCGAAGAGGCCGGAGAGTCGTCAGAACAAAACTGAAACTCCCGCAACCATCACAACTGCAGACGTTGAACCAGATGACTTTTACATGGATGACTTTGACATTGATGACTTCAATGACTCAGATATCCCTGATTACTTTGATGAACCTCCAACTTCGTCACTGTCGGGACAAAACTCCAGCGCCACGACTACAACTGTGAGAGAGGGAGGACCAACCAAGTCATCATGGGAGAAAAGACCAACAACACCAGTGAGCTCAGCAAAAAAACCTCCAAACGTCTGCTCTCCTGGTAAGTCAACATGGCATTGAGACTTAACTGGTCCCAAAGTCTTTTAAGGGCAAACCGCTAGTTAAAATGAAAGTTAAACTAAAAAGTAGATAAATTGCCTGTTTGAATGTTTCAATTTTCAATAAGCTTGCTAGCAGTAAGTTTTCATCGGTTCATTCATCTTTGAATGTCAGAGTCTCACCATGTCTCAAGTGTGATTCTGAAATGATAAATAACTGATAAATGGTAAATACTTGATAAATATAGGGCCTGAGTCGGTTGATTTTAATGGACTTTAGATGCATTTTAATGACTCTGGCTTATTTTTTTTTTCTGCTGCAGAACCGACCTACAGAAATCCAGCACATGATCGCTTCAGAGGGTTCAACTTTCCCTACTCGCAGGAGATGATGAAGATCTTTCATAAGCGTTTTGGTCTTCATCAGTTTAGGTTCAATCAGCTGGAAGCAATTAATGCGACACTTCAGGGAGAAGACACGTTTGTTTTGATGCCCACAGGTTGGTAGAGAACAAAAGTTACAAAAACAAATTTTATCTAAGCAGTTTGACAGAAGATCAAAGATGTCAGCTGTGGGTAATGTCTGCATTTTCTGTAACTGATTCCTTTTAGGCGGGGGTAAGAGTCTGTGCTACCAGCTGCCTGCTTGCGTGTCACCAGGTGTCACTGTGGTCATCTCCCCACTCAAGTCACTCATTGTAGACCAGGTCCAGAAACTCACTACAATGGATGTAAGTATGGTTGCCCCTGCCAGTCTAACGGATCCATTTGACATTGTTATAATATGTGTGGCCCAGAGAGGGTGTGCGTTGCTTAGTTTGTGATGTCCCGCATTTCAGATCCCAGCAACAAGCCTGTCTGGTGACAAAAGTGACTCTGAAGCAGCGAAGATTTATATGCAGCTCTCCAGGAAAGACCCTATTATTAAGCTGCTCTATGTCACCCCTGAGAAGGTGAGGCATTATACTGTAAATGTATGAATCTGTAAATGTGTTGTTCTTTGTTATAATTAAGGCTGATGCATCTTTTCTACTCTTCAAGGTGAGTGCAAGTAACAGGCTGATCTCCGCCCTGCAGAACCTCTACGAGCGAGGTCTTTTAGCCCGGTTTATCATAGATGAAGCCCACTGTGTCAGTCAGGTGCGCTCCCCTGCCTTGCACACAATCTACAGGATGCTTTTATTTTTGCGCCAGCCATCGTGACTCATCCTGTGACCTTAAATCTTTCAGTGGGGCCACGATTTTCGTCCAGACTACAAGAGGTTGCGCGAACTGCGTCAGAAGTTCCCCAACGTGCCGATGATGGCTTTGACAGCCACCGCCACCCCCCGCGTTCAGAAAGACATCCTCAACCAGCTCAATATGACTCGGCCGCAGGTGTACGTGCTCCATCTCAGGCTGTCTCTGTTTTTTTTTAAGTTTTGTATTTAATGTTGATTTCAAACAGCCAAATTTAACATTTTCAATCACAATTTGTTTTCAGGTTTACCATGAGCTTTAACAGAGTAAACCTGAAGTATGCTGTGTTGCCCAAGAAACCTAAAAAAGTTGACGAAGACTGCATAAACTGGATTAAGAAGCACTACCCACGTAAGTAATTCACAAGTACCTTTTTTGGTTCCAGTTATTTTCAAAACACTGTTGTAATTGTTTTGTAAAAAAATCATTCCAAATTAAGGCTTTTTATGGAAGCATTTAAAATTCTTAAGATTGTGTCAAAAATCATTTACCATGTCATTTTAAAATGATTCATTGCTCAGCCTCGTAATAAACAAAAGAATGACATTGATTAGAATCCTCTTAATGTGTGTTTTGTTATTAACCTGCATGTCTGCATGTTGCAGGTGACTCTGGCATCGTGTACTGCCTGTCGCGTAATGACTGCGATGCCATGGCCGAGAGTCTGCAGAGAGCAGGATTATTAGCTCTGTCGTATCACGCAGGGCTGCGAGACGCTGACAGAGAGTATGTGCAGAGCAAGTGGATCAATCAGGACGGCTGCCAGGTGAGGCCGCCGCTCAGTCTCATATTTGATATTGGATACAAATCCATGAGCGTGAAATTAAAGGTAACATTTCCCCTTGTCTGTCAGGTCATTTGTGCCACTATAGCCTTTGGCATGGGCATTGACAAGCCTGATGTGCGCTACGTGATCCACGCCAGTCTGCCTAAATCAGTGGAAGGGTACTACCAGGAGTCTGGGAGAGCTGGCAGGGATGGAGAGATGTCCCACTGTATTCTCTTCTACTCCTACAGCGATGTCCAGCGCATCAAGAGGATCATCGGCTGTATGTGGCATAGAGATATACCTGTATTACTGCAGGCCAAATTAATGTGGATAGTTTGTTTTTTTTATTTTAAAAGCACTTTTTTTCCTTTCTCAATCAAACCTCAAGCTTAAATAATTGAAGACATGTTTACTTTCCAAATGACTGATTTTTTTAATCATTATTATTATCTCTTTACCATAGTGGATAGAGAGGGTGATAGACACACCAAGGCGACTCATTACAACAACCTACATAGCATGGTGCACTTCTGTGAGAACGTGATGGAGTGTAGAAGAATTCAGCTGCTTGCATACTTTGGGGAGCTGAAGTTCAACAAAAGCTTCTGCAAGGAGCACCCGGACGTCAGCTGCGACAACTGCTCCAGACCCAACGTAGGACATTGTTTCTCACCATTTCTTTCTTCATTCATCGCAAAGTCAAAACCCACCAAGTCACAAGTGACAGTGTCTGAACATTCTTATTTGCAGCAATACAAGATGAGAAATGTTACCGATGATGTGAAGAAGATCACAAGGTTTGTGCAGGAGAACTGTGAGAAAGTTGGAGCAAGGTTTGGCAAGACCGCTCAGCAAAACCGACTGACGCTGAATATGCTGGTGGATATCTTCATAGGTGAAGCGCCCTTGCTTGCTTGCAGTGAAAATTCATGATGTGTGCAATATGAGTTTTTCTGTAAATTATCTTGATGTGGGGAATGTTTTTGTATTTTTCTGCCCAGGTGCTAAATCTGCCAAGATACAGACAGGGATGTTTGGAATGGGAGGAGCCTACTCCAGGCACAATGCTGACCGTCTCTTCAAAAAACTGGTTCTGGACAAGGTCCTGGAGGAGGATCTCTACACCACTAACAACGGCCAAGCTGTGTCTTACATCTCTGCTGGACCAAAAGCTGCAAATGTGCTCTCTGGACACATGCAGGTAACCTGACACACACTAACTAAATGGCAGCACAATGAGCCAGAAATCTCACATTTATTAAAGTGTTAGATATGAATCAAATCATCAACCACTCCTTGTTACTTTTACTAATCGCAGATAGAGTTTTATGAGACAGAGAGTGCGTCTGCCATCAGGAAACATAAAGCTGCTGTGGCCAAGAACGTCTCCCAGAGAGAGGAGATGGTTCAGAAGTGTCTGAAGGAGCTGACAGATCTGTGCAAGCAGCTGGGGAAGGCATTTGGAATTCACTATTACAACATTTTTTCCACCGCCACTTTGAAAAAGATAGCTGGTAATTTCTAAAGCAATTAAGACAGTCTTTTAATAGCTCTGCTCATGAAAAAGGCATTTTATAACTTTCCAACCTTTTATTTTTTATATGAACAGAGAAGCTTTCTTCTGACCCCGAAGTCCTCTTACAAATTGACGGTGTGACAGAAGACAAACTGGAAAAATACGGAGCTGAAGTTATTCAGGTTTTACAAAAGTACTCTGAGTGGCAGCTACCTGGTAAGGCCCCCAACTAAATTCATTATTTTGTTCTTTGCTCTTTTTTTTTTGTTTTTGTTCTGCACATTGTGATATTAATCCTTGATTGTCTTTGTAGTAGAGGCGCAGACTGAAAACGGCGAAGACGGGTGGATAGACATGACGCGGGGCCGCGCACAGATAGATTATGAAGACGAGGACGACACAGAGTCCTCCACATACTTTCGCAAACAGTCTGCACAGGGACAGAAGAGAAAGAAAGCTCCATTCTTCCAGTACTCCAAGAAGAGAAAAGGATCTGGCTACACAAGTGCCAGCTCTAAAGGGTCTGTAGTGTTTTTTGTTTTTTTTTACTCATGCTTTGGCTTCTAGTTCATGATCATATTTCACTTTTTTACCTCTTTCTTCTGTCTCATTGTGTTGTTTTGTGTTCAGTCGTGGCTACAACAGCAATAAATCATGGTCGTCATCCAGATCCAGAGATGGATCAAAAGGCGCAGGGCAGGGGTACCGAAGCTCAGCGGGAGATACATCAGCAGGCAGGAGACCGGGCTTCCTGGCCGCCCCGACCCCTCAGACATACCGGCGACCCTTCTTAAAGCCTTCTCTTTCACACTTGGACTAGAATCTGACTTTCTGGGACAGAAAAATATGTGTACACTACATTTTCAAACCAGCTGATGTTAGTAATTGTATATCTGTGCTCTGTACAGTTACTGTCATGCTGTCATGACAATACAGCTTAACAACTGTTATTGGTTGTAAATTCTTGTACATTTTTTTTTTACTTGTCTCCTTTATGTAAATTTTAGATTTGTATTTTAAAGCCAAATAAAATTTATCAATGATTATTGCTTGAATTGTCATTCAGAGGGTTTGGATTTGTTGTACCACAAAGCCACCGGGAGCCACATCACATTTTTATTCAATGTTTATTTCAAGTTTGAATAGTTTTTTATTTAATGGCACCAATTACAAGGGACTATTGGAGAGAAACAATATTTTATACCGACTTGTACAGAAGGTTACCTACAGTACAAACGTGGGTTCGGAATGGATCAGACTGAACAAGAACTGGATTTGGCACATGGATTTATATATTTATATATATATATGTATATACTTGTATATATAATGTAATTAAACAGCAATCTCCAATCCCAGGATAGAACGACGCAGACTACAAAACACCACCAGGCATGGATATGCACATACACTTATTGACGTGTATGCATGGTCGTGTGAGGGTCTGTCCACTGGGAGCTGGCAAAGGGGCAAAAAAGCAGATCGAGATGTCTTCAGTCATAACTGCTTTCATATTTCAACCCCTCACATTTACATGCATCATCCATATTAATGTGACAGGGATTTGGGCCAAAAGTTAGGGTGCTAATTGCTTAGAAATCAGTAGATTTGGATCTGCTAAATTGGTTATGTTTCTTTTCTTATCTTTTTTTTTTTTTACAAAAATATGAACCAAAAAAAAAAAAATTGAAAGATAGCTAGTGCCTCAAACTTTAGTCCTGATTACATCAGACATATATTGATTTTTGAGATCTTTATTAAGATATAAGATTATTGAAAATTTCTAGGGAACAGAGGGAGTGGACAAAATAACAAAAACACCTCGGTAAAGTTGGTAACACCACAAAATACAACCTCAGAAATGACCTAAAACATGTTTGACAACAGCTCAATAAATCTGTAAATTATAGGATAACCTAGGATAGGCTGTGTTGTTGTTATGTAGAATTCACTATGTGTGTTTCTGTTATTGTGTCCATTCCCTGCGTTTTATATTTGCACAAGAATCAATGCTTCATCTTCCAGTGCTCCACATTGAATTTTCATGTACCTTCACTGCTGTTTTTCATGGTCAGACAAGCTGTTTAAAATTTATAAAGCATGGATGAAAGTCATGTTCGTCCATCAAAAGCCACGCATCTGGCCCAAAACTGTAAGCATCTCCCATGAGGTAAAAGAACTGTAAAGTATGTAAACGTGACACAACAGCAACTGAAACACAAAATTAAAGTCAGGTTTGTCACAGGAAAAAAAAAAAAAAACGCCTGTAAAGACAGATTAAGACAAAGATTTCCGGCTGCCCAGTGTACATCAGAAACAGTTTCAGACAGATGAGCAGTGTTTTCCCCTCTCAGCCTGGGAGACTGAAGGATGGAGCAGTCTGAAGTACAGATGTTTGGGATGTTGTGTCTTTCACTCTCCATTTCTTCATCTTTGCCACTTTGGTAAACTGCAGAGTTGGGGTCCAGGCACAGCGAACAATCTGCCACTCAATGGTGAAATAGCAAAGAAAACAGCAGAACAAACATCCACACAGGAGGTCTCTAAGGAAAATAGAGTTTTTATATAAAAAAAAAAATTAATGAATGGAGACGGCAACACAAAGTGTCTCAGTGGTCACATCATTGTTAGCACAAGAGCAATTTGGTGAGTTTTTTTCCCCTAAAAACAGAAAGAACATATTTGACTTGTTTGTCATTGAATTTTCATACACAAGTTTGTAAATCACACCTTTATGCTCTTACAGCTGATTATTGCTCCTTGAATAATGCTGCCTTTGTGGATTTTTTTTTAATTGTTGCATGTTCAGATAGACCACTGATGCTACATAATGCTGATAGATGTATGAGCAACACCTTTCTGCACAATGACCTTTAAAAGATGTCCTGCTAACAACTCAGCCTGGCCGGACTGGTCGGTCATGTTGACCTTTAAGTCAGTAAAGAAGTAATAAATATGAAGTAAGAATGTACACACACAAAAAAAAAGTCATCCCGCCTACCCTGCTCTACCCCATTAGAAGAAGTGTGCTTCATCTTTGCATGTGCTATTTGCTGGGTGAATCCGAGTTAAAAATGATCAATGCGTCATAAATAAGCTCCCACACCGCATGAATGACACGTTTCTTGCCAGTGAAGCTCTAATTGTTTGATATTCCCTCTGTAGCATCGTGCTGGGAAATGACAGTGCTGCTTCTTCCACCGCAGACTGCGGTTTGTGAGGGATAATGAGCTACAGGAGTGGATCCAGCCACAACCAGCTAAAGGTGCATGCTACTCTGTGGTCAGGACTACAACTCAGCAAAAGGACTGATGCGTTCAGAT
Source organism: Amniataba percoides (assembly GCA_037176925.1). Taxonomy (NCBI): domain Eukaryota; kingdom Metazoa; phylum Chordata; class Actinopteri; order Centrarchiformes; family Terapontidae; genus Amniataba; species Amniataba percoides. Next base: position 12,294,867 of record JBAJHX010000081.1, on the reverse strand, counting down.
TACACGGGAGCAAACGAAGAAAAGTAGCACCATCTGGGCCTTCAGTGGAGCAGCTGCAGGTGCTGGTATGAGAGTGTGGCGAAAAAAGAAAAAAAAAAGCAGGCCAAAAAAACAAGCAACCCTGTACAGCCATCAGAGTGATGAGTCACCAAGTTCCCTCCATTCCCACTTTGTTTTTTAAATCCCACTTTCAAAGAAGCACATTGATTACTTGATCCCCTCTCCCCAAGGCCTCTGATATCCTTTGCTCCTCTCTCTCTCTCATGCTTTTCTCTTTCCTTCCTTCAAGCCTCTTTACCTGCCTTTTACAGGAAGTCTAAACCGCACCCCCTCCCTGCTGTCATGACACCCATTTCCCACATACAGACACATTAACACTTACACCTGCACTTGGTACAGGAGGTAGACACGCAATTAAAAACAAAAACAGATTTTACCCAGAATCCAGCAGCCGTGACAGTTATTGCTCCCTGGAGCTGTGAGGCAGAAGAATCCAGAGCCTGACCGGAAAATCTACACACAGATCTTATGAGCCAATATTGTCTTATCACAGATTTATCTGATTTTATTCTGGCTGATAAGGAGATTATGGGAAGAAGGTAACTGAAGCAAATAATTCGGAAAAAAGGGCATACTGTAATTTGTCAAGTAGATTCGGTTAACTCCATCAAAAACGTTACATTTATGGCACCATTTAATTTCTAATTCTTAATTTATCAGTGACAGTGTTTAGGCAAGAAGCTATGATTATTTTCATTATCAGTTAATCTTCCTATTATTTTCTAGATAAATTGATTCATTGTCAGAAAATTGTTAGATATTATAGTTTCTGGAACCCAGGTCACATACCAATAATTAAAATTAAAAATTAATTTTCTTTTAATCCGTCAATCCTTTCAGCTCTTAGTTTACTGCACACATTTTTACATTTTTGGTACAATTTTGGTGTGAGGATCGGCCTTTTATTGGTCAGACTCACAGTCACCTCTCCAGACTCTTCAAGTAAAATAAGATATGTAAAGTTATGAGAGGTGGAAATGTGTTTTTGGATTATTTGGTATTCGTGATGGTATAATGAGATCTCCAGATGTCATTCTGTACAAATACACGTTGAAGGCTGGTTCACTGCTGGTGGTGTGATGAGAGATGTGATCAGTGTTGAATGGATCTGGATAAAAACCCTGTTTTTTTTTTTTTTCAGTCCCCCACCCCTCCCCCACACACCCTTCCACATTTCCATAAATGCTTCTGACCTTACTTGAAACACAGAGCTAAAAAAGGTATAATTTAATCTTCAATAACAAAATAACATTTCAGTTCTGTTAAAATATACATGAAAAACCTGTCAATATATATTAGGAAACAAACTAATTTGTACAAAAAGTACATCATTATTCTTACTCTAATGATAATCATATAATATGATACATAAACCTAAGAGCAAGGTTGACAAGAAACCAAAATAAATCATAAACTCTTCATACAAAGAAATTATTGAAATTCATCGAATTTCAACTTGATGAAAAATGCAAATCAAATTAATTGGAGTAATGACAGAAAAACTGAACAAATGAGCACATTCAAAAGTACTTAATCATTAAAACCATATGAGCATTGCACATCTATCTAAACTATTACCTATTGGTGCCAGTGACTCTCTGCTCGTCACGAATATTTCTCTAACCGCATCTGACTCTACTGGGTCACATAACACTATTGGTACTGGTTTACTTTACTGTATCCTTATAAAATGTTAGAAACCAGTTTACTTTGTACACCATTGCATACTAAAGTGTAATTGTGTCTTAAAACAATCCTCAAAATCCAAAACTGCCCACAGTCATCGACATCTTCTCAAAAAAGGCATTTGGTAATCACCCTGTCTGCTCTCATCAACCTTCACTATTATTCCCTTCAGATTGTTCTGTTTTTTCCTGATGGGGTGAGTCTTCTGTTAGTCTAGCTGACTTCTGATGGGGATAAATTAATATCAAAAGATATCACACTACTGTGCCTCACATACTTCACAGGAGTAGGCCTATCGACGTGACTCACTTCCATCTTAACTTTAATGACAACTTCCTCAATCGCCGTTCATCATCTCTCCTCCTTTTCTTATGCAAATACATGTTTAAAAGCAATAAATAATGAATGAAGGCAACGTTCATCCGTTGCAACAAGATCTTCCGTTCCCTGTGAAAGGAACTGTTTGAAATTTTTCAGTTCTTTTTGATTTCAGTTTGAATTTTTTTCCTTTATGTTATTTGAAAAAATAAAATACCTGAAATGACTTGAAATAAAAAAAATGCAAAAAAAAAAAAAAAGTCTTCTGACTTTGTAGAAAAAAGAAGAATAAAGAAAACAAGTGAAACGAGGTGGTGGTTTGGGTGGGGGGGTTAACTCAAAGTGGAGGAGAGGAAGAGAGATCTTGCCCCGGTGTTACCAGGAGTGGTCCAAGCTGTATGTCTGCAGGAGGGTGATGAGAGAAGCAGGGTTCATGGTTGGGACGAGGCCGCCCTCCATCGCTCCGGAGTCCTAAACGTCATCTCAGACCCCCCGAACGGGCTTACGAACTCTACGACCTCACTCTCACTTGTTAATGAGCAACCCGCCCACCCAGCGGAGCTTGCAGGCAAACCACCGCCTGAGGGGACAAAAGTATTCGTAATGGAACTGCTCAAACTCGGGCGTCTGACGGATGTCACGTAAAAATGCAATGTCAAGGTCTGACTCTGTGAGGATGATGAGGAGGAGGAGCAAGACAAAGAGGAGTCCAATGGTCACAAGGAGCAAACGCAGGACACTTAAGACAAATTTATTCACCTGTTCCACCTCGCTGAGGGCCGAGTCCCCTCCTGCACCCTCCTGTGCGGATCTACCGTCCGCACCAAAATCACCCCCTTCCCCGTGCGTCGGGGTGCCCGCCTCCGACTCCTTTTCCTCCTCGATGCTGCAGGGAGCGCCGTTGATCTGGCGCGAGGTGGCCAGCTCCATGCTGTGCTCGGCCACCGGGGTGGGCAGGACGCTGTCGGAGGGGCTGTAGGCCTCATCCGAGATCACCGCAGTCCTCTCGCCGGCGTCTGTGGCCTGGCTCCGGGAGCGTGGTATGAAGGATTCCCCATGAGACACTGAACGCACCGGTGTAGAGTGGGCACTGTCACGCAACGACTCCAGACCTTGTGTTTGAGAGACAGAAGGAAGGGAATACTACAGTCATTTTACAGCATGAAAAAACATTACTGACAGGTCATGATGTGCTCATTCATACTCTTAACTAGAGCAGGCATCACTGACTCCATATTCTGTAGTTCTGGTTCTAACTAAATGCTGAGAGGCTCTTCTGCCGTTTGTCCAGCAGAGGTCTGTTACAGAGCACAGACACACAGTCTCCAACTTGAGAGCAGAAATCCAATCAGGCTTTTCCCAGAGTCAAGCAGACAAAGGGGGAGTATTGTTATTGTACAGCATGTTCATGAGCTGATGAAATGCCCAATCATTTTTTCTAATGGAAGCGATCATCATGTTCCACTCGCTCTCGAAGTGCACATCTCATTCAACCATCGCAGAGTGTACAAACCCATTAAGATAAAACATACATTAGAGACAATAAATTACACCAAGCCTGCTTCCTGATGAAATGGCTAGCATCCTCTGTTTTTAATCTAGTGGCACTTTCGGAGGCCCTAATCTCTAAACAAACAGATATTGGAGACTTCATCGCTGATTCCACTTTGGATATTAGCTTCTTCCAGATATATGAGCGTATAACAGCCCCAAACACAACACAAAAGGCTTA
>JBAJHX010000081.1:12280817-12290971 GCA_037176925.1 Amniataba percoides | reverse complement strand
GAATATGCTAATCCTAAAAAAAGATTGAACTACATGGACAGAAGCCATCACAATATATGTCATTTAATCTGATCTGATCTATACAAAGCTGTTCAATAATCTAATAAATGAAGAGATTGAAACTGATACTATAACTGCAAAAAAACATGATATCATAAAACAGTAATGCTAACATTGCCCACAATTGTCATTTGCAACTGTAAATATTAGGAGCAGCACAGTAGCCACCATAACCAGCCAAATCTATAACAACCTAAAACTATTTGGGAATGAATTAACCTGAAAGCGCCGTGACTGCACCACTGATTCTGCAGAAGAAGTTACAGTTACAGTAGCTCCTCACTGCTTTGTACATGCCAGTGGAGATGAGCTGCGGTTGAGCCAGCTGCTGACGATATCACATTCTTCAGATTGTCAGAGCAGCAACACTACACCTTCACTATAAAGCAAAGAGATAAAATTCAGCTTTGGATGAGGAAGCAAATCATAAAAAGGATATTTAAAAAAAAAACTGGTGGAGAAGTAGGGCAGATTATGTTCAGTGTTTAAGCCTATGCTGACGTGAAACTCCTGTCAAGTGAAAAGAAGGAGGATTAAACGCTAGATGAGTGTCAGCGGCCATCTTTACTCTGTGTTGATCTGCTACAACTTCACAAGAAACACCAGGTAATCACACCAATAATGCCTAAAATACTGGTTCGAACCAAATACGGCTGCCATACAAAGAGTCTTATGTAAATCAACAAACTGCACACAGCAAAAGCAGCAAGAAGAAAAATAAAAAAAATGCCTGTCAAACGGCTGAGACACGGAGGAGACACAGACAACTACAGGAAAGGTGTTGCCCGCCCCCTGCCAACATTAATGAGGCAGAGGCTGATTTAAAATAGATAAAGCCATCGGCACCTCCATGTAAAGCACACCCTTGGATGGCTCTGTGGTGAGTTTACCTTCAGCGCTGCTGGGCTGAACGCAGGGCAGCGGAGTGCCAGGAAGGGGGGTGACACTGGCAGAGTCCTGCTGCCCCGTCAGGGCAGGGTAGAGGGGCAGCACGCCCAGGGCCTTGCCCAGCATTCGTGGCCCCAGGCTCAGCACGCGAACCTTCACATCCCGGTAGCAGTGGTTGATCATACGCAGGTGGACGTTCACCCGGGTGGTGATTCGGATCAGACACTTCACCATGGCTGCACGTCTTTATCCCCTCCTTATGGTCCCTGCCCCGGAGTCCAGGCCACAGTCTCGCTGTGTGTGCGTTAGGCCGAAAGGGTTCTGCCTCAGTTGCGGTTTGCGGGAAGGAGTGTGAGGCGAGACAGTGTTTTTCTGCGGCACTGCCACAGTCGCCAGCATTGGCCTGGTCTGTTTTAGCCCCACCCAGGCCAGCGACATATATGGAGTAGAAGGCCCAGGCTATTTTCAACTAGGGTATTAATACCACTGTAACACACCCCGTCAGCACACACTGGGGATGGGAAACTCTCATGGCTCTCTTGAACCCACAGCAGTAGACCCTCAATGTGCACAGTACACCTGCTACTACCCCGTATTTATCTCACTGTACAAACAGTTCTAGTGTGCACTTGAACCGCCAGACAGTCTCACTGCTGGTTTTACTCAGAGCCACACAGGACAGTCCACCTGCTGCATCCATCTCAGCAAAAGAGGAAGTGAGGCCACCTGTTCTGAGCCAGGAGCCTGCAGGTGGGCTTAATAAGTGACTTTAGCTGCCACTGTGCTGATGCAACAAATACACAGTCGCTCAAACACACACACACAAACACAGCTCTGAAGCCCAGCGTTGAAGTGCTGCAGGCTGACTGACGCACACACCTGCAGCATGCCGCCCCACCACCACTGTAGGCATGAACTGGGCCAAATGGTTCTTGTTACAGCACAGCATGTGTGTGTGTATATAAGTGTATGCTCAAGTGTGTTTTGTCAAGAAGAGGAGGAGTTCTCTCGAACGGGAGTAACGGCGCCTTGATCATTTTCAACTTTTGTGCCGAGCTAGTTTCAGTAACGCATCATCCGTGATCATAAGTCTTGTGAAAACACACATTTTAGCCTAGTGGGCTAAAGAGGATTTTATGCTTGCTTAAGACTGGCGAGGTGCTGAGGCTCAGTTCTTACCCTCCATGATAGATATATGCACAGCTCTCCGACGCGTGCGCGGTACGCTGCTGAGACGGGGCCCATGGGTGATGGATGGACAACTTCTGCTAGGCACAAGGCCAGCCCTGCAGAGACAAACACACAGACACAAACACACAAACATCACTGCACAGAGAGACAACGGCAAGGGGAGCTAACTCATGTTGTGGTTAGAAGGGCACTGCTGATATAAAGACATCTACAGTAGTTTGGTGCCTAAGAAAATGGAGGAAAAAAATGAAGAAAATGTGTGATTGAGAACAGTCTGACCTCTCCTGAGTTTACAACTCTACCTGTGTATTTCTGGAGGTTCGCGTTTGATTTTGGCACTCTGCTCCATCACCTCTTTTGCCACTCGTCCACTGTTATAAAGCACAGAGACGATGCTCATGATGAGTTTCACATACGCACACACGCACACGCACACATAACCAGGCATTCTGGTGTCACCCAATGCCATGAAAGCCATCACTGCAGTGGATGAGTACACTGTATGAGCATCATGATTGAATTAACCCGGTGAATTCAGCTTTGTGTAACTGAATTACCACCAGTCAGACAAATGCACACAGACTTGCAGGCAAAAAAATATCAAAACAAAGATCATGGTTTGCCCTTCAACAGTAAACTCAACATTTAATCGACTGGGCTTGGGATCTCAGTTCATATGTACTTTCCTTATATAAATATTATCAGATATTGTATAATGCCAAATGACTTTCTGTCCCTTTAATCTTGACCTTTCAAAATTAGATTGTGACTATTTTCTTCCAATAAAAATATATATTCTCATAAATCTGTGGGTGCCGATGGATTCAGTTTTAACTGCAGAGTTTTGAGAAATCCGTGTTTTGTTTTTAAACCCCAATAAGCGCTGTTTCTTCAGGTTAAATGAGAATTCCTAACAGCAAGATTTCTGGATTATCCTGAGAAACGCAAACAGTGTCTCTGCAAATTTAAATGTAATTTGTAAATTTTTTCTGTCTTTGTAATGAATATCTCAAAATCTAGAATTAAAACAAGAACTACACAAAGGCTATATATGATAGTAGGTAAGTGATATATCAATATAAACAAAAATGGGGAAACTGGTCCTTTAATAAAGATGGCCATATAGCTCATATAAGTTGATAACGCCTAATGTGACCAGTCCCCTTCATTTCCCCCCTCTGTGTCCTCTGTCTAATGTGGTGTCAGTCCTATCCTCCAGGCATCTGTGGGCTGGCGTTACAGCACAGAAGGCCAAGAGGCCACGTCTTCTGGGAACACCTCTCTCCACTTCCAGCTGGGCATTTTCTACAGTGTCCTCCCCTCCCTGTCATCAGTCACAGTGTCTCGTTGTGTACTCTACCTGTAACGGAAACGGCTGCCCTTGAAGAACAGGTTGCTGCTGGACACGGTGCGAACCTGACTTGATTTCTCAAGCCTGATGGTACAAGGAAAAGCAAGAAAAAAAAAACATAGTGAGAAATTACACGTACTGCTCTTAAACAAGGAGAACAGGAAGGAAGGAGGGTATGCTCCTGCTGTTATCACACTTCCTGCACAGTTTCCAAATCCCAGAATAAAGCAGAAACTGGGATCAAATACCCTGCTTTTAAATTATGCACATCGTCTCCTCGCTCTATAGGCACTGCATACTCCGCACGGCTCCATACAGTATTCAATATGTTTATATTGTCATAGCAAGTGAGACATTAATGTTTAATGCTTCATTTTTCTTGTGTGTCTGCTTCTCGGAAAGACACAGCGTCTTTATCACATGTTCTGTGAGAGATTTTAGCTCCCAAGACTCCCTATTACGGTAAGATCTTAATAAGTGGGAGGCTGATAAAATATTATCTGCCACTTCAGAGAGTCATCTAAAGGTCACACTGTATTATCTCTGTCAGTGTGTGTGCTAAGCTCTGCCCTTCCCGTGCCCCCTTTCTTTCCATCAGCTAACCCCCCACTCACACCCATCATCACCTGAGCCATCGCCTCGACTCATTATTACACCACTTCCCGGCCTCTGACCTCACAGACTGTTTGTTCTTTTTTAATCACTTTTTCTGAGCAGGAGAGAGCGTGATTGTGGGGGGGGGGGGTGCACTATTATTCATCGCTGCGTCAGGAAAGCAATATCTCAGGAGGAAGCATGGAAGTGCTTGCAGTCTCGTGCCAGCGCGCACTCATCCACTAAAGGTCAGAGGACCAACTCACACCTCATTTTCTCTCTGACAAACAACCCGGAGCCAAGGGCTTTTAAGGACGCCAAGACACCGTGACGGTAATCCTCCTGAAATCACTCACAGAGCAGATCACTAAATCACGACAGTGTGTGGGAATGAGAGAAACACTGTAATGGAAGAAATCTTTGCACTCACTTATAGAAAGCTTGGTTCTCCACTCCGCACTTCCAAAGGTGCTTGCATGCCTCTGGCGTGGGCGCAAAGTACGTCAAGATGATCTTTTTTTCCTGCACGTTGAGATAAAAGAACGTGCAGGAAAATATAACAAACTGAGAGGGAAAACCATCCACTACAGGCGGCAGAGTTTATTTCCCCCACATCCAACAAGTCATGCTCTCACCTCCTTCTGATTTGCATAAACGTGGAACGTCTTGCCTTCGAATTTCAGTTTGGTCACCTCGTTCCTGTCCGGGAGAGAGAGCGCGGCAGTCAGTTATACATCCAGCGAGGGGGAAGAGAAAGCCGCAGCTTCTTTAAATATTCATGACAAACACTTTGAGATCACATAAACAGCCACGGAGCTCAATGTTTGGTTGACAAAACAAATAACTGATAACAAATATTCCCTGCAGACAAGGGAACGGAGAGCGGGAGAAACCTGAGCCCGGCTGAGGGCAAACAAAACCACAGAACACAACAACTTTGTCTTCATTATTATAGCAGGATATATTCTCAATTCATCAATACAGCTGAATCGAACTGAGCAGGCATTTACTACAAGGCCACTTGTAATTAACTGGTGTAATTAACTATCTGCGCACATGCAAAAAGCTCTCGACACAGGTGGAGGCAGATGGATGAGCTTTGTTGACCGAGACTTCACACCAGCTGTAGTGCACATGCTGTTTCCATGTAGAACGTCCTTCATCTACAGCAGTGGTGTCAGATCAAGCAAATTCTCAGCCTGCAGTACAGCGTCTGTCTATTTACACTCCACGAGCACTCGAGGAGTGCGCCGTCCCCCCGGCTCGCTCAGGAGAGCACTGCACATTTGGCTCACCATTTGAGAAAATGAACTCTCTTGTTTCCCTGAAGCACCACGAAACCAAATGGCGTGAAGGCGAGGAAAGCTGGGTTTCCGGACACATCCTGCAATAATGTGGAAAAGAACACACATCCTTTGAACAGGAATATAAACAGATTTAACCATATATATCTCATGAGAATATTTCACTGTTTAAGTTGTACAGAGCTGCTTTTTAAAAAAAAAAAAGTTTACTGTGTAAAAATAGTACAGCAGTGCTTGAAAAACCTTGCATGGATGCGGATCAACACCATATGTTTCCAGCATCTGGGCTTTCTGCAGGAAATTTCGCTCTGATGTTTCAGGCGTCTGTCCACTGAGAGAGGGAGAGTGAAAAACACAACGAACATCTGCGTCAGTGAGCATAAAAAGATGCAGCACAAAGGTCTGGAAAGGCCAAACACTTCTGAGAGAAGCACAAACAAACAGATTTTCCGATGACGCGTTGCAACAATTTGGAGAGACTGACAGAAGCAGGCAGAGGTTACGTGCAAACACGATCCAACATTAGCATCAGATAAGCTGAGGCCAAGAAAATACGGGACTCAAAAAGCACTTATTGTTTATCTCGGCTTTGACTCTGTAACACTCAGGCTGTCAAATCAATGGCAGACTTCATAGTGGAGGCCTGTTTACTTGGTGGTGAAGACAGAAGAAACCACTAGTGGGCAGCAGAGTCTCATGCTCTTTGTCATTCTGCTCCAGACTTTGTTGAAATGCAATTCTGCCTGTATTGTGTCTCACTGTGTGTCATTAAACATACACCTTTTCCTTTTTTCCTTGAACTTCATTTGCTCCCACCAGAATTAACCTCTTAACTAACGCACACACACATACATACATACAATAATACATATAACTCATTTAACTGCAGATAAGAATTGTGTGTGTATGTGGAGGACCTGCTGTGTCTCATCACTTTCATTAGTGTCCAGCTCTTCCAGTTGGAGCCGGGGCCAGGTCCCATTGCTAATAACTATAATAAAGGGTAGGCTCAAGACGAACAAGATCTGAACAAGCTATTCGAGTAGATAGGGGAGAGTGCTTTTCTCCACTATCTGCTCAAATAAGTGACAATAATCCGTCTGACCAACCGAATACAGACTAATGGAGCCTCATTACAGGAGCCAGTTACATAAATGTCAGAGGAAGTCTGATGTTTGTTCAGCCTGTATGAGTGCAGGAGCTGCAGGTATGTGAAAACAAGTGAGAGAGAGAGATACTGACAGTGGAGGTGCAGTTTTAGATTTTTGGCTCTTACATCAGCTCTGTCTTGTGTATGTCTGCAATCCGGCGCTCCAGCTTCTCCGAATGTTTTGGGAAGAACTGGAATTTGGAGCTGTAACCTTCAGGATGCTTCCCAGGGTCATAATCACCGATCTCGGCTGGAGAGGGAGATAAATGTTAAACATATTCACAAACATTCAGAGCAAAGAAACATTAAAATGACATCTACAGTTTTCAGCACAGTGGTGCTTTTTCCAGTGGAGACGGGCTCAGGATTATTTGTGTTCCTTCATGCCACGCTGCACTCCCTTGGATGACCCTGATGCCGATTTCTCTCTGCAAGGAGGAGCTGACCAGGCAGCCCATCTTTAATTCATCAGCCCCTCCTGCCTCTCCTCAAACACTGTGCTATCTGTGATGTTAGCTCCTCCACCACACCTCATGTGTTGTGTCTACTTATGCCTGTGTTTGCGTGTGTGTGTGTGGTGCAAAGGACGATGGGATGCCAGATAACCTCTTCAAAGACTTAAGAATTGAGCACGATTTCTTGTTCTTGAAAGAGCGAGTAAGTCACTGAATTTATTATCCTACAAACAGCGAGATAACCTTCCACTTTGTTCTAGTTTTAGAGAATCAGAATCAGTTTGGAAAATCACATCAGATGAGCGTGACATCCTTACTGTAACACAGATGTAAATAAAAAAAACAACACTGCAGGCCTGTTGAAGGACATTATACTGAGCATTCTCCCTTAATTCAGCTTCTTTCCAGATGAAAATTTATTTGCTTTGCCCGGCACCATTCATCAGATTGGTGAACAGCAGGGCAAGTTAAAACAGAGGTCATGAACACGGCACGAAGCAGAGAGAGGTATAAGGCATTTCCATCTGTCACCTCCCATTACCTTGAAGGATGTGAGCAGCCAGCATGGCCGCATCCGAGGTTTTACACAGGAGCCGACCGTGGTAGAGGTCTCTCTTGATCTGCAGGAAGACGAGATATCTACAGAGGAGGGGACAAAAGTCATATCAGACGGTCTGACAATGCTGATTATGCTTATAAATACCCTGCATCGCTCATCCAGTTACATTACAATAAAACAATAAGAAAAGACAGAGTAGGGAAGCAAAATAAAAAACCTGATTAGCCTCAAAGGCTGTTGAGTTCTTGTTCCCTGTGGGTGGTTTGAATATTTCTTTTTGATTTAGCTGAAATGAGGGTTTTGTTTTTTTGGGGGGGGAAAGGAGGATAGGAAGGCCCTGAGGGGGAAAGCTGCTACTGACGCTGTGTTGCTCTTAAAGCCTCCAGCCTAGTTTCAGACTCACCCAACCAATCAGCTCCAACAGCATGAAATTTACTCTGAGGCAACGTCTGAAGGCAGCATCACACAGTGATGATGATGACTAGTGTTATTCTTATCAGTATTATTGTTATTATTTGAGGTTCAGTGGGAAAATCTAAATCCTTCTATGGCAATCTCCCTCCAACCTTGAGCAGGATATAAGACATGAATCTGAATGTTTTTTTAAGAAGCAGAGCCTGCTTGCCTCTATCTAGGCCACTTACACGTAGGCAAGTGGCAATTCCTGTGAGAGATGCTGCCTACATGACATTGTTTTGATTGTGGTGCCAAACATCTGTACAATACAATCATGTTACAAGCATGTTAAAGTCTTTCTCTTATTGAAGTTTATTCTTTTTTTTTAAACTTATTTGTTCAGCTCATGTACTTTAACGTTTTTAGAATATAATTTCTGATTCTGATTTATTTTTCCCTTTTGTGTGTCCCTTTTTTCCATGTAGTTCTTTGTACAATGCTGTTTTTATGCCATGTGGACCTTCTCTCAGGTTTAATTGTTTTCCTGTGTCTTGCATGCATGCTGTCACAGCAGCTCTGCATGGGCCTTAAAGTGGCAACGCATCAGCAGTTTTGTCAGTCCGTTAGTTGGCAAAAAAAAGTAATATTTTGGGGAAACATAACTAGACAGCTTATTTCACAGAAGATTTTTTTGACATATAAAGGTATCAAAAGCACGAGTGTCTACAAAAAAAAATCAGAGATGGAGCATCCAGTGAATGAGGCTTGTATGTGATTGATTATTTGCCCTCTCCCTCCCTCTGTGGTCTGCCCTCTCCACTCTCATCATCATGTATCACTCTCTCCTCTGCCCCCTCCTCATCCCCACTCCCCTGGCCCTTCATCCTCCCTCCTCTTTCCTCTCCACTCTCAATCAGCACCCTTTGCCCCTGCTTTTCTGCTATCCGCTCTATTCATTATGTACACCCTACATGTGGTGCAAATTTCATCTCATTACACCTTGCAGGGAGCGAGTGACCCTCTCTCCCTCCAGCCGCTGATGAATATATGAGTTAAGTGTACATGCACACATACACCAGCTGGCTACTCTCAGCATTATCTGGAGGCATTGTTCACCCCTTTAATTAGTCAGCGTCACCATTCAGTGGATTCATTTAAAAGTATTTTATGTTATGATCCCATTTTGTGGAAAAAGAATGTGCACATTTATACATAAAAACCTGGCAGTATGTTGCTTTTAACGTCCCACCCATTACCTTGAGCTACCAAGGCAGGCTTTTGCATTCGTCCCTGCTTCACGGCTCTTCTTGCAAACTGTGTAGTGTGTAATATTCATCATAATGTTTTAGACAGAAAAGTACTCAGGCATTTTAATTATGAAGGTCCATAAATAATGTTTTAGAAAGAGGCATGTTTTCCCTGTCTACAAATCTTAGAGCACAATCTGTACTGTGAGCAAATCTGAAAAAAAAAGAAAAGAAAAAAAGAGGACCAGGCACAGCTGCTTTTCACAGGTTTGTCAAATGATGGCAGCGTCTCCATGAAAATTTTGTCTCTCTTCCTTATGAATGAAACAAAGTTGAAGTGTAGCTGTAGAAAACAAAAAAAGACAACAAAGAGCCATTATCAACTCATCTGAAATAAAAAAGACAACAGCAGGAGGTCATACCGAGTGATTTCCTCCTTGAGCGCAGCAGGCTCGGGAGGGTAGAACTTGACTCTCAGACACATGGTGAACGGAGGCTGAGCTGGGGGGAAACAAAAGTACAACAATTAAGAGCCAAACAGGAATTCCTTCATTGTAAGAGATCAGACAATCAACAGGAGATTGAAAGAGACAGCGTAATTGTTCTGAGACCCAGATACAGGCAGATTGAAACCCATCAATTACAAACTAAAATCAATGAGCACTCGAGGAAAGTTTCCTGTTATTCCTTTCTTTGCATGATTTTGTTACTCACTATTTTTTTTAAGAATTGCAAATACCAACACTATAGTATTCATTATTTTATTCGTAAGGTGCCTTTTTAAAGGTGGCCAGAGGCAACAGATGAAGCTAACTCATAAATGGTGCTTTATCATATAGGTAAAGGTGCACCATCCAACCAGACAGACAGACAGACAGACAGATATACAGATAGATAGATAGATAGATAGATAGATAGATAGATAGATAGATAGATAGATAGATAGATAGATAGATAGA
>JBAJHX010000081.1:12264812-12275820 GCA_037176925.1 Amniataba percoides | reverse complement strand
GCCTCTAACTGAAAACAACGCAGTGGCTCTCTTACTTCTTAAAGAGCCCCCAGCGTACAATGGACACTTTCCTTTCAGATTAATCATTAAAACGGTCTCCATGTCAACACAGGAGCACAGAGCATTAATAAAACATTGTATCACTTTATAGTGAGACGAGTGGGAACACGATGCCATTGACTGTGTGTGTGTGTGTGTGTGTGTGTGTGTGTGTGTGTGTGTGTATGTGTGTGTGTGTGTGTGAGCAGCATAAGGCTAAAGGTGGCTAATCCCTGAGGTGATTTCTTTGGTTTCATAAGCAGACTACTTTCTTTTGTCCCAGCAGGCTGAGAGATTGCACAGGTTAATATGTCAGAGCGATTCAGTCTTCTGACCAAGCTGCATGAGTTCAAGTTATGACCCGCAACACTCGAGCTGAGGCTGGGAGCACACAAAGGCCAACCCACCACCACTTACAGTTATTATCATGCTCTCTTCACAGTGCACTGTAAAATAAAGCCATAAACCAAAATACTTCTCACCTGGTTCATGTTCACGCCACAGCATGACAACAAAAGGAAGCTTTCATCAAGCGTGTGCATGAGCAGTTAGCATTTACTGTCTGACAGGTGCTGAAACAGAGCACATCATGTCACTCTTTGCATTTGCAACAGTTTTCATTGTCAATTATGCACATTATTACTGCAGTCATTATTATAGTCATTACTGCGCTTTTCTTAACCAACAGATCAATGCGAACTGTTACAGAGCAAAAATGTCCAAAAGTGGGGTTTTAGAAAAAGGATCAACTGATGGCAATTCATAGCATTCATTTAAAGCTGAAGAGGATGAGCTAAGAATTGAGTGGAAAATCTAAGTTCTAAAAAAGACAGTGGAGGAGATACGACGCACAGAAAGCAGGTGCTCATGGTGCACAAGTAGGTTACTGTTCACGAGAGAGGGAAGAGAAAAAAAACTTTGCTGAGGAACAAAACTGTGGCTAAATCATTAAAAACAAGACTAACAGGTACTGACACACATCAGTTGGGCTCTTCTTAGGTTCCTTCATGAGCAATCTATGAAACAATCAGTGCCAAGAGTGAATTTAAACACTTCTGTAAAATTAAACAATTGAAAACAAAATACTGCGATGAACTATGGCGTTTGTTCTGAAACAGTCATTACTGCAAATGTACTTCTCAAGATAACTCCAATGTCTAATGGGATTGAAAATGAGAAAGCCTTCAGAAATAAACCCAAAGTGCTCTGTGTAAATATAAAACTCTAAAAACTTCCTATTACCACTGAGCCATAACCAACCAGCAATTGTCACGCTCATTAGCTGAGGAGGACAGGAACAGATGAGGACAATATTTCAGAGGGGAAATAACTTAATCAACAACATCAGCCTCACAGGCATCCACTGGTCAGCAGCAAAAGAAATTACAAGCTTTATATGATATCACAATTTACTGTGTACAGATGTATACCTAAAGGAAATGGTGAAGCCTGATCTACAAAATGCAATAAAACAAAACGGGTTACCTCCCTTAGGTGTGGAACCAAGCAATCAGCATACAGTTGGACATTTACCGTCATTTTAGTGGCTCAATGGCAATAGGGTTATTAACTTATATGCAACCCTGGGCAATTGAAGGACACACAGAACATGAAACAGGAAATGACAGGATATCTCATGAGTGATTAAAATTCTTCACTCAGACTAATCTAAATCATCAGTCATGAAATGTGGACGCTAAAGGGACGAGACAACGTGGACATTACAATGTCAAAACGACGCCTGGAGGAGCGAGTGCAAAGAAAAAGCAGCGTACATGTTAAGATTCAAATATCGACCCTAGAAATTACGAGCAAGCATGCACAGAAAACACACAGATTTCCCTTTTTTCCAAGGAGTTAATGCATATAAGACACGGGCTGGTTTAATGACATACACAGACACAATGTGATGCATTTGTAATGAGTCTTTGTACAAGAGAAACGCTTTGCAGTACAATCTTAGCAGGCAGAAAGTGGGCCATCAAAACATGCAACCCTGGGCATGCAACTCCTCGCAATGTGCCCCAGAAATGTAAGGAATCCAGAGAATAAGAACAACGGAAGAAAGCCGCGGACAGAGCGATATGGATAATTGCTTTTAAAGCTTCTCAGTGGTGGAAAGTTTGAATGGGTGAAATGTGAGTTGACATTTATGATTAAAAGACAAAGTCACAAGAGAGGAATGTTCTATTCAGCTAAATGCCAAGGCATCTCTTCACAGCCGCACGAAAATTGTTCATAATTGATATATTTAGCTGTCACCCTGCTTGACACCTTTTTCCAGGGTGTTCAATAAAATCAGAGGCATTATGACCAATGTGACTGTACTTTGACACAAATGATAGCAGAAAAGAATCAATTCAGACATCTGCCAAATGAGGCCTTCTCTTACTTTCTACATCAGACGGCAGTGACATTTTGGGATTTAAGTTGCCTTTTCTGACACGTGATAAAAGGACTGCTTTAGGATATAAAGTAATTATAGAGGGAAAAGGAGAAAGTGGTCCAATTAAAAGTGCTAATTAACTGTGTGATGAAATCATGTAAGGAAAAACTGCTAAACACATACTGTTAGGTGTCAAAGCTGCAGTTTGTCTTCTAGCTGCCTTCATTTGAAACTGTTGTTAAGGTACGCAGGCCGAACAGCTCAGACTGGTACCAATGCAATGCACGTTCATTAAAAATCATAATTATAGCAGGACTTAAGGAATGTGTTGTGTTACATAAATTCTACATTAAATCTAATTCATTGCAACTCAGAAAACATACTGATAGATCTAATACAGCCATCTTCCTTTGACAATTGAAGAATCTGTGTTAAATATGCACAATCCAAAGTTTTTTAACTGTGTGAGAGGGTTTCATATTTACCATTTTCACCATTGCTAACAACAGGAAAGGTCAAGGTATCGCCAAGTTTATGGCAATCTATCCGAGATTTCCACAGATATTAAAGTAAAGCTCAAAGTGGTGAACTGACCGAGAGACAGACAATGCCATTCACAGAGCCGTGCTCCGTGAAAAGGCATAAAGAAAAGCTTTTAATGGCCTATCACTCCCAAATGTTCCCAAAAGAAATGCTGCACTTAACCTCTGTGCCTCTGTGAAAAGAGATACAGTATTAGAGTGACGTTTTCGTCACTCTGAAGCTGGATAATATGGTGTTCGGTCTTTACTGGAGAACCTGTAAAGAGTTTGGGAGGAGACTGATGGAAGAGAGGAGGGACTACTTTCGCAACTCCAAAGTAAACACCATTCATAACAGCATTCCTTGTCATTCATAAATAGCCACGGCAAAATACTCTGTACGTGCATGGCCGCTGAGACACAAACAGGGTGCAACCTCGGCACATAAAAAGTGGCTCTGTATGTGAATTTGATGGAGAGTTGTTTGTGACATGCGCCCAAATGATCCTGCGCCTCCCTGCAGGCACGAAGAAATGAATATGTTTCACAATAAGGATTTCTGAGTCATTAGTTCTTCAACCCACCAGTGATGGATTTCGCTGCCAGTCTGGCTCTAATAGCTTTTCTGTCACATCTCTCAGCTGCACACACAGCTAAGCATCGTGGATACAACTGTTTCAAAATATGCCCCTTGTAGGCCACCGTGCAGAGCTCGCTTTTAAAGCAAGGACAACAAGAAATCACCAAGGCACCGGATTGGCTTTAATTGGCTACTTTATTTCAAAATGCTGTTTCTTTTTCATCCACATCTCTGATGACTAATCTTAAATATATGCTTGTTTGTTTTTTTTCTGCTGAGCTTTGAGTTATTCCCCCTCTGTAGAACAGTTTTTATACTAAAAAGTGTGACAAATACCCCCAAAACAGAATGAGCAGCACAATTGGTGTCATGCTTGGGATTAGCATATAAACAATGCTTCATTTTTTGGCATTTGCACAGCTTTTTCAGTCTCCCCCAGAAGGCTGTCGGGCAATGACTCAGTGTCGCTAATTCAGACTGTATCAGCCCCTCAGACCTGACATTTACTCTCATGCACTGTTAACCTCGACACAAACTGAGAAGTGGGCAGTGTTACAGCATGCAGCATTATCATAACGGCATCTAGGTTTAGCCCACAGGCATGACGTGTTGCACCAGACATGCACATTTGAGGGGCTGGCAAAGACTCATTCACACATTGACTAATGTCTGTTGTGTTTGAGTGTAACAGCCACGAGCGCTGCACTATTGGATTTCTTGGCAGGGGCAGCTGTTAATGCCTCTGAGCCTTTAGTGGCTCTTTCACCCATTTCATAAATGCCATTTAAGAACATTAGATCTTCACAGGCGCTATTTCCAAGCAGGTTCATTGTGAGAAGTTACTGTGTAAAGCAGCGTTACGTGTTCTTCTAATTGGTCTCAGGCTATAACTTCCACAGTGTGTCTCAGCCCAGAGCTTTTTTAAAACAAAGGCTCATCATCTTTGCCAAAGCCGACCGCCCTGCAAAGGCAGCTGGAGCTTACCAGACTGTCTTTTCCACTGGCTCTTTCTCTTCAGCCGGCCGTCTCTAAAATATGCATTGACACCCATCAGGCCTAATTGTTCCACTACCACAGCGCCTTCTGCTCAGTGATACTGTGCAGATTATGTGAACCTCCTTTCTGTAAGGGCTCGCTGGTTTCACCTCATGATCCCCTCCCAGCTGTGCAGTGATGAACTCTGATTGCCTCCCCGCATCAGAGCATTTCATCTGCACATTTACTGACTTTCCTTTCAAACGGGACTTTTTCTCCCTTTTATTTCCCTCGACAGTTTGCTTGCCAAACTGTCCTTTTTGCTGCCACTTAAAAAATATGTTGACACAAACAAAAAGAGCCGTTTAAAGGGTTGTGCGTCTCCTTCAATAAATCGCTGCCGTCAGATCTTTAATGAAAAGCATAACAGCACAAGATAAAGGGCAGAAAGAAAAGGGCTTCCAAGAAAGAAAGGAATTCAGTCACACACAGGTATCTCTTTTACTGTCAAACTATAATTTCCCTTCTGAATTCCCTTTCTTTTGTCATTGAAGAGGGATATTTCCAAGCCACAGCCTCAACTATTTTTGTTAAGTGGGCTGATTGAATTTGAAGTCACACGGGAAAACATCAGTTGGGAATGGCCCTTTTGTCATCTTGCCTGTGCATTGGGCAAAATTAAATAAAACCGCAGCAGCATCATAAAAAAATTAGAATAAGAATCCGATGTTATACTTTGCACACTTTTTTTACAGACAGAAGAAACGGACTTTAAGTGTGTTGTGTTTGGATACCTGTAAAGAAGAGTTTTGCACTTCAGAATCAGTTGGGCGGCAGGGAAGAAGAAGCCCCAGGGCTTCGTCTACGGACACTCTTGTTCCTGAGATTCACTCCTCCTCTGTCACATTAAGTTAGTCCAATGTGATGCTACCTTGTCCAAAACAGTCAACTCAAGCCGAGAACCAGTGTTGACCAGAGAGGTGATGACAGGCACATCACCTAGTTTGGGGAGTTTAATAAATAGCTTCAGAGGAGCATAATAAGTTGAGAAATGTTTGTGTTTCCCTGCTGGTAGCCGAATGTAAATATTGGTTGAGATTATGAGGCAGAAATTCTTTTTATTTTTACTTTAATGGAGGACTTTCACATTTGAGTGTGCTTTAGTTAACAAGTTAAACCCATCAACAAGACTAGGCCAAAACTAGGATATGGTGCGTATGGTGTCCGTGTAGGTAGAGTCAGTGGTGATGTCTAAAAATAAAATTTTACACATTTCTGTAATGGTGTCAGATATATTTGCTCTTAAAGTCTCCTGAGGCAGCATATTACATCACAATGTTAAGTTTGACTAAAAAACTCGTGTTGTTAATGTAGTTGAAAGAACAAAAGTTTCCATATCTGAAAAAGTTTGAATTGAAAGGGAGTGTATTCTAATTATAATTATTATCTATTTGAATAATATATTTACTCCCTTGCTTTTCTTCATTAGTTTCCATCTGCAGGATGTCTCTCATTATTTGGGCTCGCTCTGTGTTGAGTATTTTCTCAGAGTGGTTGTTATTTGGGGTGTTCTGATGTAAGCCGCAGTCATGCCGCTGGCAGAAGATGTTCCTTCCATGCCCTCGCCTTACTCCGTTCTTCTGCTGTCCCAGTCAATCCCATTCAAAATCCCACACGATATGGAAACGGCAGAGGGGAGAACTGCTCCTTTTACTTCTCCTGGTAATCCTTAAATTGGCACCCGTAATAGAAACTTCGGAGGGCTGCGTCTCTATTCATAGTATATGTGGCTTTGTAACTTTGAGAAATGACCAATGAGGGAACATCTGACACAACACCCAGCCAGTTGTGTAACTTCATCACTTACTGACAGATTTTAGCCCTCTCTCCAGTCAGACAGGTTGACTGACACTCAAAGATCTAGGCTCTATTTCTTGTTGTCTTCAGTATCTCTGGTATGTCCGCAGCTCACAAAGAGAAAGAGCTTGGTGGTCAGAGCACCATGAGAGCGTCTGTCCTTTTTGCCTTTTTGCCTCTGATTAATTTAACACCCCAGGAAAAGGCCACGCATAGGTTGTGGAGTCTCTAACACAAAACTTCTGCGGACCGATTCTCCAACTTTCCTTCATTCCTTGCAGCAAAAAAAACATAAACGAACAGCACACTGAGAGCGCTATGGAGCCTTTTGACTGACGGCTTTATAAAAGCTGTATTCTGACTGTGTTTCATCCTTCCAAAAGCACAGAGGAGCTGCGTTATCTGACGAGCCAATGTAAGCAAACTGCACATTCGCTAGCAGGATGCAGTGATAATATTGCTGCTGCAAAGTCAAAGGAGACACATTTAGTGAGGAAGAAGAGGCAAAGGCAGCAGAATCCTTTTGAGTGAATTCAAGTTTTTTTGTAGTGAGTGGGTGGAAGCTTTTTTTTCTGGCTCCACTGATGAAGTGACTTCCAGATGGAATAGTGTTTGCTCAACATACACACACACACCTGATTTTCAGTGTGACTTTGCAGTGTGGACCCACAGAGGAGGTCATTGTCATTCATCCAAAAATAACTTCAGAAATTTAGGATGGAACTGCTCTTTAGTAAACGAAAAAATGTACGATTGATATATGGATTCTTTATTTTGTATGTTCTGGTTACACACTTCCTGCTTTATCACAGAAATAAGAGTACACAATAGGAGTGGATGATATGGACATTTAAAAGATGACAAGGCATAACCTGTTACTAACTAATAAAAGTACCATATCATTTCATCACACTGATGCAACAAGGCACATAAAAACATCCAGCAGCTCTGCTCCTTCCATATAAATCACCATATGACCACCCTAAATACTGTAAATACCGTATCTGCATATTCTACATGAAAATAGAGATATTGTTCTTTAGAATATCACACATCGCAGTTATGAAGACCGGCAGAAAAGATGGACATTTAAAAAAAGATGGTGGAAAGATGCTGAGCTCTCTATATCTTACAATTGGCACCCTGTGGCTGTTCTCAACACCTCGTGCAGGGCAGTGTGGCCCTCTGTGGTGCCACTTCACTCTGTCCATTGTCTCCAGAGCCCCGGGAAAGATCACTTTCCAGTGGTGAATCCAGCCATAAAAATGCAGAAAGCTGTTTGGCCCTGGAGACTTTCTGCCTGTGCACACAGGCGTGAAAGGCCCACCACTGCCCCTGTGTGTCAACGCTCTAATGGAGGCCCAAGGGAGATGCAATCTTCCCAATAAATGATTCAGAGACACAATGTTTTTCATAGAATGCAGGTCCACGTAGTTGTGACGAGTGTACATCTGACCAAAGGCGGGACATCAAACTCACCGCTCTCACCTCTCAATGATACTCTGAATGGTTCAAGAGAGAACCGACTTTATTCACTGGGATGAAACAGAAATAAAAAAGTTCATAATATTATCTAAGGAGTCAGTTGCTGTACGATTTTAATATCATTAGTTTGTTATTATTGAGTGTTACAGAACAGATTTTTAAAATCTCTCTGCCCTTACAACTTCATTATTAAACTGTAACAACAATAAACTCAGACTTTATCTTCACTAAAGCTGCAATTAGTAGGTGATCAATCACCTCAGCAAAAATTTATAGCAATTTTGATAATCTTTTAATCGTTGAAGTAACTCTTGTGAAAAGTGAAAATCTTTGACGTAACATTAATTTAGAAGGTCACTGGTTGTAGTTTCTCCTGGATTCTGAGGGTCACTCAGAGATAACATCAATTTGATTATGTTACCCTGGGGTATCATGAGGTAAATCATGAGGAGAGACCTCTCTCACAATCTGATACAAAAACACATAGAAACGTTGAAAAAAACAGCAGTCAAATAAAGTACGCGTACTTTGTGGTACATGGAACAAAATATGCCAGCGCTCCCCAAAGTCTCATACTATCACGGGCTGCATTAAAGTAAAATAACCTTCAAAAGTCAGATTTTCTTATTAAAGCCAAGTAAAACCAGACTCCACTGTAATGGAAGAAATTAGGAAATTATCTTATTGGTCACACACATTTGGATCGCCTGCTGAAAAACAAAGGGCCATTTCAATGCCGCTGAGCTCTCCAGCGGCCTATAAAACTGAGCTGTCTTTAAAAAGCCCCAGAGGACACAGGAGCAAGTAATTGTACCACAGGCAGCAAAACCATTAGTCCTCTTCAAAGCCACTGTTGCGATCATCTTTATAATTCTTACCCAACACATTTTTACATCTTTTATGACTGCAAAAAGAGCAAGCATGAAAGCACACCACAAGTGCATCAGATCTATCATTACTTCAACTTAAAAAGATTTAACAGAAAAATCTATAAAGACTGTTTGTTTGATCTAATCTGATCTGCGATCTAATCTCTGACTACTTTTCATGGCAGGCACTCCAAACAGTCCCGAGGAGGATGCTGAGTTGGACCAAGGGCATGGCAGCGTTCAACTTACTTTCCACCATCAGAGCCAGTAGTGAACACGATTGTTTCTTTGAGATTGTGCTATTTACATCGATTATTTAGTGTGACAGCCACGAAGAGTTTAACTATGAAGGCGAGGGCGGCTGCTGTCTGCAACCCACTGCGCTGTACATAGCAACCAAACAGCGAGGCAGGACAAGCTAAAAAGTGCCGTTGAGTTGTTGGCTGGGGATTTGGAGTGACAGCTTATTTGGGAGATTTACTGTGGTGTCACTTATGAGGCTTCAAGGAGGAGTCACCAGATTGACTAATCTTTGACACTGCTAGAGTTAAATTGGACACACTGGAAATATTTTGTCTTTGATCAATGTTTTAATGAGGGCAAAAGTAAACAAAGTGGCTCTACGCTGAGCAAAATCTGACAATTAACTCAATCCTCTGACAAGTTTGTGCTATATGTTTTTCAAAAGAAAGAATACAATACAGGTCCATAAACATGAAATCACTGTAAAGTGTACTTTTAGCCATAAAGGCTCATGAATGTGAACACAGATGTGACTGCAGACGCCTCTGCAGCTAACCTTGTCTGAGGTTAACCACGGGGAAAACGAAAAAGAGCATAACTTAATTGGTTTGCATGCTTAATTAAAAGCTGGTATTTTGAGAACAATCTGATTGCGCAGTTAATATAAATTAAGCCTCTTAGGATGAATCTCCATAAGTGGAGTTAAAAAATAGGACTTTCAAAGGAAGCTGTGAGAACTCTGTTAGCCGACTTTCAGTTTCAGTCCCATGCAGTTCAGCTTGTTCTCCTCAGGGGAGACATGGTGCTGATTGTCTTATGGCTCCACGGGGATTCAGGGTTAAACCCCCCACTCTCGTTCAATCGTACAAGACCCATCATCAAGTTGTGGTAAAGCAAAGCAGAGGCTAAATACGTCTCTAAGTGTTCCAGCAGAGAATGATGAATTACTGAGAGGAGGATATGTTATACTGTATACTGACACACTGGAGCACAGGTGATTGGGAACTGGGACTTTTCCAGAACCATCCCTGACAATCTGAGTGTATTCTCGTATCCACGTCCTTCAGCCTCCTAAAAGTCAACACAAACGTGACATGCAGCGTACCAGACTTTAATTCTCACTGTTTTCAATGGGCACACTATTTGTCTTCATGGCGAGGGGCTTAGCATAATTTCGGTGCACGACAGCCTAAGCATTGGGTGTTAAAAATATTTCAACTTTTCTCAACACAGAGCTGTGCTTCAAACACGTTCTCGATAGTCTCATAGCAACAGCGGTATCCACGAGTAGCACTTCTTACAAGCCTCTCTTACTCACGGCCTTACTCTTCAATGCATGGCCTTCGAATGGAGGTAGGCGACTTCTTGCAGAACATGCACAATGTAAAGATAGCATTCAGTCTTCTTAAGCAACAGAGTCTCAAACTCATCTTCAGCTGTCTCCCACGCAGCTTACATAAGGTATTGATCTGAGTGTGCCAGACTTCAAATGGAAAAAACAAGTGAGTAACACGCAACTTTAAATAGCTTAGCACATGAAATATTTAAATCGTATCAAAGAAGATCTGTTGGACTCAAAATGACTGCCTTCGACCTCATTGTAAAATGACGGCAAGCTTATGTGTCAAGATTGGGAAGAAGGAGCTCTGACAGAATCTTTTGCCCGGAGCAGAGCAACGAGGCATAAACGCCACCCCGACATGCATCCACCCAGACGTGACATCTGAGCAAGGAGTCATTAATCAAGATGCAAAAGGAAGAAAATAAAAAAAAGGCAAAACACTATATAGTTGATATAAATTTATATAAATCAACTGTAAAGTTGAATCAGTCGAGATGGGAGAGATGAAATGGCATCAGCGCATCCATAATGTGACACTGACAGATCATATCTTTGCAAATGCTTTAGATGAGAGGGCAGCATCTCCAGTGTGGAAGGTGCTGTGAAGGAGAAGACAGAAACACGTTCACCTGCTGCTGTGAGTGGAGGGGATCATTGCTTCAGCACTAACAGACACACACGCACGCACACACACACTCACATATATATATA
>JBAJHX010000081.1:12252339-12264712 GCA_037176925.1 Amniataba percoides | reverse complement strand
AAGTATTATTATCTAAAAATAGCATGTTGAATTGTGAGACGAAGACTGTACTTTCCAAGCAAGCTGAGCGGGAAGATTAGACAAGCTTGATTTGTTCCAAAGAGGAAATTAAGAAATGTTTGGTCACTGAAAAAGATGTTAGCAGCACTTCTTTAAATACAAAGCTGCTGCTGCTTGAAAACTTACTTTATCTTGAGTTTCCTCACTCAGTGTATTGCTGTAAAATGTGAAGTAAAGAAAAATCATTCAGACCAGAAAACAACTAGTCTACCATTGAAGAAAAACTGACTTTTGCATCTTGTTATTCTGAAGTGTCATTTCTGTAACAATCACATTGGCAGTGACAGCAGCAGTTCATCTTCTGTCACACTTCAAGTGCTGTCATGCTCGTTTGGTTCAGCTCATCTTCTACAGATGCAGAATGTACGTAGCTGAATCTTATTTCCAAGCACATCACACAGTGAAAAGGTCTGCTGCTTACGGTTTTAAAACTCACAGTGCCCACACTGGGCTATCGTGTATTCTTGACACATAATTAAGACAGAAATCTGACTGTGGACAAGACCTCTTTTTTTCAGTGCATCACAACTGACACTACAAGAGCCTTCCACCTAACCAGTTAAAATTAGATTATTGCCCATAATGGACTCCTCCGCATTTGAAAATCTAAGTCCGATGG
This sequence comes from Amniataba percoides, assembly GCA_037176925.1. Classification (NCBI taxonomy): domain Eukaryota; kingdom Metazoa; phylum Chordata; class Actinopteri; order Centrarchiformes; family Terapontidae; genus Amniataba; species Amniataba percoides. Next base: position 12,264,033 of record JBAJHX010000081.1, on the reverse strand, counting down.
AGATGGTTGGGTTCTCACAGACTGTTTGCAGACAGCTTGTATGCATGTACCAGGACAGATAACTGAATTAATAGAATTAACATAACTTGGTCCAAAGAAACGTTTCCCGGATCTGCAAAGAGGACGAAGAGCTGAGATTGTGTAATATCAGCACAAAAAAACTCTTTTCATACAAAATGCAAACTATTCCTCATTAATTTATTGCTCGGTCAGTCTGTCTTTAAGCCTTTAAAATCTGTGATGGATGTATCGATACTCGGGGGAACTGCTGAAGAAATCGGTGCTTGAGTCAGGTTTTTCTGGTCCGAAATCTGGGACTCTTTGGAGATGAAGAGAGAAGCGACTGTTGAAAACAAGTCAATACCTTGACTGATATATCTTACTCAGATATTGATTATTTTTCATAGTAGATGAATAACAAATTACCCAATGATACAGACAGGGAGTGTGTGGGAGTCTGATGGTACAAAATCGGTGGAGAAGATCGACAGAGACTGGTTCTAATGCAGTGACATTTCCCAATGGGACATTATAACATGGTGAAATGTGATAATGTCCACTTTTTCTCCTTTTCCTTTTCTCATAAAAACTGATATTCCTTTCACAAGACTGTGATTATCTTTTTTCTATTCCCAAAAAAAGCTTCCCTGATAACCTTAAAACTTCTTGGGGGCTCAAAGGCTCTTTATTTTGTAGGTCAAGCCTTCTTGAACACCTTGACTACCGCAGAGACTGACTGAATGAGGCCAGTGGATTGATGCTGCAGGTAGAAGGAAATGGGAGCCCACTGACTGACAGAGTGGAAATGTGACATCGCCCCAGAGGCCTGATGGGAGTACAGGTGCATGCTGGTCCAGACTGCCCAGTCCAGACCTCGTCAGTCAAGCAAATAGCATTCTGGCCCTTGAGCATCCTAAGCCATCAAAAAGGAAGGTGAGTTCAGGAAAGTCACTCAATATCAGCAAAATACCTTCAGCTACTGTTCCACTTTCTCACTAACAGAATCCATCATCGCCATCAAAGGCAAATGCTGCAGGATACGGACAACATATGTGGTGTGTGATATAAGTGTTGCACACTGCTATGCCATTTCATTTCACGTCCTCATGTAGGTGGGTGGAGAATCTGAAATTTTTGGAACCTGGTACTTCAAAATATCTTTTCCAAATATTTTATAATTATTTTCCATCACATTCATTGATAAACTGACACTGGAGAGGCCTTTATCAAAAATAATGTAATTCAGTGGACTGCATAACATGAGTGAATGGCCCAAAGTGCAGTGGGGTAAGAGCTTCGAATAGTGCCCACTTTTCTATTTGGCATAGTTATTAAGATTTTCATGTGCAATGAGGGATTATAAGCAACAATTACAGATGTTTGTTGTGTGGTGGCTCATCTGGCGAAACTGTCTTATTTAGAGTCTGTATGACAGCCGGACTGCTTGAGTTTCTTACCCTGGTAACGTCTCTGCAAACGTAAGGAGTTTCCGAAGGACCTTCAAAAAGAACACCTCTGCTGTAAACTGTTCCTTTAAGATGCCACAATCATTAGCCTGGGTTTGGCTTTATGGACAGTAGACCATGACCCTTTGCCTGTCAAATCAAAACCCACACTGAATATGCATTGATGCAGACATTTGAATTTGCGTGCCCTTTTCAAGACGGACAGGACCGAGTAGAAAACTCATGAAGTAGAATCAGCCCGGCCGCTTGAGCATTGCACAAACCAGCAAAGCTGTAACTAGGAAAAGGCTGGGTCACTTCACAGGGAGCAGCCAAGAGGAACAGATTGCTTCTGCTCTGCATGATCACAGTAGGGACTGGTCTGAAAGGGGTCTTTGTTTGCCCAGGGGGAAGCTAGAATGGCATGGCTTGGCTGCACAGGGTGGCATGTGGTCTGGTGTAACTGGGACCGGGGTGGCGTGGGAGGCTGCACTTCTTACTGCAGGTCCTTTCCCCCTGTCTTCCCAACCTCTACTCAGTCATGCAGCTCTGGGAGCAATGATGTCATCCAGCGCTGCAGGCGGGGGACGGCCTCCGTGGTGAGTCTCGCTAGAAAATATTCTGCAGTCTGAGATTTAAAGAAAGGCTCAAAGATTCCTGTGTTTGTTTGTTTTTTTCCCAGTCTGTGTACTTGATAAAGGAAATGCTCTTATATGGTTAAATTAAAACAATTTGCCTCGTCATCCTCAGCGTCAGTTGGTGATGTATCTGTGGTGCACTCACATGCATAAACATTTCCCTCAAACCCCAGTGGACAATGGACAGGCAACAAATTAGCAAGTGAAATCCACAGAAAAATGAAGAAATGAATAATTCATTCATCTCAGTATTACAGTGTATGAATGTTGGTTACATCTCTTCTAAAAATGATCCTTCCACACACCATGAGAGCACAGAGCTGAATATGATGTTTATGGCGACGGGTTTGTTGGAGGACATCCATCACCTAAGAATAAAACGCACAAAGCCCAGTGGTCCCAGAAGCAAAAGGTGTGTCTCAACATTATCATCACCTTCCTCCCCCGCTGTGCTACTGCTTTGCTCGAGATGGATGAGCTGTTGTAGGATGAAAATCGCACTGCCATAAAATGAGAACCTCCCTCGTCAGCAAAGGAAAACTGCAACTCGGAAATATGCTGATAGATTTGTCAGCATACCTGAATGTATGGCTTTGGGGTGATTTGGATTGCACACCATCAAAATGACAGACAGAGATGTTACTGTGAAAATGAAAAATTTATGTACACTTGGCCTGGAAACACTTCAAGTCACACAGATCTGAGGGACGTTTGCAACCTATAAAGAAGTGAAGTACACTTCCATTTTTTTCCACTAATTCAAGATTGCAATTAAATTTTAAATATGTTTTCAGGAAATTTGAAAGATGCAAGACACAAAACCCAATTTCAAACAAAAGTCTGAGCATAAACAACCACTCGCACATTCAAGACCCAGTTCCTGTATGTCTACTGGAGCAATAAGGGGTTCGGGTTGACTTTCAAAAGTGAATAGAGCCGAGTTGTTTCCATCCCACAGAAACAACACAGCCACTAAATCTGTTTTAATCCTGCCAAACGAGGCTCTTGCTTCTTTTTGGCCTTCCCTAATTAATAAATATGTGTAATCAAATTGTAATCCCTGTTCTCAGATGAATGAGGACGCACGCAGCCATCCATTCATTTTCATTATTTGTATTCACTGACAACAGGGAGACAGACAATGGGCGCATCACCAGGGTCAATTTAAAACCTCTTTGTGGTACTGGAGTCAAACACAAAAGATAAATACACACGTGTATGGCCACGCTGGAATCACAAAGGCCCAGTGGGAAACAGTGCATACACATACACTTTGGTTTGGTTCAGTGGGAATGAATTGAGGGTTGGCTGCTCAGAAAAGAGCAAAGGAAAACACCGACTTGCATGAGACGCACACATGCATCAACCATCTGTAAGTGGCTGTCTGATCCAGTGACAGTGATGAATGAAGGTGGGCTAAAGAGGTCTTTAGGATGATGCATTGCCTATTTAAATACCAATTGTCATAGCTTAATATGATTATGCGATAATAATAACTAAAACAAGAATAACATCAACAGATAATGACTCATTAGTCAATTGTTACTAGTGTTATCGTCATAAGCCCACATGATGCAGCCCTTCAAAATAGGAAAAGAGACATTTCTTTCTCTCTAAAGAAGCTGTATCTCAGAGGCAGGTCGGCCATTAATCACAAGGTTTGATCCTCAGCTTTGTTCATATGTCTAACCGTCTTTAAGCGAGACAATGAACCCCAAGTTGTACCCAATTTGTTTCTTTGTTTGGGGAAGAAATTTAAGTTTCTTTGGCCAAAAAGTATTTGCTGATTAAATAACAGAATGACGCAACATTTTACGTAATAGGTAAAATGAAGGATTTTGTCCTTTGATCTTGGTTAATCACTGCAATGTCATAACACAATGTGCGGAAGTTAACAAATTCCACTGAGAGAACCACGACCTTGAGCTGAATTCACTAGAAAATACACTGTAAGACAAAAGTCCTCTAAACTCTGCTGCAAGGGCCCGGAGAGAAATGGATCTTCCACAAACCACCAGCCTTGAGCCCAAATTGCTGATCTCATTACCACCATGTAATCAGCCTTTTTAATGATCAGGGCCCCTTTCAGCCTCCCTGGGATCACGTCATCCATCTGCTCCACTAGGATTCAGTCCTACTCTCCTCGCCGTGAGCCCACTGGAGCACCGGCGCTGGATTAGCAGAATGTGCTAATGCTGCACCCTTCAGGCACTAATTACTGTACCAGAACAAGTGGATTTTCATCCGCGGGCTGTATTGCTCACTGTGATGTGCCGCCACTTGCTGTTGTTTCCCAGTCTTTGCTGGCACGCCAAATTTGTAAATACAGGAAGGGAAGACAGCAGTTTGTTTAGCGAGCCGAGCAGCGGATCTCCGAGATAACAAGTCTGGTACCCAGCTTGCATGTCAACTACGGTGGTGACTCACAGATGTGGTGATACGGTGGGAAAAACAAACGGAAAAGCTTTGGTGTAAACAAAGGACAAATCATTAAATGACGAATGTAACGGCACATTGCTCTGCCATGATAAAGGTATAATAAGTGTTACATGAGGTGAGCTAGGAAGTGCAGCGTGAGGTGAGACATAGCTGGGAGCAGAGAGAGTTTGGGCACACATTACACAGCACACCTGGGGAGCAATGACGAAATGAGCAGTTGCCATGGCGATGAGCCGCTACAGCATCCCACAACTTCAAGGACATGGAAATGTCACTTCTTTTCCTTGGCTGCCACTCAGGAACACCAAAGATAAGCGAGGACACAAATTAAAACACAAGTGCACGTTTTTCAGCTGCCATACATCAATTTCGCTGTCAAATTTAAAGGCATTTTGATCATGAAATCAAGGAGCGTATTGTTTCAATCCGATATTTATTTCTTAAATATTTCAAAGATATGTTCAAATATATATTCAGCAATGGTTTAGACCTATTAAATCAAGCATGTTTCACACCAGAAGGATTATTAATCACATACAACATATGACAGAAAGTAGAGCCACATCTTCACGGTTCATTGGGCTAAATTCTAAAAGCGGAGTGTTTTTTCTATAATCCTCTCAGGCTAGTGGTTACATAAAACATCTTGATTGAGAAAAATAATCCACAACTGGATATTAGAACAGGGTCACAGAAAAATAAACCAGCAGAGTGGGTTGTGATCTAAACATACCAGTCTGCGGCGAGAAGGAAGAGGAAGATGGAGACGGAGAACAGTGACATGTTGAAAAACACGGATTAGACCTGCACGGCTGCAACTGACCACAAAAAAAACAAAAAAAAACAAAACAAAACAAAAGAGTGAATATGATTATGGATCTTGGACCTATCAAAACTTGCCTTCTACATTCAAGGGCAGTTGAGAAAAAGAGATAGTCAACCGCTTGTGTTTAATTCTCCTCAAATTTAATTCCTGCTGCCTCTCTGTGACCTTATTCTCTAAAAGGAATGAGACGTCCATCTGTCTTTCCCTGGTGTTGACACACTGAAGGATTTGTGGCCATGCTTAAATAATATTATATTGTTGGTCTGGCAGTCTGCTGTGCCCCCTCTTCCTTTCTCTCGCTGCCTCCCCACGGTGACTCATCATCCAATAACCTTGACAAATGACCTTCAACACCCACACTCAGAATAGCAACAGACAAGATTTACAAAGCACTTTAGAATTGGCCTTCATTTCCTTCCATCTGTTATTTTCCCAATTATATCATTCTCTGAACGTTCATATACTCATGATTCACCTTCTGAATTTGATGAAACCTGTGGGTTGGTGCACTACAGAGATGTAATATTGCCTGACTAAATACAGTATTAGAGGCGATTTCCTGCTGTACCTGGTGTGCTGATGAGTTGCTTCTTGCTGACCAGTTCGTCAAACTTGTAAATCCCACAGAAAAGGGCTACAATATCTGGTTTCATTATATTTGTGTTAAGAAGAATAAGGATTACTGTCAGTCATGAGGAAAAACAAAACCACCACTATGTGTGGTGTAGAGTACGCAAGGAGGGAAAGTAGAGCAGTGCAATATGCCAAGCACTGTCCTGGGGGAAAATGCAATGTGCAGCATGGATATTACTGCCAAAAAATGCCTGTGCCTGTTTGAATTGGGCCAAAGAAACATGTTGTGTTGAACACCTCATGTAGTCTAGAGGAACATATTCTGAGGATACGTTTTCAAAGAATAGAAACTGTGTGCAAATCAAGTGCTGCATTACCATTTATTAATGATAACTAGCTATGCAGTTGTAACGGAAGCAGATGTCTTGTGCATCAGAGGTGTAAACAAACCTCCAGAAGACGCAGTGGTGTTAAGCCATAAGCCGTTTTCATGCATTAAAAAACTGGGCATCCAATACTCAAAAATCATTCTTTCAATCAAAATAAGTATTGTACTCTGGCAAAATAATTTCCTTCGGGATAATAAAGTTGTTCGTATTCGTTTTGATAATCATAATAATAAACTTTAATCTAATTTAATATAATCTTATTTACTCAAAATCTACAAATGCTCATACGGGCCAGCAGTCAGTCGGGCTGAGCCTGGGAAAAGCGCTAATGCACTTGCATTATGGACGACCACGAAAGAAGTCACTTATACCTTTTCAGCAAAGACCATGTGCTGGCTAAGCAGCTTTTACTGGAGTGGATGGACCACTCAGTTTGGATGCTCCATCTAATGTTTAATACATCCATGGCGTAAACATAATGTACATCGTAGAGCTGTGACCTTCAACTGCAGAAAGGAGGAATTAACACAGGCACGCATCAGTCCCAAGCGACAGAGATGGACTTAGAAGGGATTTTTATGTTATTTACAGTTGCATCAGCTGTCTATGGTCTAAGGTCTATGCTATGACCACTAATTTATCTCGACTTTGTTTCTTAGAAATCATGTTTTGTCCTTACGCATGTTTTAGATGCTTGGACATTGCCATTGTGAACAAAAAATACTGCTGTGGTTGTTGAATTTATCCAAAAGTGACCCTGAAATCAAAATTGAAATGGTTTAAAGCTAAATGTTTTGACAAAGACCCAAATAATTTCTAACACAGTTGCCAATCTTGTGTACTGATGATTCATCCGGGAGAGTTTCATGCTGATCCAAGCTGTAGACGTGCTTCAAGGGTGAGTCATATAACACTGTCTGTGGGAAAAGTAATTGGACTTTTACTTCATGGAACCAGAGGCGCTCAAAATACCCCCCTCCTACTTCTCAGCTCTATAACATTAATAATGATTTAGGTGTAAGTAAGCCATATCAGTGAGCCAAGCATGTACAATTGCAAGGCAGTCGCACTGGCACGCCTTTTGTGGATACACCTGCAATTAAATAACGGTGCCAATCACAGCTGTAACGTATAGGTTACACCTGTGATTGGCAAGTCAAAATCTGCGTCACGAAGGACTATTTTGATGTGAGAAGGGCCAAATAAAACAGCAAGGAAAGTTTCTGCTGATCCTTCACAGTCCTTGTCTTGTGTGCTTTGATTCAGAGACAGGAGTCTTAGTGATAAATCAAATCAAGGTGATGTTTGCAGTGAATGAAATGGGCAGTGAAGTATTGACTGCAAAGTCTGGCCAAGTCACAGAGCAAACAGGGCCTGACAGCTGGGTGGTAATTACTCCAACATTCACAGAAGGGCACAGCCTTGGCAAAGACTCAAAATCTCAGTTTCTGCCCGCAGTACGGTTAAAAAAGACAGAAGTTCAAATCTGAAATATCAGAGACAGGCAATACGCTGATTTCTGCCTAATTAGCAATAACCAACCTTGACTGAGGAGAAGTGACCTACATCTAGTTTCATCAATGTAACTTTAAGTGCATTGTCGATTTCATGGTAAAGTATTGTAATAACTGTATATCACTATTATTCCACACAAAATACATAATTCATATCATCACTCATCTATTATTTAGCCTCCTGCAACTTTAAGAAATAGTGTGGCTAAGGCAATGATGCAATGAATTCAAAATAACAGAGGATATACCACATCATCTTACAATTTCATCACTGCCCTGGCGGCTGCAACGGTGACTGCTTTACAGTTCAACGATGTCCTTTTTAACAGGTCAAAACTTTTCTACAGCACAACTAAGAATTAACATAGCAGAGACTGGTGACTGAGGAATGAAAAACCTGCTCATAAATGGAAGTGAGCATTTTGCTGAGGAAAAATAAATGCACTGACGGCAGAAAAACTAGATTTGTAGCCATAACAAAACATAATCTCAGCTTGATTGTACCTCCTCCAGTCCACAGCACCCTTAAGCCACGACTGCCACCACACTACATCATTACAGTACCCAGCCATCAGCAACAGTCAGTCTGCTCCCTGCAGAGGAGACACATAATGGGATGTCCTGAAGGGCACTCCTGGGGGCTTTCCATAAAGCTCTGCTGCCACTCTTCAGTTAGCTACCCTCATTAATTATAGAGGCGAGTTAATGCCTACTGTATAAGAGGCGTTTCAGGAAAGCCCAGAGGAGCTGGGAGTGGTGAGAGCAGTGGTCAATGAAGATGCTCCAGTAAAACTCTCTGCTGAACAGCGATAAACTGACAAACAGATAAGCCAGATGTCCAGGTATATATCAACTTAAGTATTGTTAATCACAGATGTGCAGGGGTGACAATACTGCTCTGAAAACAGCTTGTTTTGAAAGCTAGTATAGAAGGTGATACTACTTTCACAGAGAGCAGAAAAGCAGCGTAAACATCATACATCCAATCAGTGGTAACTTGACTGGTCTGTCAACACATACATCACGATGAGTAAAATAAAATAAAACCAACCCTGCAAACAAACTAGCAATTAGTAAAAGGCTAATGCTTGGCAAAAAAGCCAATATTTCCAACAGAATGTTAAATCTGTATTTGCATCACATTTTAAAGATATGGAAAACACATTTCTTGATTCGCTTGTTTTTGTTTGCTTACTCAGATTTTTTTGGGAGCTTTACGGTCGATTGGATGTTTGCTGCCGTGCTTGTTGTTCATGGTACGCCTCGATCGCTGCTGCCGGATCAGCCCTTAAAAAGAGCAACTGCAGCATCTGCTTTGTGCCTTGCTGTGCCACGGGCTACGTATTACATAACATGGTAAACTTCAGAGGCTCCTTTTGGTGTGAGAGGCAATAAAACTGTAGCAAAGCATGAGCAACGCAATCAATCCAAGATATATCACTGAATCCTCCCAGAGCGTTTGTACGTGGGGCACCGACATATCAGATAATGATAGTCACAGAATGTGTTCATGATTCATTAGCTCTGCATTGGGCTCGAGGCTGCATGTGGGCGAAGGTGGCCAGGCCAACTCCTCTGTAGAATTTATTCCCTGTACCTGCACTGAGGAATGGCTTGTGATAAAAATAGCTTTGCCCGCCACAAACTGGACCACAGCATCATCAGCATCATCGGTGTCTCCACAGCCCACAGGATGCATGATTGATCTCTGTATTGATTGGACTCTACCATACTTAATTGCATTCCACTTAGGATAGCTCCCTCAATACACGGCCGGTCATGGTATAGGAAAACAAGCTGTTTTTGCAATATGGATTCACAGTTTTGTCTCATAATGACCATACTATCTTCCATCACCCAAGCCACAGCAAATTATTAAATAATTCTAACAATTTAAGAGAATATAAACTGAAGATTTCTAATATTTCTATATTCTAATTTATCTGCAAAATGTCACACTGAGAAGATGTGTGATTTTGGAGCCTCCTCTTACCGTTTTATATTATATGAAACTCTACTGAAGCAGCTTTCGCCCTCTACATGCAGCCAAAGAGGCCCAGGGCAAACAATCACTCTTCCTTTCCAAATGAGTAGAGAGACTGACACGCTGGGTAGCTGTGCAAACAGCCTTTATTCCCTTCAGCGGCACCTGTCTCCTGCCCTGGGGAAAGTGGGGAGCTCCATGAACACCATTTATTGAGAGGGAAGCACTGCTGTTGAAACAATCCCCTTCAGACTGCTATTCTGCTGCCATATGGCGCACCTCTGTCTGTGTGCTCAGCCAAAACAAAGACACAGGCTGCGACCAAGAGGCTAAAATTATTTCCTGAGGTCTTTACTTCAAAATCACTTCCTACAAAATTAGCAGATTTTACAGTACTATGACACCTTTTATCACATGCACACAACATAGAGTAAGGAGACAAATGCATATTTTTGCTTTAAGGGTGATTTTACAACCACAAACGTAGCCACGTTGGCTGAAAGTCTGAAAGTCACATCATCTCAGAGTTTTGTCATGTTGCCCTCAAGTCTTCAATTACACGTTAAAAGCACAATATGCTGAGTTTGGGCGTGCTAAAAAATGGATGGTGGTGCCGGTGTTATTTTTGGATATGCTTGCTGTGTGGCTCCAGGGATGACAATGTCGGTCAACCACTTCTGTCACTGGATTGATTGCCATATATGTTTCTAAAGACATTCACGGTCCCCTGTGGATGGAGCCTAATGACTTTGGTGATCCCCTGACATGTTTATCTCTTGGGTCGACAACTATTGGATGGATTACCGTGAAATTTATCATAGATATTCATGCACCCTAAGGACTTTGGTCATCCCCTGCTTAAGTATTGTCATCAGGGCAAAACTTCAATTTGTCAAATACCTTGATTGATGTCCAGACTTGCAAAAGTGATGGCATTCCCATCAGCCTCAGCTGTACTTTGTGTTAGGTGCAAATGATGAGCAGGGTAAACATTATACCTACTAAATATGAGCATGTTTGCAGTCATTGCGTTCCATGTTAGTGTAATATGATATAATTTTTATAATCTTTGAAATTAGGACATTTCATCTGAAGAAAGAAGAGTGTAAGATGAGTTTTATTTTGTGTACAATTATTTTAGGAATGGTCCTTTCAGATTTATTGTTTGTGTCATTTCAAAGAAGAACTACATACAAAAATGTTAGGTTGTAAACCTGTTAAGATTGCTGTGTGTTATATATGACCAGATGGAAAGAAGACGTTGTTCCTGTGCTTTTCTTTACCCACGACCCTCAATTAATTATTTTTAGTTAACACTATAAAACGATGGCGTCACATTAGCATTGAGCTTCAAGCACTGCTGTGCCTAAGTACAGCCTTAGTGTGCCACTAGCCTGGCTGTATGCTCTTAAGACGTTTATATTTGCTTTTCTACAGTTTTGAAAGGATTTTATGGATTATGTTGTGCTGCACAAGTTTTTTCCATAAGCTCTTATACATTTCACCTCCTAGTGCTATTGTGTTGATGAGATACACTCCAAACGGACACTGTGTAAATAATATCGGTTTCAGATAGCATTGTTCCATATTCATTTCTTTGAAAGATGAATCTAACAATAAAGACATCAGACTGTAACCAATCGGAGCTCTCCATTTGATTTGTGTGAAATACACAAAGACAGAATCCAATGGCAGAAGCTCATCTCTGGTTTTGCATAACAGAGATCAGTGGAGTACATCTGATTCCTTCAAAGATATCAGACACCCCCAGAGAGGCATTCACAGTGACAATCAAACCTTAAATCCATGTCACTCCTTGGCCTGAAAACCCATTTTCCTCAAGACAGCAATGCAGTTGTTCAGCACTTACATTGTTCGTAACGTGA
>JBAJHX010000081.1:12226405-12245434 GCA_037176925.1 Amniataba percoides | reverse complement strand
CAACTGACCAGCTGACCACCCTCTCTGTGTTTTAGATAGTGGATGGATGGAGGGATGTAACAAAACATCTCTACTTTCAGTCATGAGTGAGGACTCATGGAGACTTGCAGATTTGTGAAGCCCTTGAGTCCTTTTAATCCTTTTTATACATATATACTCAAATGCACTGATAAAGTCTGCAATGAGAGAGTCACTGAAAACAGAAAAAAAAAACAAAACAGAAAATAAATGATGCTTTGAATTTTTCTGATTGTCGTCTCGAAATGTGTCTAGAAGCCAACCAAGTGTCAAAAACTGTCCAAAAGTGCCTCAATCTGGCATTGAAGGTCTGGTCACATTTGTAATTTAATTTGCAAATTCCAAGTCTAGATATTTCATCTAAGCAAAGTTATGACAAGATCTACATTTGAGTACTGTGCTTTTTGTTGAAATAGGGATTTTACAGGTCATAGTAGGTAAAGCACATTATTAATAGCTGTGCTCTATTCAAGCGTCTTGGTAATCTATGACAGTGTGGCAGTGAGCACAATACCACGGCCCTCACACTGAAGCAGCTGAATGGCATTCAGTCATCACAGGAAGTGCAATGCTGAATGTGTGTCAGGGGAGCAGTGGGGCGGGCTTATGACGGTCCTGTCGGCGTGAGTGTGGCATCAGTCACCTCACCACCAGTGCCCTCCAATGGCATTCAGGAAATAAATTACCTTCCTGTGAGCACTAACAGCCAAGTCTTTGTCGGGGCTTTTGGAAGGGCAATCCTGACCAGTGAGTGAGCTCACATTTTGTTAGAGTAACTGTGGAGTCACCGTAGCAACAACTGAGACCATGGCACCCCTCAATACACACTCAAACACACACACACACACACAGGCTCCCATCCCCCGGGAGTCTCCTCACCAACATGTCAGCAGGCCTCAAAAAGACCTTGTACAGCACTGATTTTGGCCACAGCAGTAAAGGAGGAAAATACTTTTTATTATCTTATTATCTACATCTGGATTTTGGATTTGGAAGTGACGCTGCCCTGAAAGGTGGCAGTTGTGCTTTCCTCAAACAGTTATTTGCAAACCAATGGAAATCACAGGTTTCGCAGGATGTAAGCTCTAATTAACTCTGTATCTGGAATAGAGTGGGCCAGATCACTGTGCTGACAGCCATTAAATACATCCGTAATTAATTACAAGCCCAACAACAAAACATCGGAGAACACTTCGGACTGCGTAACACATTTACACTGGCGAGGAAGAAAGCGAGCACATCATCACACTTTCAAGCTGTGAGCATTTGAAGAAATAATAATCCGCATAAACAGCAGAAAATGCAAATCGTCAAAAACAACAGGACTAGTGAGGAAACGCTTAAACATGGCCAACTCCTTCAACAAAAAAACCTGCTCAAAAAGCCAACAATCGTCTCAGGGACAAAAAATAGTTTCCAAATGTCTATGGAAACATGCTCTCTTTGTCTGCCTCTCCCCTGAGAACAAAATTGACATGACACCTTTTCATCTGTTTTACTGTGAACACTGACATACACGCACCTTAGAGCAGAGATACAGAAGAAACACCAGCGACTGACTGAGTGACAAAGGCATATTTGCAGCTTCTTTATATGCACAATCTTGGAAGCAGAACTCTTAAGGTGAACTGTGATAACAACCTGCATGTAGAAGTCTCAGACTCATCAATAATGCAATAATGCAGACTTAAATTAGGATAATGCTTGAGTTTTGTCTCAGCAGCATGTCCACAAACAAATTAGAGCGTATGCTGAATTCACAGACGGTGAATCCACTTGGTCTTGTTTTGATTCACTGTGTGGTATTTGATTTCTTTTCACATGCAATTTTTCTGTTATTCAGACATGTAAATGTGAGGCGTTGCCAAAGTCTTAGTCTGACTCTCTGCTGCAACACTGCATTAAAATCAAGAGCAGAAGAAGGCCTGAGGGCAGCAGAGGATTTCAGGCACTTCCATCAACCTGTGTCTAGATGAGTGCTAAATCTACAAGGCTGTGTATGATGAGTGCTCACTTTTTCCTCCTCCAAACACAGTGCGAATAATTCATTCAAGCAAAACTTAAGCTCATGCATTACAGCTGCCACCGCTTTAAAGAAGATGGACCCATTTTCTTCCCTTTTAAGAAGGCCTCAGAGCTCAGCTGTGGTGCAGATTTTGTGTTTCTTCTCTCTGCTAAAGGTGTCTCTGTGAGACACCATAGAGATGTCCCTGCTTCAATGTCAGTGAAAGAAATTAGGCTAATATAAGCCACAGGCAAATCTGAATTTGGAGCCATTAAACAGTTTAGGGATGGGATCAGAGTGTAATGGAAGCCGGACTAATTGGAATAAATCTGAGCACACAAGAAACAGGATAAGAAGGTGAAAAAGAGAGAGAGGGAGAGCCAGAAACACAAAGAGGTAGAGAGGGATCATGAAAGACCGAGAATATATGACCTAGTTATGCCTCTTACTTTGCATTCCCTAGTCTAGGTGTCCTGGTATCCTGGGTGATTTTGGTTTCTGGCAGGCCATAAGCCTGGAAGGAAGGAAGGAAGGGAAAGGTTTGAACTAAAAGAGGAAACACGCTCCAGCGGCGTGGCCAGTCAGGTGCATTAGCTTGCTCCCTCCTCCCAGGGCCAGGTTAGACAGACAGATAGCCAGGATGCCAGACAGTCACAGCAGAGCCGGAGCGTTCTCCTCTTTCACTCCACTCCCCCTCCTTCCAGCCCGCTGACGTCAGCCACCCAGACCACACGACTCTGCTGCAAACAGCACACCTGCTGGCTTCACAGTCCATCTGGCCCAGCTCCATCTCTGGCTCAGCTCTCCGAGCAGAAATGCAGGTCTGTTTACAACCTGGGCGCACAGTCACGATCCTACAGTAATTGCGGTATCTATTTCACGCTTGCTCGTGGGAGAAAATGGAAGTGATTGCAGTACTGCCTGCTGATGATAGCAGATGTCAAAGTGACAAGAATCAGACACGTCTTATTAATGTTTCATTGTTTCGCGTTGCAGGTGAAACGTTTCCCTGCTATGTCATGGAGCGGCTTTAATGCGTCTACATGTTGCTGTCTAGTCAGAGAATTCACCAAGGATTTCCTTACGCCCCTCTCCTTCAACTGTGCAGCATCCAACAAAGGGAGCAATGCTGTCTTGTAATTGATGTGACAGGCCCTCTCACCTACTTTCAATGAAATCAGCATGAATATAAGACTGCACCAAAATCAAAGCAACGCCTGTAGTAGAAAGACAAAAAAAAAACTGGGAAAGACTTTTTTTAATATCAGAGCCTGGCTCTGTTTTATCATTTGCAAGCAATGTATTTCAGCTGACAGCAGTTTATTTTCCACTGTGATAAATGGCCGGTTTTATTCCATAAAACTGTCATACATATGTGCACATATAAGGCCTCTGTGACCACTAAATAATCCCATTCAGTGCTGCAGCAACATCACATGGCACATTTTCAGTGGTGTACATCTACAGGAGACACATTGTGTAACTTGGCAGGCATCAGGCAAGTCATCCAGAGAAGCAATGGGATACCCCATGTGCATTATTGATGTCACAGGTTCAAGGCAAACTGCATTAAATGGTGAACCATCAGGAGATAATCCGACAAGCAGCACCGCCTAAAGCTAAATCACAATCCTGCCAAAAAAACAAAAAAAAAGACGCCCTTTGAATTCAAGAGTGGGATGTGCTTTTGACATCCCGTCAGCCCTGAGCTGCAGGAAAATGCCATGTCTTGTCCTGCAGGGCTCCAAGCCTGCCACCAAATTCACTCAACATCATCTCTGGCAACAGTGGGTCATCTGAGGGAAGTACTACACCCACAACCACCATCCAGTCAAATCAGTGTTGCATGAAATGTCAAAAATAACACAATTACTTCTGGTGTCATCGTTTCACCAGCAGCGGGACGCGCAGACACTCTCGGTCCCGGTCACAGTCTGCAGGTTCAGACACAATGCGGGGAGCGAGTGAGCGGACGGTGGCCGACAGGTGACTGACCTGAATGGTGCACGTATACTCCGTGTCGTCCAGCAGCCTGACGGTGCAGCTGTATTCCCGCTCGAGATTCCTGATGCTGCCACTCATGAATCGGCTCAACATCTTCTCGGAGGAGGGGGGTCGGATGCTCTGCGTCTAGGACCAGAACAATAAAAAAAAAAAAAAAACTCAACAGCAAGCGCACAAGTGAATGTCACATTGACCGCGCTCCCCGGTCCCCTGAGCGACCAGCAGCCACGGATTGAGCCACCATTGTCGTCCCGGTAAGTTGTGGTCGCGGCGGGCCCGTGCGGAGAGCAGAATCCGAGGATGCCCGCATCCGAGCTCCGGAGGCAGCTGAGCCGCGAGGATTACCTCTCACCATTCACCGCCGCCACTTGAGCAGGGGGGGCGGGTCCCGGCGAGAACTGACGTCAAAGACGGCCAATAAAAAGGGAGTGTGTGTGTGTGGCTTTTTTAAGCGCTTTAATATCCAATATTGTGTCTCCTACGCCGCAATTTGTCCTGACACACACACACACCGAGCAGGAAACACTCAGGATGGGCTGCTGTTTGTGTAATATCCTCCACAGACTTACAATCACATATCTTTTTTTGTCATATATATTATTTATATTGCAAAACTGCTGGGTGATGTGTGACTGTAGTGCATGCATTAAGCCTAAATACAATATATGTTAAGTATCCCTTTGTGCAGCCCCGAATGCATTAGCTGAACAGAAACTATGTGCACCACTTAATGTGTCTGTGGTGGATCAACCAAAAACCCAAATCATCCAGGACACCAGTTTTAACCATGGCAGGGTGACCTGTATCACTGGCCTCTGGTGTTAAAACACTGCAGTGAGTTTTTCTGAATGTATATAGTTGAGTAAAACTTCAGGTCACCCGTCCTGAAAGCGGGGTATGGTATTATTTATAACCCCTCCTGTAACAGAGAGTCACCTATTAAATGTATTTGAGCGCCACCTGCAGGCCAGTCGTCGTAAGTGCGCTTTAAGCAGCCATGTGTAGGAAAAGCCAGAGAAAAATGTTTTAAACGCTCTTTGGTCTCTGAGAGATGGACGATCGCCAGAAAATCAACAACAGTGTCATTTTATCACAATTTAATTTACAGCCAAATCACCATTTCTGATTGTGACCTGTAAATCCATATTTTAAAAAATATGTTTATATCACTAGGCCACAATTTCCATTTAATCGGCATTGTCGTTACTTTGATTTAATAATATTTTTACTCTGCTGTCTACTTTGTAGCATTTTCTATTTGTAGTTTTTAAATGTCTTACATTGCCTTGATTTCGCCCTCCCTTAAGATCTCTCTTAAAATTTATTGGTACAGTGCTTATGTCTTTGCACCAGCACATCAAAACAAATCTGTCGTATGTGAGTGATTTATCAATAAACTGATTATGAGTAAAAGGGATGCTCATGGTTTCTCTCTGCCGTGACCCGGATTCGAACCGGGGTTGCTGCGGCCACAACGCAGAGTACTAACCACTATACGATCACGGCGAGCTAATGGAGCTGGTACGTCGGGGCGCTGTTTTCTCTATAAGACCATTACGTAATAGAGTGAGGCTTGTTAGTTTATATATTATGTGACCGTTTAGTTTAGAGACCAAATGAAGCAGGAGTTACAACTTTTTTTTAAGTAGCTTTATGAAGGTATATTCTCATACTAACTTCGCCTTTGTTAGCCAGTGAAGTTGGTAAAAGTAGCTGAAAAAAAAGTTTTTTTAGACTATTTTTATTACGTTGTGTTTAAGTTAAAAATACTTTTTCACTGTATTTCGTCTGGATTTTACGGAGCTCCTAAATGGACATGGAGAAAAATTAACATGTTTTGCGAGGGAACGCAAAACTTTTCGCAAAACTTCATGTCCATTCAGGGGCACAGTAGTGTTGACCAGCTCTAGGTGCTCCGTAGTTTGCCTGCCTGACCCGGAAGTACACGAGATCACACAGAAACTGTCAGACTTTGCGAGAGAACGCAGCGAGGTAACGCAGTTTTGCAAAGGTTTTGCGTTCCCTCGCAAAACTATTTTTTTCTCCATGTCCCTTTAGGGGCTTCGTCAGGATTTAGTGTTATATGTGTGTGTGTGTGATTTTTATTCTTTTATTCTTGCAGCTACACTGAAAACACACATAGGACCAAATGATTACGTCACTGACCTGTTATCACATGTATAACTAATCTTGACATTCATTTTTTTTTATGTTATTTTATTTTCATTTTACAACACGGGTTTACACAGTGAAAATTGTAACCCCATCCACACACCACACACACACACACACACACACACACAATATTTTAAAATATACTAAAATTAATTTAAAAAAGAAAAATAACATAATGAGGGTAGTAAACTTTTTAGATTTGGTCAAAAGTAGCACTCATTAACTCTCAAGTAAGGGTTTAACCAAACCAGCACTCAGCAACATAAATGTTCATTTAAATGTAGTCTATTAAATCACAAACTTTGTAATCCATTCAAACAGCATTAACATTTAAGTAGTTGATTTGACAGTAAAGACAGGTAAGAGCAGATTTTTCAAAAGATTGCAATCAAAATAGTGATGAAAGTAGTTCTCTTTATTAGATACATTATTTGATAAATTAGGCTAGCCAGCTTGCCACTGATAAAAAAATTATATTATTATAATATTATACATTACATGATGAAATCAGGGGTTAGTTAAATTAAGTGTTAATGTTTCTTAAGAATTGAAAGATGGTCACAAAACCCAAAACTCAGCCATTCACTGCATAATCAGAGTCCAACCAAACTAGTATTTACAATAACAGGGCCGCAAAGGTTTAATGTCGAACAACGAAGTCTTACGGTTCATTTTCATCGTTCTCTTCAGGTTCGTTGCTCCTCGTGACTGCAACTTTAGCGGCACACTCTGCTTTTCTGGTGAAAGGGCGACACGGACCAGCCGGAGTCTGATGCAGCTGTGGTTTGCTGCTTTGAATGTTGCCCATACTTTGGGCTGAAGTACTTTCTTGTTTTTTTGCTGCTGCTGCGTGATTCCTCCTGTGTAGTTTACAGGATGCCACCAGAGGCTTTCCTATGTCCACCTGTAGGCTTTCTGTCCGGCGCAGGTTGCTGTCCACATGAGTATAGTGTAAATCCACCTTGATGACAAGCGATTCCTAAACCAAAAAAAAGGCATATTTCATATTGATTGTACAGATTTTCCTGCTGTGTCTATTTTTTACAATAACACTTCATGGGAAGAGAACAGGACACACAGTAACTGCATACCGTAAGCTTTTGAAGAGCACAAAGTCGCAGAGTACAGTCTGGGTTATAAGATTTCTTCATCAGTAGAGAGTCCATCTCCTCTGACCTGCCAGGGCCGGAAAATATGTCTTCCATCGGCTAAGGATTTAGACATTAGGAGATTTTGTCAGCATCATGACAATTTTTAAACAAACTATATTTCAAAATGTGCATATACATTCACTGTCTTATATACTCTTCATTTACACTGCTAGAAAGGCATAGCAGCACTGATGTAACTCTAATAAAATATCAGCCACTAGATGTCAGTACGCTCCAAGAGCCTGTCGTTGAACGCGTGCACATGTTCTAATCTAGCACAACAGATGTCTGTTTCTGCTTCCTGGTTTGTCTTTGTCTGTGCTTGCAGCAGACTAGATGTCTATATTTGGGCAGAACTTCCTCAGACATGTGAAACGTGGGTGTGTATGGTCATCTTTGAGAAATTCCTGCTGGCTAATGGAAAATGACACCGCAAGCAACATGGAATTTATGATGTAGATACAGCTTGCAGTTTTTAAACCCAATGATGAGGTTAATGAGTTTTATAAAAGAATTATTTCTTAGAGAAACTTTTTTTTATGTATTTTGAGAAATGGTACGAAGCTGCACAGACCTCTTTCACTTTCTATACAGATAGCAGTAAAACTTGACAGGATGTCTGATAGTTTGAAGTAAAAATAAACACTTACAGGTGTGCAGCTCAGAGTGATGGTGCAGTCCTGTGTTCGGGGGCTTGTCGTCTTTACAGTAGCAAATGCAACCAAGACATTAGAGAACAAAGCTGAGAAGCTAACTTCCACTTCTACTCCGCAAAGAAACATCAGCCGCTTTTTCCGTGGTAGCTCTGAAAGAAGATAAGAAAAATTATTTAAAATTAAGAAGAAATCCTCAATGTTTTTTTTTTTGGCTGTAGTTTCATATTATTATGGTATTAAAATAATGACAGCAGCTGTTTTAACATTAACCAGATAAAAGATTTTCAACATAATATTTAACCCACAGACGTTAACCTTTCATCTAGTCTGAAGGAGACTGACGTGATTATCAGATTAGCCCACAATATCAAGATCACACTTTTAAAAGGAGGGTAAAGTGCATTTGAGAAAGTTGTGAGGTATGAGACAACTTCCTTTCATCAGACAGGAAAATACACTTTGTAAAATGAACCAGTTCCCTGTTTGATTTATCAAAAGCAGCGAGTATCTTCCTTTTTGAATGATGCTGAAAATATGACATCAAACCACAATGCCTGCACTTGGTTTGTCACATGCTGCTGGCGTGCGGGAGGTGTGAGGAAGTGTAAACAGAACTCTCTTTCACTCTTTTCAAGGTGACAGCATTTTAAGAAATGGAAATGTGATTTGACCTGGACTTTAATGGAACAGTTAAGAGAGTGTAGGTGTAGGTTTGGGGAAATTATCCACCCTCACCATTTGCTTGTCTCCAGCAGGCGTCTCGCACGTGCAGTTCCCTCGTGTGGCCAGTGGTCCGAACTGGGTCTGCAAGCGATCGAGGTTCCTTCAGGGTGTGTTTGATCTCCACCACCTGTTTGCCTGTTACTAGAGGGTCTCTGCCTAGATCTGTTGTGGAGAGAATCAGAATCAGAATGAGGTTTTTGGCCAGGTATGTAAACAAACACAAGGACTTTGAGTCTGGTTGTTTGTACACACATATATACATAATACATGTACCGTATTTTCCGCACTATAAGGCACACTGGATTATAAGGCGCAATGTCAATGAATGGTCTAATTTCGATCTTTTTTCATATATACAGCACATCAGACTATAAGGCGCATTACACACAGTGCGTATCACTCCGCTAGGCTCCTGACTACGGTGGTCGTAATGCTCCAACAATCCATCAAGCAGCGCAGCTTCAGAGTTACCAAAGTCGTACTAAAACATTTTGACAGATTTTTGAGCGCCGTGTACCACATAAAATTGGTTCGAGGTCAGTGAGCACAACCAAAATTCATACATAAGGCGCACCGGATTATAAAACGCACTGTCGATTTTTGAGAAAATTTAAGGATTTTAAGTGCGCCTTATAGACTGAAAAATACGGTATATAAAAATGCAGGTAAATATGGTGCCGCCATGATCTCAAGACAAAACTACAGCAGCCTCAACAAAAATGTCCAGGACATCTTTCCCATATTTCACTCCATTATCCACTTAAACTTATAAAGTCATTGCAGACTACAAGAGCCTGTGCATGTACGTCTTTTGAGCATGGGTCTGCCTGAGTTTTGCAGTCACAGGGAGGGAGAGATGAGTGAGCTCTAGATTCACCCTTTGAGGAACTTAGGGAAATAAAAAAAAAAAAGTAAATATAGTGTTTTGGAAAGCCCCTCTTTACAAGATCTAACACATACAAGCATAGGAAGCATTAAACAGGAATAGTGTTCACTTAATTTAATATACATCAATGCTTGGCTTTTGACAAGAATTTGGTGTCAGGTATATTTTGGGAAAGCTGTCTTCACTATGTTCCCTTAATGGATGACCAACAAGCAGCTCATCATCGACATCTCTTTTTTCATCTCTAAATAAATCCCAGACAAGATGAGCAGATATTGAAAACTGAGGCTTTGGAATTTTTAAGTTACTGCCCATATGGCGGCTCAGGGGTTTCAAATAAAAAATACAAAGAGCTAAAAAAAAAAAGAAAAAGGCTAAAACCTGACCAATGGTTCATTTATTCACTCAGATATTTCCACCCACACAGGCACACATACATACGCACACACAGAGCTGTCAGCAGGGCGTCCTGTCCTGCTGGCGCTGTGTTTGTGAGTGAACCCATGAGAGCAGTGGCAGTGGGTGCCCAAACGGCAGAGCAGCTGTCTTGCACTCTGCAGCTCTCAGGTTTCTCGCTGTTCTCTAGCCAACAGTGTGAATTTCCAGAGAATGAGGTCACATGCTCAATGGTACCTCGAAAAAACGTATTCTACTAGAGACCCATCAAACAAACACGTGTGAAAAACGGGGCCACCTGAAAGCTCCCCGTCCCGGCTCAGACACAGCTGTACTTACAAGTACTGCATAAACAACAGAGAAAGGACCGATTAAGAAAGATTATAAAATCTTGTATGTGGTCCACCATCATGCCAAGGAACAACCTGTTCCTTAAGGCAGTTCATACTCAAGATTGCACTCAAGATCTCTTAGTATCAGCCAGGAATGTGTTCACTTGAAACCACATCTTCTAAGATGCACACATCCAATTTCATACTAAAAGACGAAGCATGGTAAAGAAAAAAAATTACACCAATCTTTGTTACGGCCCAGTGTTATGCTTTGCATTTATCACCATGTTCCCTACAAAGTACATCCACAGTGTTCTTTAAAACAACTTACCCTCAGACACCTTCTCCAAGACATGTGTGACTTTCTCGGACTGTAGGATGTGCTCGTTCAGGTACTTGGTGAAGATTCCAGTACTTTTCCTCCCGTTCTGGACCTCAAAGGCCTCAGCATCTTCACAACTGTATTGGGTAATAAGGACATCTTTAAATACATATACATAACCTTCCATTCTACAGCATGTGGATGCTAATTAGAGAAATTATTCTCAGGTCACATCAATAATACAACAAAAATAACAAAGTACATACGTGGCGTAACCATAAACAGTGTTCCCACTCGGCCCCAATGGCATGATGAATGAAGGTATGCAATCCTGGTTGTACCTTGAGTAAGTAAAATAGAGTTTTTATAAGAATGAAGCAATCAAAATAAATCCTGATAATTTATGGATTATAACTCATATTACGCTATATGACAGTTCACATCTTTATGGTAAATTACGTACAATTATCATTTTACAAATACATGTGAAAATCCTTGTGTCACTAATATCTCTTACAAAAAACAAATGAATTGCTGTACACACCATTTCCTGCAGGTATCCAGTAGGATTACACTGAGCGCAGTGCGTCTCTGCTGCATCCTGAGCATCACCCTCTGCACACACACGCAGTTTTCAGGTCGGTATGGTTGTGGCGCGTCAACAGCTACCAAGTAATTCCTCCCGGCCTGCTCATACCCGTGACCCGCATAGTAGAAAAGGCCTGTGAAGAGTATTTCAATACACATCTTGTTAAAGGAATGAATAATAGCAATGCTTGGAGGAGTCACAACGAGGAGCGAAAAATATTCCCAATTTCTCTATGGTACAACAAGTTTCAATTCACAAATTCGTACGTCTTTGTTTCATTATTAGCAAGAGAGAGTCAAAAGAGAGAGTATCATTCTGACACAGCGAGTCACTTCTTTTATCATTGTTTTTATTTCATCATCAACATAATCGCATTTTAGAGCTACGAATAAAGGGTGTAACTGTGTGTCTCCCAAACAATATGACTAGGTGCTACGGATATGTGCTCAAGTTATTAATCACTGAATGTTTTCATAAACTGCAATGTCACCTTTCTGTTTTGTTTAACACTGTATCACTGATTATCCCATTTAGTGTGGTTGGCTGATTCTTTGCCGACACAGATTATATTAATCTACTCTTTCAAGTGTTACAGACATTCAGGAAGTGCCTTACATGGCATGCAAAGTTGTGAACATCAGAAACGCCTACGCTTCTTTCTACCCCTTATCTGCCCACTCAGCCGTGCATACGTGCAAAGCAGGATACTATGAACCGTCCATGGGTTCATGACCAATATCAAGTGGACAGATAAGGGTGACAGAACACGACAGAGGAAGTTCCAATGTTAAATTTAAAAAAATTACTCTGTCTGTATTTTTGCAAGGACAAGCTCTGAATTCACAAATCAGCTGATGCATTGCGTATAGACACATCACACTCACCATAAACTCCTCGGTCAAGAAGCTGGATGAACTTTTCAATGGCGGCCAGCATCTCCTCCCGGGTGAGATCCAGCAGGGAAACCACTCTGAAGCCGAGCTGCTGCAGCAGGTTGCCCAGCTCATGCACATCCATAATTGGTGCCATCAAGCCAGGGTGGTTGGAGTAATTCAGGTTGCCGATAAGAAGGGCAACTTTATCAGTGGCTAAAGCAAAGAGCAAACACAGGCGGAAATTTGAAAAGAGCTCACTTAAAATAGAACAGGTTGATTCTGGTGAGAGTTTCTTTCCATAAAAACTGTACCTGTGGGTGCTGCAAGGGGACGCTGATCAATTTGCACTAGAGGATATAAAAGAGAGGAGCACAAAGTTAGTAAGTTTCTTTTTTTTCTTCCTTTTTTTTCTTTTTATCTAAAGCGCTGTGATTTTATCCAGGCAGGCACACCATTTTGTTTCTGTGGGCAGGGCAGTTGTTACTATTTCCAACTCCTGGCGATAAACTCTGTACAAACGTTACTGCAACATAAGTTAAAGACAGGCGAAACACTGCAAGAACTAGTTTCATTTTACATCACTTTCCTGTTGTGTGTTCCTGTTTTGCGGCTCGGATGAAGCACTATTTGGAGTCTAACAACTTCCTTTTTAGTCTGTAGAAATGGGAAAGTACCTCCAGCATAATGGAAACAACCAAAAGCCTTAACGCTAAATCAGTGGAATGAAAGGAGTGCCAAGAGAATGCTTTTCGTCACATCCTTTTCACTGGAAACAGTGGAAGTAAAGTCCCAGAAAATATAATCATTAAAGAAAAACTGTAGTTTCAGTTATGATTTACCAATGTCAACATCGACTGCTTCAGTCCACGTCTCTTGCAGCACGTTTGATATGGCGCACAGGTACGATCCTCCGTGATCAGCTGTTGCACAGTCAATCTGCAAGTACCACAATAGATTAAATTCCAGCTGTTGTTTGCCATCAAGATTACTCAACCATAAATCAAAACACTGGACATTTTCTAAACAAATGACATGGCCTGTGATTCAGAGTCTGTGAAAGGAGACAGTAAATATAGCCCTGTGTAAACAATCACTATCAGCACTGAGGTGAGCAAACACTCGCTTGCCATCCTTCCCTACCTGTAGCGTGCCACTGGTCTTGTCATGCAGCGGCTGTCCATTTCTGTACCACTGAAAATGTGGAGTGGGGATGCCAAATGCGGCGCAGCGGAGAGTGAGCTTTGTGCCCTGTAGGACTGTCTGGGATTTAGGGTTGACTGCAATATGCGGCTCTCCCTGCCAGTGTGCTGGCAGACCTGATGAGAGAGAGAGAGAGAGAGAGAGAGAGAGAGAGAGAGAGAGAGAGAGAGAGAGGGAGATTCAAACCCGGAGCGATCAACTAGCAGCATGAATACAGCAGTTTTATTTCCAAGCGAGAGGCTACACGTGCACGAGTATATGAAAAAAAGAATGAGCAAAATACCTGATTTATCAATGTCCAACACCTTCACTTTCACCCAGTCGCTGAACACGCAGTTACAAAAGCGATCATTCACTCGGCACACGTAGAGCTGAGTTGTCTTAGCTTTGATGGTCAAGTCTGCTTCAGTGCCGCCGTACACCTTGAAAAACAAGAAATTAGAGCAAAAATTAGAGCAAAGCGCAGATGTGTCAACAATTTCCTCGCTGAAATATTTTTATAGTTCCAGTTTTTAAAAGGGGTGCAAACACCAAGACACCTGTGTGCCAGAGTAACCAACATGTTCAGCACAAGCACAGACAAACACACAATCCTCATAGACGGGAGACATTCCTACCAAATGAAAAAAAAAAAAAAACAGCAAAGGGTGCCAACTAAAATACTCCAGCTGTGAAACTTTTGAGACAAGGAGGGAGTCCAGTTTTCCCCTCACAGCCACCTGTAGCTCCTGACACTCAAACGACACAGGAAGTGACTGACTGACTGACACACACACACACACACCTCCTTCTCATCATCAGTGAACCACTGGTGGTCGAGGATGCCTCTGCCCTCCGCGCGGACACTCAGAGTCACCTGGTGGCCCGCAGGTACGCACACAGAGACGGGGTGGCGCACTATGACGACTTCTGAAACAGAAGACAGCGAGAGAGTCAGCTGAAGCCCTCGGTGTTGTTTTGACAAGCTGATAAGGCTGTGGTAACGTGACCTACCGCTGATCATTATTCGGCAAGGTTTGGGGTGAGAGCCGGTCATCAGTGCATCTTTTTTCTTTTTATTCCAGACTGTCAAAAGAAATAGTTAAACAAAATATATATATATATATGAAATGGGTATATATGAATCCACCCAAATAGGATTTTATGAAAAATTATTTTAACACGATGTGAATAACACTGGAGGAGGGGGAGCAAAATCACATCTAGCCTCAAGCTTGTCATTTTTTGTAGTGAAGCTTTAAACGTAGTCACACACACATCAACACAAGAAACGTCCCCATTGACAAGTGTTCACAATAGTAATAAAAAATATAATAATAATAAAATGTGTTGGTGCATACCTGCCGTCGGCCACGGAGGAGATGAGCAGTCGTCGGAGTTCAGCCAGACTTTGTCCTCCTCCTCTCGGTCTTCATAACTTTAAACACATCGATAAAGCGCTTCCCTTTCCCGGAACGAGACAATGTGCACACACTGACACGGTCATTACCGTAGAGTCTGTAATACGGTGGCATCCTGTACATTATAAAGAGTCTCTCGCCTGTGTTGTATGAATACGTGTGGAGATCTAAATGAGGTAATTAATATTAATATCATACTGAATTGAAAATCGTCCATACAGACGAACTTCGCGCCTGTTAGGTCGGCGAGACACACTCAGGTGGTGCCGCTTCTAGAGACATTACGGTAATGAGTAAATCTGGGGCTCCATTCAGCCTCTGAACAAACACATGCTGAGGTTGAGTCACATATCTACTTCCAAAAAGTGTTCCTTAAAAACTGGACAAACTTATACTGGAGATTTCACTACGTAGAGAAGCCGAGAGGCTATTAAGGCTATAGTCCAGTTTGTTTTACATCAAAAGAAATGTGAGATAAAAACAAATCGTCATCATAATATTGACACAATAGATGGCTTCTTCTTTAGGCTTGTTTACACAGACACCAGTCTTTCACATCCATAAAAAACACACCTTCTTATTGTATACGTGTATAATGTGAGTTAGAAATGGATGACGTGTGAAAGTGGAAGAGGAGCACAACACTCAAAACACTTCAACACTTGTAGTTTAACTGAGTATATTGTTATATTGGCTAGAAAAGCCTTGAAATATAACAGTCTTTGAATCTTTTCTAAAGCCTTCCTTTAGTGGCATTTGTTAAAACATTTATATAAGATATATTTAAATAATGTTTAGTAATGTTTGATTTGTTTTTTTTAAATATGTTTAGTATGTAACAAAATGTTAAGTATGTAACTCTTTATTTCATTTCTAGCATCTTCTTCATCTTTCAGAAATAAAGCCATATGGCATTTTAGTTTACATATAGATAATGGTTTCAATTGAGAAGGTGTTTTGTTTACGTTTGTTTAAAGCTACATTTTTTTAAACTGAAATTTTATTTAATCAGGAAGGCCTAAATCTCCTTTTCAAACACATCTTGGCCAAATCAATCCAACATAAAAATATGATTAAAATCATTGATAAATTTGAGAGAATTATGAAGAAGAGTTAATCCTAGAAACAAACTAAATATCACCATAAACTAACCAGAGGATTGTCTAAAACCATAAAACTAAATACAAATAATTGCAACGATAACAACTACATCATCAAATCAAAGTATCGATTTTGTCAGCTGAGTCTGTTTTTGACAAATTGAAGTGAAACGTCAGCAACAAGGGGGTGTCTGTGTTTTGACCATGTGTTGCAATACGAAGTGAGAGGCCGTCCTTTAACAAGTCTTGAGCAAAGCAGAGGCCATAAAACATTGCTTGTCATCAGCCACATCCTGAACCATATTCCACAGACATGTTTTGCAAGACCACATCAACTCCACAACACTGTCTCACTGTGGGACACCATTTTTCCAACTTATTGAGATGGATCACCACAAAACAATGCCATTTTTATAGTATGGCCAGTGGTAAAATGCCAGATTTTTAAATTCTGTTAAGTTTTTAGACTTCTTTGCTAAGTCTGAAGTCTACTTTCGGAAACTCTGATGTGCTCCTGCACCTATTTGTGGGCCAGCTATAAATAGGCCTCTGCTGGCAACACATGCTTGTCTATGATAGGCAGTTACAGAGATTTTCTTCACAGACCCTGGCTCCAAAGCAACACTGACAAGATCTCAATGGTAAGTTGGAAAATTAACCAGATTTTAAGGTGACCAAGAAACACCTGAATTACACTCCCAACACATACAAGTTAATAACATATCTTAGTTTTGTGTTTGACCACTAACAGCCTTTCCAAACTTGATAGCAGATCCTATTTATAACTAGCTTCAATGCAAGTACTTTGCTTAGACAGAAAGGACAAGCATAGAGTCTGTGTGTTTGAGCTTTGAACAAGCAAATAACCAAGTTTGTGTCTTATAGCTTTCTATTACTGACTTTGAACAGTTTTTGTTTTTTGTTTTTTTGCCATTCTGAAGTGTTTCTTTCTTTTGTGTCCAGGGGCTTTTACATGGATAACACCATTACATTTGAGCCTTGAACACTGACGAGCTGTGGATGTGAATACGGAATAGTTTTATATTGTCGGCAACATATTTGACTCGGATCTTACATTTTTGGTGAATAACATCAGTGGACAATGACTTCCAGAAGGCCAATGACTCGCACTTATTCTGGCAATGGGAGGACGAGCAGCTTCAGTGAGGACGAGGGAAGCTCTTCCAATGGCCGCTCAGAAAGCCGCGGTACTTACCTCTCGAATGTTAGGCCTGAAAACAGGTACACATTTTCCTCTATAATCCGTGTATGCAGAACATTTTCTTGTTTTTCTTGTGAAGCAGATTTTTACATTTGTATTGTATTGCATTTGTATTGCATTATCGTCAAGAAACAGCATCTGGGTCAGGTAAATAAAGTTAAAATAATCACAAATGAACATTTCTCTGTATAGTTAAGCTCTTTTAGCTGGAAAGTCAAAATGAAGCTGGTCAGATTATACATTTTTACCATATTATTTAGCACATCACAGTGAGGGTCAAAAATCACAGTTATCACATCAGTCATGCGTGTTTCTGTTTCTAATCCACAAACAATAAGAATAAGAAAGTGCTGCTCTTGTCAAAGATGAGGTGGGCTAATTAACCATTGACGTCCCTTCATTTGCCTCCTCTCTAAATAGCTATTCAAGGTATTCTCACTACAGGCCAACGAGGTAATCCACACTTTTCAAACATTCCTCCCAACTAACATCTTAACCACAAAAACTGGTTTACCCCAAGAATGGCGTCTACACACGTTTTAACTGTAATGTAAGTGTCCAGTTTGTCCAGTGTTGCGTTCAGTTTTAGTGATGACCACTGGTTTTAGTGTTGGATTGCGAACTTTGTTTTGCTTGACATCTCACAAGTCTCTTTGTCACTCTGTCACATTCCTGTCACTACCAAAAATTGCCATTAACATCCTCTTTCTCTTGATTAAGAGAGTAATTGGAATGGACTGCACAAAGGTGAAGAGGTCACTGATACGACAGTGAAATGTAAAACTGTCTATCTTTGAAAGCAAGAAATTGACACTCTAATGTGTTGGTGTTTGCCTCCAGGAGCACGCTGTGCAGTGTCATGGCTCAGCTGACCGAGGACATACAGCCTTCCTTTGACACCACCTTGAAATCAAAGGCAGTGTCAGAAAACTGTAATGTGAAGTTCTCCTGTGTGGTATCAGGTAGGTCTGCTCTCAACAGCGTTGTTAATTTGCGTGCCTCTGCTTGTTGATTTTGGTGTAACTGAATTTTTTCAGATTATTTGTGATGTTAAATAACACAAGATAATGAATCTGAAAAATAAAACAACTTCACCTTGAAGGCACTAATACGAATCCACTTCATTCTCCCTAAACTGCTCCCCAAACACAACAGATCATGTATTATTCAATCTGGTTTTTCAGGATGTTGAGTATGTAACTGCAGGCAGATGAGATGGGTGGGTCCATCCAACAGTGGCAGCTGTTCCTCTGTGTGACACACCAAAAACATGATGCAACAGCCTTCAACACACTCATGACAAAGCCTCTATTGTGTATTTTATTTACTGTATTGTATAGTTATTCATATTAAATGGAATTTACTTTCGAAGTGTAATACACATGTAACAAATGTTCAGAAATAGTTGTTTGTGGCACATGGGGATATTGTCTATTACCCAGAAGCAATCAGTTCATTATAGTCTGTCCTTGTCTTTAGGTAACCCAGCTCCAGAGCTGAAATGGTATAAAGATGATATGGAAATGGATCGGTATTGTGGACTCCCAAAATATGAAATTCGAAAAAATGGAAAAACCCACACCCTGCACATTTACAAGTATGTTGCACAACGCAAGTATAATCTACCTGTTGCATTTATTCAAATGAATTGAAGTGCAGCTTTTTGTTTTTTGTTGTGAATGCTCACACTGTCAGAGTACCTTTAATCTGAGATTCATTGTGTTTCTGTTTTCAGCTGCACACTGGATGATGCAGCCATATATCAGGTCTCAGCCAGCAATAGCAAAGGCATCGTCTCCTGCTCTGGAGTTTTGGAGGTTGGCACCATGAACGAGTTTAAGATCCACCAGAGGTTCTTCGCCAAGCTGAAGCAGAAAGCGGAGAAGAAGAAGGGTGAATTGGAGATACAGAACAAGAAAGAGGATAAGGAAAATATCCAGAAAGAGGAACCGCAGAGTAGCCCAGAACGTCCTCA
>JBAJHX010000081.1:12188912-12212861 GCA_037176925.1 Amniataba percoides | reverse complement strand
CATGTCACACACAGGCTAAAATCTCTTCACGGACTGTCTGTCTATGCAGAACTGACGCTTCTCACAGTTTCATATCAGTTCATGGTGTCACTGGCTCCCTCACACTTTACATTCCTAACAAATCACTGATTCCTCCCTCCAGGAAAGCCCAACTGGAAAAAAAGTAAGAAAACGTTTCCTTGTTATATTTAAGACCCAGCTTTTATAAACTTATAAACTAAACTTTTTAAAACTTTTTACACATTTTACACCCACAACATTATTGATTTGCGATGAATCTTTAAGAAGCTCTTGTGTATGTTTAGTTTAAAAAAATATATAGTTGCAAATGTTCCTGTTTTTGTCATTTTACATGGATTTCATCTTTACTGGGAAACAATTTATTGCATCTTATCACATAAAATGTATTATGTAAATATAGCTTTATGATCATATGGATGTATGCATTGAAATGATGAGTATCATCTCACCCCAAAGGAGATGAATGCCCCCATGACACTGCCTGCAATTGTGGCAAATCCTCCAGTCAGAACAGCATGGATCTCAGATTTGGTCATGTCCTTCAAATAGGGGCGGATTAGCAGTGGAGCCTCAGTCTAATGGATGAAACACGTGGAGAATGTAAACAAGCAGCGCACAGTAGTTTTCTCTTTTCTTGTAGTTACTAAGGATTGTGTATGAAATCATAGATTGTATATGATAGTGTTGCTTTTCAGTACCTGCCCAACAAATATATTGCCGGCCACGCTCAAGGTCTCTGTGGGAGAGGTTCCCATCGTTATCTGCATAACCCATGAGATCTGCGTGGACAAAAACACATGGCTCTTGGTTACGGCATGTGGCTGCAGGTGAAAGCAATATACATGCAGACCTACAGAAACTTTTGATGTTGTGGCACCCATATATGAACTTTTCTTTACCTTCAGAATGAGCCACTGCATCACTCCCAAATAGTAAAGGATAGACATCACACTGCTGAAGAACACAACAATGGGCAACGCCTGGGGGAGAAATCAGAAGGAAAGTTACACACTGAATTTTCATAACGTATATTCTTGTGGCAGTATTTAAGAAAGAAAACACTCTCATCCACTTACTTGGAAGGCAAAGACATCTGCGATCAGTTGCGGTCCAAAAACAAATCCTGACCCTTCTTTGGTATAGTCAAGAAATATCTGTAAACATAAAGAAGAACCACATGATTTGTCAACTGTAGGACAATACAAGAATGAGGGTGAATGGACTAATAAAATGGCTCTAAAGATAAGCATGATGATCCCCTCAGTTAGAGAATATTGTGCCCAGGTAGATAAAGAACACCTTGTGCCATACAAGTAAAGTTTAAAGTGTGTTGTGCAAGCCAAAAGCTTCAGTATCATAAACAATGACTGGTTAGAAAAGCTGGTTCACACAATTTACAATAATACTACTGCTGAGCATGTTGCATATAAGATAAAATGTAAATTATATAATATGGATGGTGTTGATTGATTTATAATGTGCAAATGCCAGTAAAAAAAGAATAAATATAATAAATATATTCAATATGTTCAGATCAAACAAGCGTAACAATTTGTTAATGTAAAATGTAAATATTTCACAGCAAGAAAATATACAAGTATAATACCTGCACTTGTTTCCCAAGCCATTCGAAAGCTATCAATCCAGGGTTTGTTCTTATAACAAAAAGGCCGATGCCAAACTGCAACCCAAGGCCCCAGAGCACAGGCCTCCAAGATACCTGTAACATGATTAAAAAAAAAAAAAAAGGTAGCTATATCAGTTTATCAGGGCGTCTTCATAAAGCCTTGTGTTATTGCAAGGAAACCCTTCTATTACACCTTAAGATGATAGGGGCACAAGGCCAGGTGATACACAAAGTCTCAGCAAAACAGACAGATAAGTTGAGTGATAACGCCCAAGCGGGTTTCGAAACAGTTGTCACCACATTGGCTACTCTTCCTTGCGTCAAGTCAGTAGCTGACTCAGTGCAAAACTCACCTCCGTCCTGTGCGCTGAGAAGAGGAATATGAGCACGACGAACATGCACACACCCCCAAATGAGATAAGCTGCTCGGGATGCTCGGCAGTGTCTATGGCGAGCCACGCCACGAGCAGGGCCACAACTGCGATGATGAAAACCCTGAAAATACAGTAAAACACAGCCTTCATTCACTGATAGACTCCTTTATGTGGGACGTGTCATCACGCTGTCATCACGCTGAAAACACTCACCATTTTATCCATTTCAAGTTGGATTTAAAGCATCTCACTGCGGGGCTGAAACACCGGCTGATGCTTTCTCCCTTGTACTCCTTCAGAAGTTCGTATGATTTGGCAACAACAAACAAACTGGTTAGCACTACGAGAGCGATGGCCCTCTGGAAGTCCAGTACACAGGCTGCAATGAAGTATGCCACATAGCCTACAGGACAGAAAAGAGTGCTTTATCACAGAAAAACTGTATTGTACTGTATTGTACAATGAATAAACAGCTGCTGACTGAAACATCTTAAACACAAATGAACAGATTTTTCATAATACCTGCTCCAAGAATGCCCAGCACGATGTGTTTCAAGGTTTTTGAGTGAGCCTTGATGTAATCCTCTGTGGCATTAATCGGCTTGGAAACTTGGCTGAAGTGCAGGACAAATTATACGTGAGATGTCAAAGGTCATTAAATAAAATATACCTTGAAAGATTAAAGAAAATATACCTTGAAGTGAAATATCCCTCTCTTATATAAATGAATGTGAATATTAAAATGTTGTCTTTGACATGATTATATTTAGCATCAAGTGATGGACATCCTCCACACATTTTTTTAGTGTTAATACAATCACATCTTAATAGGCTCAAAAGTTACTGTAGGACAGGAAACAATGTTAATTATGCACCAATTTACATACTGTATAAACAAAACACAGGTTAGCTTTAAGTATGGCAAACATGATAAAACTGTTTAAGGTTTTTTTTGGTTAAAGTGAATCAGTCAAACTGACACACCTTAAGTATGATCCCAGTCCTTTTTTAGTCTTTTCTGTCTGACCTTCGATGCTGTTGGTATGTTGATCAGTGATATTGTCCTCCTAACAAAGGAAACAAGGCCTTTCATTAAAAAAAAAAAGAAA
Organism: Amniataba percoides; assembly: GCA_037176925.1. Taxonomy (NCBI): domain Eukaryota; kingdom Metazoa; phylum Chordata; class Actinopteri; order Centrarchiformes; family Terapontidae; genus Amniataba; species Amniataba percoides. The sequence continues at coordinate 12,209,730 of JBAJHX010000081.1, read as the reverse complement.
AAAAAGAAAAAACATTATACTATGCTATTCATTATATCTTTCTAAATGCATTGTGATACGTACCTCAATTTCAAAAGCCTGGTTATCCACACCTTTTCCATTGGTGTGGGTCACCTTTCTGAGCTGGACACCGTTGCTTTCCTCTGAAAAACACAATCATCGTTCACTCCCATGCAGCAGCCCTCTGGGAAAAGCAGCTTCAACTTTATCAAGCAGGAGTAACAAACAAGTAAAGAGCAGCGTTTCTGTGCACTCAAAAAACCCAAAACAAATCCATACTCGAGTCCTCGTGGCTTATCTTGTGAAGAATGGTGCAAAAAAAACACCAGCTTACAACTGCACAACAAAACGGCTTAATTCAAGGAAAAGCAGAGCTAACAGCTTACTCATTGTGCGTCGTCCTAAACCCGGCTGTCAAATGCTGAGCTGTAAAACACACTGCGGGAAAAAGTACTCTGCCCTCTATGAAACATCTTATCATTAATTAACAGACACGTTACACACAGCTCTGATCTGTCTCAGGAAGTACGGGACGCAGGCATAAGTGTGATAATGCCACAGAAATGATTTAATGGGGCGTATTAAGTAACCTTTGAGTATACGTTATGTTATGACCAGGTTTGCCAAATCACTGGAGGAACTGACGATAAGATGTGATGACAGATACAGTTTCACCGAGTCTTTGAGCTTTGAGACACTGATATGTGACAATGCAGGGGAATACGTGGTGGATTAATCATGAATGAGTTTATCTGCAACTCCCATGCTGTAAATAGGTTGTAAAAAAAAGTCATGCTGATTACTGTTGTTTGTAGAGAAGACTTGATAAAAATACATTTCTCAAAAATATGTGATTCAACAACATGATGAAGACTTGACTCAAAAGCACATTATCCTTTTCTTTTTTTTCCCCTCATTTTACTGAACTTAAATAGACTTTGTCTGCCCATAATCATTATTAAACTATCATATAAAATAGTTTGATGATAGCTGAAGGAATCATTTTTGCTTCAGACCAACACCAAATAGTATTTTATAGATATATTTTACACTAAAATGTTAATTATAAATAAACTTCTGTGATGAATAAACCCATGTTATACGGTTAGAAAATGACTAATTATGTTAGGATTTCAGAAGACACATAGAAGATAAATACATGGACTATGACTTTGCTATAAAACTGTATGCGAGGTTACATACTACCATATCTGTGCTTTGATACAGCACATTGAGCCCTCGCTGCAGAATCAGTTCAAGCTGTTATCCGGACCATTAAATATATTGCAGAGCAATTTGTACTTTACTTTCAGGGTGATGATTCATGATTGAATATAATGGCAGCTATTTGTTCTACTCACTGCTGTTCACATTTGAGCTTATCACACAACCAAAAAAAAAATCCCTTCTTGCTCATAAAATGGCATTTTGTCCACAGTTCATAACACTTGATGAGGTCTCCTGTCTGTCTGGATGGATATGTTAAAAACATAATACTTGTTTAAACGCTCACATTATTTGCTTTTACAGAGTTTTCAGAAAGACGGCAGACCCTGAAATTCATTTGCAGGAGTAAATTACCTAAAAATGGTACAACATTAAATGTCTGGCTCAGTAAGCCAAGACACTCGTTTTATGAACACCTTAAAGCCTTTGGCTCACAGACTTAATTTGACCATTTAGATGTGACAAAACATTTCAGTATGGTGACTGTAATGCATTCAGTACAAAAAAAATATATAATAAATAAATAAAAAAGACTATTTCTTTACCCATACACTAAGAAGCTAATATACTATATGTAAAATGAATGCTTTCCCAAATGTATTTCACCTCTGAAATAACATTAACCACTGAGATGGTCACTTATACTCCACAAGGCTGTTTAGCCCTGTTACATCATTGCTTATAAAAAGATCATAGTTTCAGAAACATTTTTTTCTTTTTTATCCAACCACAGAGTGCTGCATGCCTCTGTGTGTGTGTGTGTGTGTGTGTGTCTGTGTGTGTGTAAACTTCACAGGAACTGGTGTCATTACTTTACAGCCTGACTAGCGGGAAGGCGGGAATGTGAAGTTTGCTGCCCTTGGTAATGTCTTGCAGGATATCAAATGCTCTGTCCAATTTTGGAGGCTCTTGAGGACATGGCTCTTCTAGAAGATGAATCTGTTGTGCCTGCCCAAATGAGACTGGTACATGAGGGAAGGTGGCATTATATCACATTAAATGGCCTACACTGTATATACACCAGTGGCAAACTGAGGTGAGTTCAAGTTCCAGTTTAATGCCAGACTCACACTAAAGTATGTGTCACAACATGACACGATGGCAAATATTGTACCAGTTTCACTGTTCATTTGTCTCAATTCAGTCCCACACTACTTTATTTCAGAGGGACAATGCACTCAGTATCAGTGATGCTTGCCAGGAAATCTTTGTGTATATTAAAAACAAACAGTAAGACAATGACTTACCTTTAATTTAGTTTATGGCATATCCAGGCTGCTGACAAGAACAAACAGTGGAGCTGGTTTCATTGATTTACATCCTGATTACAAGTTGACATGGATGGACAAAACGCTCTTTAAGCGCCGACTGACACAATGGACTGGTTTTGCTGATAAGATCAACATCACCTGTTAATTATAAGCAGAACTCAACACAGTGTGTCAGACAAACATCTCACAATTTGGAGCAACAAAATCTTTTTGATGCACATTATTTTATGCTACATTACTGCATGTCACTGTTTGTGCAGTATCACAAGAATGTTCCCTATTCAATTTCATTTGGACACCAGGTTTTCCATGCAGAGAAGGTCTAATCGATGATGCCACAGTTGCATCATGGAAATGGTATGATGCACTTTTTGTAACTTCTTGAAAAGTCAGGTTATAGCAGCCTCTGCTGTTTCAGTTTCTTCCACACCAAATCCATGGACAACGAGGCAAGAAGCACTAATAAACCAGACCTCAGTTCAGAGAACAAACATCTTAAAACTTGCTTTGTTTGCCTTGTAGACCTGACAGAGCGTAAATTCACTTTTTACAAGTTGGCTTCATGCTATATCCTTTTGATCTGTTTATTGCAATTACCCATACGGCTGTAGTAAACCAGAGCTGATGCGTGGTTTGCAAGACACCGTGAAAAGATATAGATTTTGACACTTAGTCATGAAACTGACACTCACAAAAGACACAAGGGTGATGCAATTATTCACAACAAACCCACAGTTAAACTCACATGAGTAAAACGCAGGATTAGTGTCATCGACCTGCAATGAAGCATTTATATTTGACGACCTGTTAATGAGTACAGGCTGATAGGTCTGAATTGTTCTGTCTGTTTCCCATTTACAGAGCCAATATGAACACCTGGACTTCTTTTCAGAGCACACACAGAACAGATTTGATTAAAAGCATGTTGGATTAGACCTACAATTTCCAATTTTAATAAAAGCGCAATACTAAAATGATGGAGTACTCCTTTAATTACCCACAAGTCAAGTATCTTTGCATTTGAGAAACAACCTGAGCTTTGGAGAATTTATAATATGAGCAACCAAAATAAGTTTCTTATCACAGACACCGAGAACAATAATCAAGGTGGGTAGACAAAGTAGACAATGTTGAGCTGTAGCAGCTGCAAAGCAGGTGATAAGATAGGAGCCCATAATACATTTTACCCTCAAGAAGCCTTCATTGCTCCTTGGCATTGTTCCAGCCTTGCATACTTTATCATAATACAAGGATGCTATTAACACCATCTTTTTCCTACCTTCCTATGACCATAGACTGTACACAGCCAGTGCCCCTGGCTGTTTACCAGCTGCAACAATGCCTCTGTGTGTGTGTATCTATTAAACAGCTGAGCCACAAGAAGTCCTCCTGTATTTTGGATACATGCTGAAGAAGTATCTGTGCACGGCGCCACCTCTTGTCTGTAAGACAGCGTTGAGGGCTCGAGTCGTTCATGCGCTGGAAAGGGAAAACCAAATTGACGCTAGTACCTTGTAGCTTAGCTATGAAACCCTGCAACAGACTAACCTAGCCGAGCCCACGGTTCCCTGGCTACACAGCTAATTTACTAGAGCTGTTAAACACCACCGGATCAAATGGTGAGCGCAGGTGTGAATTGAAAAGTGACGGGTTTATCAGCTCGGCTAAACGACCTGCGCGGTATCATGTTGCTAAGTCGGAGTGCTAATTTGCCGTTTGAGCTCCGTTATGTAGCTAGCTTCGCGGCTAGCTGGCTAACAGCAAAACAACAACTTTCGTGTAGGTCGGCCCGCGAAGCTGTTAATATTTGGTGACACCAGCAGCACAGAAGTTTGTATTACGTGTTTAAGTACTCGTGTATGTGTGTGTTAATGCATGCCTTGGTGTAAAACTGGAGCTGCAGACACGAACACCAGCACAGCTGTCTAACATTTAGCTAGGTAGCTAAAGCTAATGTTAGCAGAGAGGATGTTACCCATCTGCCAAAGAGTTGATAGTCGTATTGCAAAGCAGCTGTTTCTTGTGCTAAAAACAGGCCTTTAATCACAGCATGCAGTATCCTCTGTGTAACCTCAAAGATGGCATATTTAACTAACTCTGTGTGTGTTTGTTTCTGTAGGTTTATGAGCCTGTGCAGCCATGGGTGACATGAAGACCCCAGATTTTGACGATCTTCTGGCTGCCTTTGACATCCCAGATGCCACAGGGCTGGATGCTAAAGAGCCCATCCAGGGTAGTCACGAGGAGACGGAGAGTCAGCTGAAACACACAGGGATATGTTTGGATGACAGCTTATTGGGTAACCAGGCTGTCACAACAGCGGATATTCCTGCTGTAAGTGTTATTGTGAAAAACACAAGTCGCCAAGAGCTGCTGGAGGGTTTTGGACCAGCATTGCAAAATGGATTCAGGGGGCAGGAAACCTCCATTGACTCTGTTGAAACAGCAAACACTGGCTTTTCCAAATCATTTGTCTCTGCTTTGAACGGGGAGAATCCAAGAGAGCTTCTTGGAAAAGCACCCATTCAGCACAAACCTGATGGGACACCAATATTTTCTAAGTCGCTTTCCCATTTTAGTCCCATCTCCAGCCCAGAGTCTGAAGGCACTCAGTGTAGTAGGGATGAAATGCATCTCAAACAAGAGACACCCTGTTTTCCGGAAGCTTCAGTTTTGGTGGAGCCTTCAGTCCCAGACAATCCCAAAAAACTGGACCTCAGCATGTTTGACAGCTGCCCTAAGGACTCTGATGACGTCACACATACAAGCAAAGAGGAAACTAGGGGAAGCAAGGAGCCCTTTGACATCTGTGCCAGCAACGAAATGGATAAAACACCAAGAATACACAGTGCGCTTCCCCCACCAGGCGGTAACCAAAACTATATCGAGACCAACTGCAATTCAGGAAACACAAAGGATATACCCACTCCTTATCCACACATGAAATGTCATACTTCTAAATTATCCTCTTGCCTCGAGGCTTTGGTGGCTTTGAATGCTAGAAAAGATCCCAGGGAGTCACCAGCGGTTCAGAGCGACTGCATGAAAGCAAGCCCCAGTGTGCCTATATCCCCGCGAAGCCCCAGAAGTCCGCTTGAAGCTGTGAAACGGTTAATGAAACCCTCCGATAGCCCTGTAAGCATCTGCAGCGATAGCAGTGGCAAAGCTTCCCCTGCAGTAGCATCTGGGTCGCCCCCTGCCATACCCAGGGTCAGAATTAAGACCATCAAAACCACATCTGGGCAGATTAAGCGCACAGTCACCAGCGTGCTGCCTGACTCGGAAACAGATGAAGTTCATTCTGCATATGAATCCTCACCATCGCAGAGTATGATAAGTGAAGACTCGTACTGCAATATGTCTCCACATCAGTCTCAAAGTACGGCTGTTGAAAGCATTGTTGGAACACAAACCAAAAGTACCCCATCAAGTACTTTGTCACAGAAGGTTTTACACAACAGATCTGAGGCTAACTCCAGGAGGTCTGGCATCTCACAGTCCGCAACAGTGTTCCACAGTGCTGGTGGGCTTGTCAAACGATCTGTTGCACATCAGGGGCACAAACCAAAGCGAGGATCCGCTGCGTCAGGGCCTACAACTAGCACAAACTTCCTTCCCAAAGCAATGCACTTAGCTAGTCTGAACCTGGTCCCTCACAGTGTTGCTGCTTCAGTAGCTGCACGGTCCACCTCTCATCAGCAAAGTCAACACACACTTTCCTCAACGGTCTACAGCACCGTCCCACTAGTGCATCAGGTCAAAACAGCCAAATCTTACCCCCGCACATCCATTCCCAACACAGCAGCAGGGACCTTAAACAAACTGTTGAGCAACATCAACCCTGTGCCTACATATGTGCCGAACCTGAACCCCCCTCCGGAGAGCAATATCAACCTTCCACCGCGTGGATACTGCTGCCTCGAGTGTGGCGACTCCTTCGGGGTGGAGAGAAGCCTCGCGTATCACTACAGCAGGAGGAGCGTTCACATCGAGGTGGGATGCACACACTGTGCAAAGACAATGGTGTTCTTTAACAAGTGCGCCTTGTTGGCACATGCGCGGGAGCACAAGAACAATGGCACAGTGATGCAGTGCACACAGCTCCACATGAAGCCCATCGCAGAGGAACAAATGTTTCTGCCCCTGAGCGCTGAACCTGCTAAAGTCGACACTTCACCATCACCCTCGCCCAAAAGCCAACCTGTCCTGCCTCTGTATCCAGACAACGTCATTCGCCATAGACTTCGCTGCCTGGAGTGTAATAAGCAGTTACCTGACTACAAAGCACTTGCAGGCCATTACCAGAGGCTGACAGACAACGTGGAAGGACTAGTGAGTAGATTTTTTTATTGACAAACCTGAAACCCATTTGTTGATACTGAAGACATAAATGTGAGGCATTTTTTAAAAAAACAAAAAAAAGCCTAAGAAGTAATTTCTTAAAATGTTTTCTTTTCCATGTTCTCATTTATTTTGCAAAACAGATGTGTAAGGTATGCTCAATGTTGCTACCCAACAAGTGCAGCTTCAGAGCTCATGAACGCCTTCATGGGCATAAATCTCCTTACTGCTGTCCTGAATGTGGTGCCCTGAGTCGCTCTGCGGACATACAGAAGCACGTCAAAGAAAACTGTCTGCACTACGCTCGCAAGGCTTGGTACAAGTAAGCAGGCAAGCATGGAACAAGCTGCCTTTATGAAACAGTGCAGTGCAGTGTTGCAGAAAAGATGCATTATGTTTTGTTTTTCAGATGTCTTCACTGTGACATGGTTTTCAAGACTCTTCAAGGACAGAAGACTCACATCGAGGAAAAACACTGTGAAGTCTTTTACAAGTGCTCCATCTGTCCAGTGGCCTTCAAGACCTCCGACAGCTGTGAAGTGCATTTAAAAAATAAACACAGTGCTAGCAAAATATCCCCTCTGTAAGTGAATGTCTCATGACCTGGCTGTTCAAAGTTTGTACGTTCCTTTTTACGATTTGTTTTTAACTGTTTTCCTTTTTCTCTTTGCAGGTTAATATTTAAGTGTTCATGTGAGACGATTTTCAAGAAAAAGCAGTTACTGTTTCAGCATTTCCATCAGAATGCCAACAAGCGTGTTACTTGTGTGTTCAAGTGTCCAGAATGCAACTCGGTCTTCCCACAAAAGCAGCTGTTAATGCAGCACTTCAAGGTTAGCCCTTTTTTTTTTTTGTTTTTTTTTTAATAAAGATATATTGCATATGTTTCATAGTTTAGAATAAACTCCCTGAAGGGATTTTTTGGGCATACATTTTTGGGATGGGTTCCATAGTGTATTATAAGTTTATACATTTATCCACATCCTTGGTAACCTATTTGATACTTGAAACATGCATAACATAAACACAGCAACTGGCTACTTATGGTAAAACTTTCATTACTCGCATGAAAATTGAATATTAAAACTGGTCAGAAAGTGACATTTAACCTTTTGGAAGCACTATTAATCTTGATCTCAGGATTTGTTATAACTTATGATCTTTTCCATCTTGCAGGGTGTTCATGTAGGACACGTGGCAGCAGAAACACAGAAGAGCAGTAAGCAAACAGACAATTCTGACAGGCACCAGGAAGCTCAATCCATCCAACAACCAAAGAGCCACAGCTCTATTAAACACACAGACGGTCCAAGAAAAAAGGCAGAGCAGGTCGGCAAACCTCGTGTGAAGCCCACCGGCTGGACGTGCGGAGATTGTCTCCAGTGGTTCCCAGAGCGAGACTCTTATGTAACTCATGTGAAAACTAACCATGGAAAGGTGAGGGATCATAAATTCCTCCCTCTGGAATGTGTGTGTGTTCAACCAAAACATGAACAATTCTTGCAAGCGTTCTTGTTTCTTTTCAATAACATCTCAATCTACACTGGCAGTGTGCTCACTCTGCTGCAACTTTAATGAGTTCATTTTGACCAGCTTCCTTTTTCTTAATGGTTATTCTGGTGTAGGTAATAAACCCAGTAAAAGTTCATGATTAGCTCATAATTCATGTTAATGAGTACAGTATGTCTTGGGAGAAACCCTTTACTGCTATTTGTCAAGCGTGAACTATCACACTTTTTTTTATTGACCTCTCATGTCAACAGTCAGTAAAGAAGTATCCATGTCGACATTGTGAGCAGTCTTTCAACTCCGCAGCCAGTCTGAGAAGACATCTTCGCAATGACCATGATGGGAAAAAGAGAATTTACACTTGTTGGTAAGATTTGTTTTTTATTATTTATTTTACTTTTTTTTTTTTTTTTTTACATTTGTTTGTTTTATATATCAGATTGTCCGGGAAGTCTTTCAATTCCAATTAATTTTCATTTATTTTTCATGTTGCAGGTATTGCACGGATGCCAAGACAATATTCACAACGAGCGTGACGCTGAAGAACCACATCAGTCTAATGCATGGAATAAAAAATCCAGATCTTGGCCAGATGCCTAAAACAGCCATCCACGAGACAAAAAGGACATTGGGCAAGGTTGTTTCTTATCATTAAACACAAACAACAAAATAATACCGGCAGGAAAAAAATATAAATGTTATTAACTTTTACCAGTTCTCATTTTGAAGTGCGTGACTTTTGTGATTTGCAGGGTCTTAAATTGGATAGATCCACCATGGACATGAAGAAGGAGGAGCGGGATCGTGCTCTCAGTCCTGATACCCCTTCAGCGAAGCGTCCGAAAACACAGTTCCGCTGTTCAAAGTGCGGCTTCATCACAGAGGACAGTACACAGTTCCAGCAGCACATACCACAGCATAAAACAGATGAAAACACTCCTCAGTGCCTCCACTGCGGCCTGTGTTTCACATCTGTGCTGTCACTCAACAGACACCTTTTCATCGTACACAAAGTCAAAGAGGAAGAGAAAGAAGAGGAGGAGGCGGTGGCAGAAGTTAGGCACAAGGAGCAGGATAATCAGCCAGTTAGATCTGCAGATACCAACGAGGCAAGTGACTCGTTACCGGAGCTGAATAAACCTGAGCCCTCACAGGTAGAAGAGCCAGAAAGTATGCACTGTGACAAGATGGTGGACTGTATCTTAAAACCGAGCGCTCATTCTCAGACACAAGCAGTCTCTTGCAGAACCACCTCAACACCTCTTTAAAGTCGCTTTTAACGTCTTCAGTTTTTCATGTGAAAGTAATGAGGAATGCTTGGATGTGCTGCATGGAGGTGGTACAAAGTCTTCAGGCCTTTTTTTTTATTTTGAAATTTCTCTCAGTTTATCCAGAGGTTGTGCAGTATATTCAAGCATATAGTAAAGAACAGTATTTTCCTTAACGAGATTAATATTCATTTTTCAAAATTTATTTAACTTTGCATGTTGGTCATATATTCATTGCCTTTCAGATGTAACTGCACACATATTACCGCTGAAGTTTTTTTTTCTTTTTTTTTTTTTTTCCCTCCTAAGTGTTTCATCCACCCTGAAAGGAGACTCAGGAATGTCTGTTAGCTTTTAGGTGTGGTATTGATGGATTGATCTGGTGGATTTTCTCCCTTTGTATTCATTTTAATTGCTTCAATTTTGTCTGAAGTATTTAACAAACCACACTATTACCTGAATGGAGTTCAGGTTATGTTTTTGTTTTTTTTGTTTTTTTACTGTGTTGTGATTCATCTGCAGTACAACGCTAAAGCGAATTAATAAGTATAGTTCAGTATATTTCTGCATTCTTGGTAAACCATGATTTTTTTTAAAAACTATCCTATGAGATGAAATGCAGCTCATCCTGAGCAAAGCCTACAAAAGCTAGGCTGCACATCAGAACAACACTTTGTTTCTACTATGTAAGCATTCAGAAATGCTTTTGTTTTTATGTTTCTTGAATGTTTTTTATTTGTGGGTGCATGTGTGTTCAGATCTGGCCTTTTTTTTCTCTTCTTTTTTTGAATGAGTGTTCAGGGTAAACACATGGAGAGGTATTGGTTGTGTGGTGCAGCAGTATTGAAAATACCTCAAATTGCCAGAAGTGTATTTTCAGGCAAGTGAATGGTCAGCGTTATGTCACATCAGGGTATATTGTTTTGGATGAATCCAGAGCAGGTGTCAAAGTGAAGTTTGGTGGAGATAATGTTTTACAAATAAGGACCGATTAACATAAAGCCTCTCCTAATTATGGTAATAAGAATACCGGTAAAATCAGAGGACTTTGTTGAATCTGACAACTTAAGAAGAGAGAAAGCTCATAGTGTTGGGCACTTTTTGTTCACAGGTCCTGATTTGTAAAGCAGCCCATCTTGTTTTGTATTAAATACATGACAGTTCCTACCTCCAAGGTCAAAGGCAGTGATTGTTAAACGAAGAAAGGCTTTGAAGAGTTGCAGGTAATCTCAGTGCAATGTAAAAAAAATTAGTTTATAAAATGTGTATTATCCCACATTATAAAATTTTATAAATTATTTTGGGAATGATATTAAGGCTAAACGGTCATATTGACTCGACTCGGCAAGTGAAGTTTTCTATTTAAGTACTATATGAGCTCTTTGTTTCTCTGTTCAGTCCTCAAAGTCACCACGCTGCAGCTGTTAAAACTGCAGAGACTAAAAGAATGGCTTGTTCACGACTTGTTCTTTTGTAATGCTCATAGAAAAGATATTTGTACTTTTGATACTGTGTACAGTGAGGACTTGTATAGGAACATAACCTGTGTACATACAGTAGCCAGTGAACTCTGGATTCACAGCATTTCTTAAGCCATTACATCTATTCAGCATGCAGTGGCCCATGTGCCTTGCTGTAATGTTTACGTAAAGTACTTACAAATAAATCGGTGCATTTAATTATATATCTCCTTTGTCCTTTGTCTTCTGTTATAGACTGACATTTTGGATGTAGGGGAGGACAGTGTTTAACGGTATTTGGATGTGATTAGAGGTTTGGCATTGAGGTCATGCACTTTACAATCGTCAGAGTGGCGTAAGGCACTTTAATGTGCATCAGTCATCCAATAAGAAACCGGCTGCAGGCGGATGACTTCATATCATTAGAATATTAAGCCCATCCTATCTCAGTATAAGTGCTTGTCCCCAAAGTAACAGATGAGCAGAGATTTTAATTAACCGGCACCAAACTGCGTAAAAAAGACGTTTGAAGAATGAAAGGCTCGTTGGCAAAGATATGCAGAGCAGGGTTCCTGTCTTCTTTCATCCTCGTCTCATACATTGCCATGACCTCTGCAATGACTTTTGATTTAACTGAGCTGAGAAATAAAGTCTCCAAGATCAAAGTGAATCCCAGGGGGAACCTGTGGGCAACAGGTAAGACAAATAACGCTCTACTGGCAGATAATTTCAGGGTTTTGTGCTGTTTTTTGAGAGTGTGTGCTAAGATTGTATTTTGTGTTCTTTATTAAGGGCATTTCATGGGCAAAAAAAGTGTGGTGGACAATTCCTTTGTGGAGTCTGCCTTTAAAGATGAAGTAAATGTTCCCACTGGAGGCAGAGCTGCTCGTCCTTCGTACGGTGTGGAGGACCTGCAGGACCTGCTCACTGAGATGCTGAAAACTGCCCGGCAACCACAGAGGAAACAGGCAGCAAACATGTTAGTCTATTATTATTATTATTATTATTATTATTAGTATTGTTGTTGTTGTTGTTGTTGTCGTTGTTATGCAAATGAATTCATTCACTTTTTTCCATCCATTTAGAGGAGGAGGGGATCCTGCTTGAGAGACAGTTGTTATGCCATAACTGTATGAAGTCCTACGGATGAGGAAGAGGAGGGTTTTAAAATCTTGTGAAGAAAATGAACCATAATATATGAAAAAAAAAAACTTTTTAATGTGACAAGTGACATTATAAATCACAGCCTCCAATTTGCTCTGTCCTGAAGTCTAATTATTTCAACTTTATGTAGTGTCACCTGTTAATAAACTAGTACTGAAAGCCCATTTGTCCATTTTTTGGGTCTCTTTAAATGTTCATTTTCATTTCGCTTTATCTAAAAGAGCAAAGAATGCAATGAAAACACGTTTTGCATTTGTATTAATCACATTATGTCCACGAGTGAAACTACCAGTCAACTCAGTTGTAGTTTGAACTCAGTGGCGCCTCCTGTCGGTCGTTTCCATCAATCACATCCGGGTGAAAGGCTCGACATGCTCCCACACCATCACATTTCGGACTGGTTTGTTTGACAACAGGCTGCAGTAATGCCTCTTATAGTGATGTGCGGTTACCCCTGTAGTGGTAAAACGCGGAGGGCAGAAGAGCTGAAGGTGTATTTTGAGGAAAACACAGAGCGGAAGGTTCACATTGTGGGAGACGCATCTCTGGAAGTGGACAGAAACTCGGTGTACGCAGGCAAGTTAGCTTCGTCTGCAAGCTCAAAAACCTCTTTAAAGCTCAGGTTTTGAAGAATAAATATCACAGACCTGCTTGGAAAGTCTTCTTATGTGTTAGCTATTGTCTAGGGTTTTTTTGTTTTGTTTTGTTTTGTTTCTTCCAACATTTTGGCTGGATGAGCGCGTTGAAGCGAAACTCGGCAAGAAAAGTGGGGATTAACAGGGGAACCATTTTCGATAAAAAAACAAAACATAAACCAACAATAAAATAGATCTGTTAGTGAAATGTTGTTTATTTAGCCGCCGAATGCATTATATAGTGTGTTGAAAACCAATAAGGGTCTTTAATTCGTGTACTGGCCAGTATGTGTGTCAGGAAGTTAGGCTGCCTTAATTTCACTTTTTTTAATGGAGTTTGGTGTGAGACAGTCCCCGCTTTTTACTGATAAAAGCTCCTCATATTGAACTATCACACACCAGGGTTTGAAGTGATAAAAGAAACTACGATTCTCTGTTATTTTACATACCAGTAATTATACTGCACCTGACTTAAAAGGTTTTATTTGTGTATTATTGCATTTGTTTCACGAGAGTATTGCCATTAGCTGAAAAAAATATTATTATCAGCATTATCAGCAATAATTGGAGCTTAAAACCAGTGAGATAATTTATCAAATAGAACCATTTTATTTATTTTATGAAAAAATACCAAAAATTGTTGAAAAAAACAGTTTCCAACTTCTCAAATGTGACATTTGCCCTCTCTGACATGAAATTCAACATTTTGGGGTTTTGGATTGTTTTTTCATTCAGTTAAGAAAACAAGTCAACCTTTTCACTTTTTCTGAAATGTCAGAAATACAAAACAAGTAATCAAATAATTAGGACAGTAATTTGCAGATTAATGTTTAATGGAAATATTTGTGGCTTGCAAATCATGCTTCTGAAGTATTTGGACTGAATTTCCCCCAAAGTAACTTCGGACATTTGCACAATGCTTGTTGGATGTTGCAGATTCCCAAATGGAAAAAAACGTCAGAGCATCTCTTAAAGCTGAAGTAGAGAGGTGAGTTTTTCAGATCAGATTCATCATTAGATTCATACCCTCACTGCCCTTTTTAACCTTAATTTTTTTGTTGTTTAGGAAAGTCAACAAGGACCACATTGTAATTTTGGATTCATTAAACTACATAAAAGGTAAATCTTGCTAAAAAGAATAGGCTATGCAGACATTTTTATTTATTTATGCCTTTTGAAAGTTGAAATTTCTTCCAGGCTACCGCTACGAGCTGTTCTGTCTCATCAAACATGCACAGACACCACACTGCCTGGTGAGTATACTTCTGAAATTACTAAATGATTTTTAATCTTTAAAAAAGTGTTTCACTACCAAAAATTATATGCTTGCTTTTTTTGTGAAGGTGTACTGTTTGACATCAGATGAAGAGAGCTCAGCTTGGAATATCAACAGAGACGCAGCTGAGCGGTACACACAGGACATGTGAGTGAGGCGCCTCTACACATACAGCAGGAGGTGCATGTTTGTTTACCTTTAAGACAAGTTGTTAAAGTACCTCCATGCCTGTCATTGTCAGAAAGAAATACCATCCAAATTAGCTGCAGTTATCTCTGTCTGTTTTGTTTTTTGCAGCTTTGATGCGTTGGTGCTGAGATTTGAAGCGCCAGACTCCAGAAACAGATGGGACAGTCCTCTCTTCACCATCCTGAAAGATGACACAGTGCCATACGAGGCCATTTCTGATGCACTTTTCAAAAGAAAAGCACCTCCACCTAACCAGTCTACACAGAGTGTGAGGCACACACACACACACACACACACACACACACCCTGTTTTCTACAAAGATAGTATATTCAGGAAATGTCTGCACTGTCCATATGCTGCCTTTGCGACAAAAGCTGATGGTAATGGAGTTTGTTTGTTTGTTTCTCTGCAGCAACCGTTGTCATCTGCAAACTTCTTGTACGAGCTGGACAAGATCACACAAGATGTGTTAATGGTATGTCTTCACATGGTTACTGTCTTTTACATACTTTTACATGAATGTTTACGTGAATGCACAAAGCTTCATTGTTTCATTCTATACTGTAGACCTTATAGTTATTAAAGCCTGCTACCAGATGTACTAATGCCACATTTATGTCATGTTACTTGTCGTCATTCGTTTTCTGAATAAAAAAGTAAAAAACATTCACTTCAGGCGGGTGAAGCTCTGACTTCTCTGAAAACTCTGATAAATATAAATGGCTTCACACTTGAAAATACAGAATTATCCAAACCAAACAAATGTGGACGTCTCATACGTCACAGTCAGTCGTTAAAGACAAAATTGAATGGATAAATCAGTCAGTGGCTTTTTTTAACCCTGACTTAACAACTCATCATTAAATCATTACACCATTCAATGCGGCATAATTAGCACGTGGAACAGACTGAGTGACGACTTACTGCCTGATAGCAAACAAAGGTACGCTTACGAGCTGTTTACTTCATTCATCAGTAAACAGCATCAGTTCATTGGAGTCTGTTGGGTTTTTCTAAGTAACACAGCTACTGGAATTGTTGGCATTTCTGTATAAGAACCAGCTTTACAATATTGTCAGTGCGAGAAGACCATCATGGTTGTTGTCATCTGTGCTACACTTGGACACCAACGTGGCCCCTCCTCTCTGTGTCGCCAAGGGTGCCTCTGTATCGGTTGTCAATTTTATCTTGCAAAGACCTTTTGTTCCTGTAATCTTTTGTCTAGCTATTGATGGATCTGCATGCAGGCTTGTCTCCACTAAAAGCTGCTGTTAGCTGGTAATCACCTGCTCTGTTCCTTTGATTAGCTGTTGAATACATTTGTTGTGGCCTTAAATAGGATGTTCTTTGTCACATTTTCTCTCCTGCTGACGTTTGACGTTTTTTAACAGTTCCTTTACAGATTGTGAACAGTGCTTTACCTCCCTACAAACCAAAGCCGTATAAAAAAAAAAAAAACGTGTATGTAAATGTGTTTAAAATGTGTGTAATATATTGCAGGCAATTTTTAACGCACAGAAGACGAGCGTTCCCGGGGATCTCATCGCAGTTCCTGGAGCAACGGAAAAAATATCCTTTTAAGGCGTTTACATGTCCACACAGGAATGCTTTAACATCACGCAGACTGTGGTCGTGTTTTCCGTGTGTGACCTCACAAATCCAGGCAGCGGTGATCTTTCACGTTCGCGGCTTGAAATTTTTATTACCTCTGTTAATTTGTGCCAGCTCAATTCCATCATCTGCCGCCTAATGAAAGTCGCATTCCTTCAACCGGCAGGAGGCAAAGTGCTCCATATCAAATGGCTTGTTTGAGGCTGGGTGGGGTGGGTGGGAGTGGGGGGACTAAAATGAAAGGCACAGCAGCCAATAATTGTTAAAGGCCTTCCCTGCAATAAGGTACTGTGGGATACGCATGGAGGAGAGAAACTAAATTAAATAGATTAGTGGAGTTTTAATGGCAGGTGCACTGTGTCAAAATTTCTCAGAAGCAAGCACTTTGATTTCCTCCTTTGAACGCGTCGGTGCAAATTGAAACTTCAGGCTACATCAGGCTCTGTGCCTGTCAACCTTCAGTGACAGGTGCACACTTTGTATCTGACATGAGCAACATTCATTACCGTGTGTTGTCTTCATCCTTTTGCTCTCCTTGAAGGCCGAGTAGATGTCTTATCGTGACCTTCAGATTCTTTTGGTTAGGCCCGCACGCAGACAGGCTTGTACGTGACCTTAACCTGACATTTAACATCGAGCTCACCCGGAGCGTCAACATGGCAGAGCTGAGGAAGTTGCGGCGGCAGTTCATCAGCTACACGAAGATGCACCCGACGAACGTCGGACAGATTTCCAACATGTTTGTGCAGTATTTAAATAAGAGTCTTCACTGACATTTTATATCATTGGATGGATTTGTTTTTATTATTTTTCTTTGACAAATAAAATTATTTAAACATTTCTTGCATGTTTGTGTGTTACTGACCATGTTATGAATCAGCTCACTTACAAATATTCCAGCTGAAATACCATAAATGCACTTTTTTTAATATTACAGGCATTGCAAAAGATTTGAGTATCGTTTAAGATCACCTGACAAAAAGAAACTTTGACATTATGTACACATTCCACAAACCATATTGACTAAGTCTTGAACACTGTCCAATTAGACCTCTGCACTTTGTCGAGTATGGATTAAAATGTTAATTCTGCTTGTATTCTACTTAACCTCGTGGTGACAGGCCTGAAAAACTGCTTAGCTGTTCAAAAGCTTCTTGTTCCTTGAGGGAATTCCTAAGCACAATTTTGCTGAGCCAACTTTCAAAGATTTTGTATTATGTAAGAGGATTGTGGGAAAAGAAAAAGAAGTGATCCACAGGAATTAGTTTTTGCTTCGCTTGCAAATCTAAGCGATAACTGTCATTGGTTGCACATGAATGATATGAAATAAATGGAAATATGTTTAATGTGTTGCCTTTCATGTAAGTTTAATTCTATGTAACACAAAATAGAGACAGTGCAAGAATCTTTGCAAACATGATTTTATTGAATGAAAAAAAATGTTTTTGTACAATTATTATGTTTTTGTACATTGTTTTTCACAAAGTTAGCCCACTGAGAATCTGATGGAGCAGCAAGTAGGCAGCCAGTAATGACAGGAATAAAAGACAGCAAAATAATGGATTTTACAAAGAATGTGACAGTATTAAAATGCCCCCAATAAAATAAACAAGCGGTATTTACACAATTTCACTGACTTGATATGTATTCATTCACTTATTTTCTCATGTTTTTTTTTCATCAGAGGAACAGCCGTGCCAAAGATTTTGTCCCAGTGGCTGAAAAAAGGCGCGTAGTTGCTGCTCGGCTTCTGGTGGTGCATGTCATGAGCTGGAGCGCCGCCCAGCAGACCGAAGGGCACCAGGTGGTTCAGTGTCCACGGCAGGTCGTAGCCTATGTGGTCCTCCACAGACATCCAGATACTGAAAACCGTGATGCTCCACGTGGTCAGAGGGTGGCACTTCAAAAGAATCGGATCCTGGTTGCTCCAGAATCCAACAGTCATCAGCTCCGGGATGCTGAGCTGCTCTGTCGACCAGGAGAAGGGGGCCATGTATTCGTGGTGGATTGCGTGGACCCACCGGTAAAGCTGTGGGTGCTTGTGATGGATAAAGTGCCAAATATAGTATTGAGTGTCAAAAAGGAGAAGTACACCCAGTCCATCGATGAACACCTCATACAGAGTAGGAGCATCCTGTGGCAGCGCCGGCGCAGGCAGGAGGAACATGCTGATAATCACAGCGGGCAGAACAAAGAAAATGTGGTTATACATTGCTGTCATGAAACTCTTTGCCATCATCCCCACTGTTGGCTGCCTGTTTGGTTGGATCTTGTATTGGTAGAATAAAGGCACTCTTTCTCCCAAGAGGTCCAGAGCAGCAAACGGTATACTGAAGAAGAAATAGCTGGAAAAGGCAAGCAGGACAGGGAAAAAAGGAGATGAGATCAGAGGCCGGTGGTGGAAAAACAAGTAGTCCCAGAATGGCTGCAGCAGAGGGCTCGATGCCCGGGAGGGCAGGAGCTGCAGGGGCAGCTTGCTGATGTTGAACATCTCACTGTGGTACCACTGGAGGCTGCAGCTGCTGAAATTCTCCAGATCAAGACAAAGTTCTGCCTTTATATAGTGGGGTTCAACGGAAGGGGTTTTTCTTTCAGTCAGAACAGACGGAGTGTTTTTTTTTTTTCCTTCCAGCCGAACAGCTCAATGTCGACAAATAGACCTTCAAAAGAAGATTAACAGAACCAAGAACATGCTTTTAGACACAACAAATTGATAAGCTTAAGCCCCAACCAGTGTAAGAAACAGTGGCTAAACACAGCTCAGGGAAATTGTTAGAATGCACCTTATATTTTCATTAGCAGAATCTGAATATTTCAAGGCAAAGCTTTACAAAATGGTCAGACACTATTTTGTCCATAGATAACTAGTAGATAGATGAAAGTAGTCATTTTTACAGTCCATTTTTCCTGATATAAGAGGATTAATCAGCATGGTTAAATTTACCAGGTTATCATTTAATACACTGTGTAATCTGTAAACTTTTCTTTTTTATTAATGGTGTCTATCCTATTATATGGTATAAGTCTTATTTAACCTTCATAATTAAACCCTGACTTGAATACAACCCTCCGGTTCAATCCATATCAAATGTTTAGACTTTAAATATCTAATCACAACATTGCACTTTGATATATAAATACTTCCCACACCGAATGATCATAGCAACATGATTTATTGGGAAAATAGACAATTTCACTGAAGTCATGTAAGAAATAATGTCTTTTCAAACATTAAGGCAATGATGGCCTTCTTCACCAACTTCATTTCTTGTCACTTGCCGCCTTCCTTGAAACCGTTTTGTTGGTGTTGGCATATTTTTTTTTATCATTTCTGAGGAGGAAGAAAAAACAGGCTCTTCACCATAAAGAGGTAAACATTAAAAGCTTTGTCTTTTTTAAACAGTTGTTTCTACTACTGCAATTATGTTTTTTTAAGCAGTAATATTAATTGACAATTATCATAAGGCAGATGTACCTGCTCATTTTCACTTTGTTTCTGCATCCCAGTCCTCCCTCCCAGTAGCTGGTGCGTGTGCCTCTCGTCATCATGTTTCCGCAGCTGATGCAAGGCTTTCCATTGCCGTATGGCTGCAGCAGTGAACAATGTAGAGGTAAAGTTTACTAAATGTTTCCAAAAATAGAGTTAATTCACTGAAGGGAATACATCTAATACCCTAGATCACCAGCTTTAAAAGTAACACTATGATCCCTTGATTGATTCAGGTCATTTTGTTATTTAAAATATAAAAATAATTCCAGAGTTCCAGCTTGTAGGATCAATGCACGAGTGCAAATCCGCCTGAATAACAATACAAAGTCTATGGCTAAAATGTCTATTTCAAGTATACAGCTCACCTGTTCTTTGGCACAGTAGCCACAGATCATCCTGGTGGCCAGTTCCATGGGATGGTCCTGGTCCATGTCATGGCACACATCACAGGGATAAGCTCGGCCACAGCAGGGAAACCTGAGGGAGGTCAAAGGCACAAAGCTTTCACAGTTTTCTACATGTTTCTCTCAGAGTTTCCATGTGAGACTGTGAAATGAGATGGGATGATACCTTAGCCAGCGATGGCTCTGTTTGTAATGTTTGCATGTTCCTTTTTCTGGCAGCGGTTTCCCCTTTTGCACAGCAGGGTCTCTTATCATCTTATAGTTGACAGTAGAAGTACTTGGACCTGCATAAAATATAAAAAGGCTCAGTTAAAGTAAAAGTGAGTCTAAATGTTCATATCTAAAGGCTTTTATGTACTGTGTAGCTTTTCAAGTAATGTGAGGTAACATTGATCAGAGAGCGGACTGCTTGTTGTTTTAAGATCCCTGCTGATCCCTTTGGCAGCAAATGTAGGTGAATGCTGACCTGTTTTGTTGGCTCGTGGTGGAATAAACTGGAATCTTGTGCTCTCAGCAAAAATACTAAGTTTGCTGTGACAGTGTTCGCAGTTATACTCCTTTGTTTGGCCGTAGGAAACGTTCTGAAGAAATTTAAAGACAAGAGAGTGATTCAAAGAAGGCCGGAGATTATCAAGACACATTTCAGTTATTCCTGGTGTCACTTCAGATGTGGTTGAGGTGTTGAACTGGACTTGGTCACATTACCTGCAGAGGGTTATCCTGGGAGCAGCTAAGGCAGCCCACAGTGAGCTCACAGTCCTGGAGCACAAGGTCTACAGGCGCAGCATTGTGAAGGTCCAAGTATCCCAGGACATCACAGTAATGGTGCAGCATGCAGGGCCGGAATGCAGCGTTAATGCTCGCACTGCACTTTTCACACTGAGCCGTGCAGGGGGTCCTTCCAGTCAGCGTCAGGTCTGCGGTTACCTTACACCTGCAGTCAGTACGCAACCGATCAAGCTTTCGATTGTT
>JBAJHX010000081.1:12162883-12179794 GCA_037176925.1 Amniataba percoides | reverse complement strand
GTGTGACTTAGGTTTTTTGTGTCTCCTGAAAAGTTGGAAAAAATGACTTAGGCGATTACTTTAATAAGGCGTCGATAATAAAATTTGCCAAGTCCAATCTGACCCTTAAATACTATTAAAAACAATTAAATATGTATCGAGAAATTTCTGTGACAGCCGGCTACAGAGAGGACAAATGACTGTTTTGGAGTTGTCAGGACTACAAAAACACTCAACAAGTGTTTTTGCTGGTGTGTTACAGTGTGATGCTTCTTTTACCTCTTAATTAACGCTCTTCAGCAGAGTATTGGTGACCTCTTACAGACAGCGCGCACACACACACATACACACCCACCAACAACAGCAGCAGCAGCTCAGTTTTATTTTGCCGTGTCATCAAGTTACTTAAGGATTTAATTAGGTAATTCCGGACAGCTGATGCGACCACTGGTGACGTTATCATTGTCATTCTAGACGGTGAAAGCGATCCGTGACGGCTAGAAAGGAGAAGCCACATTCTAATAGTTTTGTTTGCCGCTCTTTGTCAAGATGAGAGGAAGTGATAACATCTTTGTTACAGTTGGAGATTATCAAGTCTATTTTGCACTTGGGTGTAAGTTTGGGTCAATCACTAGTTCAACAAAGTCACGTTTCAACCCACGGACAGAACCAGGCTAGCTCTTTCCTCGTCCTCGTGTAGTGCTAAGAAAAAAAAGAAAAACACTTCTTCTTCCCCTTATAGACACGAGCGTCATCTTCATCTCAGTCTAACAAGAAAGCAAATAAGTGTATTTCTGAAATGTTTAAGTTATTTTACACAACCACAGTGAAATTTCACACCACGAGGCAGAAAACAAACAAAAAAAAAAGTAAAACACAACATTTAAGTACTAAAAATATTAACAAGGCGTCTGTCTCCTTCTTCTAGGTGATGGGGATGTTGTGTGCTTGTGTCGTGCTCTGCCGCAGAAGCAGAGATCCTGCCTACGAGCTTCTCATCACAGGGGGCACCTACGCATAAAGGAGAGCACATTTCTCCCCATGAACACACACTTTCTGCAGAATTTACACGTGTCATCGGTGAGGTCATAAAATAATTACCAAGGTAACTGCCCCCCCCCAAAAAAAGAAGAAGAAGAAAGAAAAAAAAGCTATTGACCAAATTCTGTGAAGGTCGACGTAAACAAGATGCAGAAAGTGTTGCTTTGAAGATGGCGTTGAGGGCGTAAGACCTCATTCTTGCCAGGCTCACATCATGTTGGTTCATGTATGGATTAAAATGTGGACAGGGTAATTTATTTCTATGCTGGTTTGCACTTTGGGTGTGGCTTGGAATGTTTTATATTTAAATCTTTACCTGATGAATGAAAAACTGTATCATTTTACCCATTTTTACCTCCACTACTACTGCTATTGCTATTCTACCACTACTACTATTATGTCTACTACTATTACAGCTCAGTTTTGGTTACCTCACCTTTCACCAGCAGTATTCTGTCAAGAAATCGAGCCGTTACATAAGTCAGCGGTGTGTGAACTATGTAACTTAACTGGCTGTTGCTCATGTGATCTTTTAAGAATCAGACCTTGTAATCCCCCCTCAGTATTTGGGATTTTAAAGTGGTAATGCATTCTTATCTCTAGGTGGACTTTGTCCAATAGCTGTTTTGTTTGTTTTTGTCTCAACAATCTACTTATGGTAGTTTTAAGATTTTGATTTGTTGATATGTAGCAAGAATGTAAATAAAATATGGGAAAGGTTTGATGTTAAATGGGTGCATTTCTTGATTTTACTGTTTTGAAATATCACATCTTTGGGAGGAGATGAAATCTCTGATTTTTTTTTAAACTTTTTTATTTCTGCCCAGATAAAGCTCATATTCCCCCACATGCTTTGGTCTTCACATTTTCAAACTAGATTATAGGTTAAGATGAGCTCAAAATGTAACTGAGCTCAAAATGCATGAATATTGTTTTATAACAAAACCTACTTTTTTTAACATGTTGTAATAAAAAATGCCATTTCATTTTCATATAGACTCAAAATGGTGGCAAAAGGTCCTAACTTTGGTTACACTGAATTAGAAATGCGTCACCCACAGCAGAGTAACCGGATACCATAGAGAGCTGAAGCTGCGCGGCTACCTGATCTAAGAATAGTGCCACACTGCATCTCTGCAACTTTGTAATCTAAAATACTTTAACACAAAACATGTAGACAAATACGAAGAGAAAAGAAATGCAATGTTTCAAAAAACAAATCAGAACCTGAGAATTTGTTTTTAATATTGAATAAATAAAAAAAAATGTATGTTGACAAACGGCGCCAACAACAGAAATCTAAGATTCTGCCTAACACTTTACATATATAAGAATACTACAGTATATGAAGAAATTTAGTGCAGTGACCCTGTGCAACAGGTCACTTAATCACTCAGCTGTCATTGGTATGAGGAGCACTCAGTACAAGCAGTAACGGCAAAGTATATGAATATGCTATAGCAATAAATAATTCTCCATTCAGCACAGTCCTGTGCTCCTGTGAGTGAAATCTGTAGGATTATCATAATTCAAATTATTCTAATGGCACACATTTTAATATATAAACAAAACAATCGTGGTGAAAATTAGAACAGTAAATGTTCAATTACATGGTCTCTTTTCTGGTAGTACCACACGGGGGTGCCAAAGTTGGAAATATTAAAATCCTACTCATCGGAGCTTTAATGACAAACGGATAGGATCAAACTATAGAGTCATTTTAAATGACAGCCTTTACAAAATATTACACAAGTGAATGTAGTAGTCATACAGTCCTACATGGCCAGCTCATTCTTTGGCAAGGTAAGAGCCAGGAACCAGCCCGGTGACGCCATTTCTTTCCACCGTCCACCAGCCATCCTCACCTTGATCTATGACGACCACAACATCTCCGACAGACACGGAGAGCTCATCATTCCCCTGAACACACAACAGAAACAACAAATCAACAGATGTCACCTGAAATGAACAAAAACTGAAATATCTGAGCGTGTCTTGTGTTAGTGGTCCGTGCCGAGAAGCTGACCTGTGCCGTGTAATCGTACACGACTTTGTACTGCTCGCTGCTCAGCTGGGCCCCCTGATATCCATGAATGGAAGCGTAAACTCCTTCTGATGTTTCTTCTATGGGGGCTTTGACAGGATTTCAGACATCATTAGCGCAGGCGATGCGTAAAGCCACTTAAAACTTGCAACTTCACCCCAAACCACGGACAAAGCCGATACTAAGACACCTCATCAACATTACTGGCAAGTTGAACAAATGATCTGACGTTGGTGGTCGTGTGGAAAGCAGCAGCTCACGACCGTTTCCAAACCACCTGCATGCAAAAGTGCATGCAAAAGTGGATAGTGTCAGACTATTTATTCATACAAAATAAATGGTCCTACAGTTATCTCTCCGTGGATTTGTTTGCATCTGTCCTTCTACCACTTCGAGTGGCAGAATCTGGATGGTTAAACAATTTATTTTTTCATTTTAGCAATCCATTTGAACTCTCTTTGCTTAAAAGGTTTAGTTGATTTTTCTATTCTCAATCATATCACATAGTGTAAGAATTGACTCAGGCTGCCATGTCTGTTAAAGCTGGTATCCATACATGGCGTTTAACATTTAATGTACAATCCTATTTGTGTTCCTCCTAAACACAAGAATGTGGATGTATGTAATATTAGCTTACTGATATGCAGAAGTGCAGAACTTCCCCCAGGACCTGAAGTACCCTTAGTTGGGAGTCACTAGCGTTAAGAGCACGACCTAAAGTATGTGACTGATAGTTGCTCCATGGCTTGTGTTGCAAGGATCGAGTGGCTTTTGCAGTCATATCTGTCATCATTTTGGAAAGTACTTGAATGATTTTGGTACTATACCAGTAGGTTGTGTAGTTGGTTCGTTGACACTTATTTTGGAGCCACTGGAGCAGTTTCCCTGCAGAAGATTCGAAAACCTACAAATGGGGGAAAGCAGCCATTAGGAAATTTACAAAAATTTATTGAGCTTATGTAACGATGATCATCGTCTTCCCCATTTGTTTTGTAACAGTTCCTTCCGTTGGGTAACTCAGACCTTTTCATGACTCCTCCAACGAATCCAGCATTGCCATTTCTGTTCTCCGTCGCATCCCTCTCGTAGTAATTCTGATATTCAATTGGAGCTGCAAAAGGACCACTTAAAGTCAGTCAATAAAGAAATCAAACACTTCAGAGCTCCACAAAGCATTGTCTTTTTACACTGGTGCCAAACACCGTGTTGGGCTGCAGCTGAGAGATAATATTAAAATGCCCCGCTCGGAACATATTCAAATCCAAATGAGGAAGGCCAGAGGGGCGGGTGCCTGCCGTACCTGCGGGGACTGAGCCAGTGCTTTTCATCTCCACAAAGCAGTTGTTGTCCGTGGTGATGTCACACTTTTCCAGCACTTTCCTCACGTCCTCGTAACACTGAAAGAGCAGTTTTGTCCGGAGTTAATTCTAAAGTGCACCACAGAAAAGGCCAATCGCTTGCTGGAGGTCTGTCACATACGGACGTGTGAAAGCAGCTTCACGCACCTCGTCATCTTTCACACTCTGCATTGATAAATGGTTACAGTGCACCCACAAGGCATTTCTTAGCACATTGAGGCGGTCTTCTTCCTGTAGCTGAAACATCTGCAAAATGAGATTGGAAAAATTGGTAAATGATCTACCACATTTAAAACATTATAGTGTGTGTAAATATCTGAAATACAGAGATGCAATGGCCAACTTCTTACATTCAGAAAAACATTCAGCATGGCCGTTATATGCGATATGTCATCTGAAAGGTTCAGAGCTGTCTTCTTTAATACTTCATAGTTTGTTGTGTTGCTGTGTTTACAGCTTCATCGTGTGTGTGTATTGTCCTGAGTTACAGGCTGCCATCTACTGTACAATATGCTGATTAGGGATGAAGAAAAGCAGTTGAAACTTTGTTGATGTTATTAGACATAGCCCTTGTTGCCCAGAGATGGTTTTGTTTCTTTTTTTTTTTTGCAGATTGATGACTCACTTAATAGTCTGCTCACAGGAAGTATTGCACGTCCTTATTGGCAAAACATGCCACGGGTATTGCCGCTCTGGGTCTAAAGCTGTACATTTTGAAAGTGTAACTAGTTATAGCATGCACTCATCGCTCATCATCACTTGACTCATTTGGTAAGAGGAAAAACACAGCTCCCAGTGCCATACTTTACCTCACATGTGCTGATGTGTGTTGATTCCCATTCTTGGCGAGTTTTCTCAAGGTGTTCGATGTTTGATAAGTACTGTTTCTCTAAAGAGAAGTGACGGAAAAGAAAGTACATTTTCAGATTCATCGAGCAGATATCGCAGTCACAAGATAGCAAACACACAGCAACAGTATATGAATTTATGTACTACAGCTAAAACTATTTTTGGAATCTCAAAGAAAAAAAGGAAGTAAATGTGACCACCATCCTCCGAAAAATATTTCTGGTAAACCATAGCGGCAGCCTATGTGACAACTTTTTCATAGCCAGAGTATAGCATTTCACTTTGTCCTCACCAGCCTCTTCTGCAGCTTCTCTGCACTGTTTAGATTTGTTGTTCATCTGAAAAAGAAAAGGCAACACAAAATGACACACGGCCTCTCACCTGCAGTTTTCCCATTTAAAGGAGATGTCATTTTTTTTGCATGTTTTCTTTGATAGAACAGAGACTGTAATATACACAGAGCATATAAAAGAATTAAAAGTAATATTAGATCAGATAACAATGTCAAGGGAAAGAATAATTGAATTTCCCAATCTCTGCCAGTGTTGTGCAGTAATGGTGGAATAACTGTCGTTGTTTGAGAAACAGTCCCTGTCAGCCCACTTTAAATATATTGTACTTAATGGTAAAAACCTCCCATTGATGCTAATATTTGTTGTTTCCAGGAAACTGCGGGAAATTTTCTCTGTGTTCACATTTAATTTCAATTCATGTGCAGTGTCTGGTCCATCATGCAACATACACAAGAAACATGTGGACACCACCAGTTTGCATACTGTACAGTGGGTTTTTTCAATGAAGTAAGAGTGCAGTCGCAACAATATTTGCATAATCATCGATTCTGGACATTTCCACGAGAGAAGGAGTATGTGTAATTAAAAAAATGTCTGACCAGGAAATTGAATATTTTGAAAAAAAAACCCTTTCAGACAGTAATTATTATTATCCAGGGTGTGTGCGATTTCTAACATGTCTGAATGGAATCTCTGAATAGCCATTTGGGTGGATTTATTTCTGAGTGAAAACATACAATATGTCTGGCTTGCAGAGGGAAAAAAAAGGTTGAGCTAATGAAGTTACAATAAATTAGTCCAGAATTGGAAAACGATGCTAATCCCTTCAGAAAGTCCTTTCACCTTTTCAATCTGTTTGGGAGTGGCTGTGGGAGCGTTGCCCATCTTTTCGGCTGTTTGCTCTGCCTCGTCGGCCTCCTTGCAACGCTGCTCGTACGATCTTTTAGACTAGGAGGGAAACAGAACAGAAACCATATGAAAATAACACACGTGCTTTCTTCATAAGCCCTCTGCTTTCTGAACCCCTGACAGGATAGGGTGGAGCTGGAGGAGGTGGGGTGAGTTTTTTTTTTTTTCCTCCTGTTTTTTTTTGGTGGTGGTGTATATGTGTGGGGGTGGTAGGGGGTTGATGCATGTGCAGGAAAACAAAGTGCATCAAGTAAGACCTCACTTCCTTCTTCTGAGCAGACAGAAGTATGAGCTCACCCCCCTTCTATCAAACCACCTGTCTGCCAAACCAGTATGTTATGATTGACATCTATTTTCTTCAAAACCATCTTCCTCTCAAACAGTTAATACACAGTGCAGTACCTCTCCATCCGCAGCTTTACGGTGCCCGAAGAGTTTGACCACACACACTGTTTTGCATTCTTGCATGTAGCAAGCAGCATGTATCTGTACTAAAATGGGCCCTGAGTGGAATTTAACACCACCACAGTGACATAAAGCATGAAGAGAGCCACAAATAAACTTGCTGCAACCGGTTCAGCTGAAGTCTGAAGTATGAGGTCTAATCATCCAAGTCATATGAAGTAACCTTACATCTATTGTTTTCTTGTAGAGGGAGACTTTTGTCTTCTGGACCTTCTCCATGACGACCTCAAACTAAAAGGTGAGGGACAAGATGATGTTAGTTTAAAAAAGAGCAAACTTTCTTAGATTTCCTCTATGCAAATGAAAGGGAGAAAGGGTTTTCATAAATACCTTTTTTCTCTGCTCTTTCTGTCGCTCTCTAAACTGCTCTATTCTCTTCACCTCCTCCTTTAGGAACCCGGCAAGCTGTATGTGCAAATTTCCTACATTTTCAATTTCTGGAAAACACCAAGACATATAACATAAAACTCAGAACTGACAGAGGCATGTATGAAGTACACAGGTGAATGAATGCAGGAAACAGATCCGCTGCTTACGTGTTTTCATTTCATCAAAAGATGTTCTCAAAGTGCTGTGAAAAGAAAATGAACACAAGACACTGATTTTTTTTGTTCAATACTGCAGAGTACATTTAGCACTTGGAAAGGTACACACACACACACACACAAACACACACCTACCATATCTCATACAAGCCCCCTGCCTTGCGTGCGATAGTAACCAGTTCTTTGCCGTATTTCTCCTCCGCAGATGCCCTACAAGGACAAAAAAAAAAAACAACAATAGGGCTTAACCACATCTCAATGACGTCATCCTGTTCACTCATGAATAGTGTTCAGGAAATTCATGGGCTCACCTCATTTTCAAGAGCTCCTCCATGTCTTTGCACGTTCGGCGCCCATCATTAAGTCTCTGACTAATAGTCTCATACCCGATATTACTGATAAAGTCCTCTCCCTGCAACCATAAACACCAAACCAAAATACTGTCAGTGACTAGAGAAACATATCCACTGTGAATCTCAGCCTTAATGCAAATTGACCCCAACAATGTCAAAACTCAGAATGACACTTTTTAATCCAAAATGTTTCATGAACACTGATGACAGCTAGGTGACAGGTTATGATCTAAATAATACTACACAGTGAGTTTTACTTTCATCTCCTTCACATACATGTATTGAAATGACGCCTAATCTAGAATGGAAATTGTTACAGTACGCGCTGCCGCCGGGGTCTGAATAGAAAGCAGATGAGTGGGAAAATGTAAACTTAAAAAAAGTATTGTTACTTTGCTGAAATCGAACAAAGGAGGAAGTACAATTACTGCCGTATAATATTTCTTAAGTTACATTTTATATTGTAAGACTGATAGCAGAATGAAAAGAGGAAAAGGGAAGCGCATAACTTCACATGTTATTCAACTGATTGTTGTCTCTGTCCAGCTAGTTCCCAATGCTTTGCTTACAGCTGTAGGAGGACATTTGTGCTCTGATTGATAACAATTTAGGCTTAATATTTTGAGTTCTGGTTTGGTGTGCATACGAAAAAGCAGATGCTCTGTATGTTTCTGGAAATGTATAATTAGAATATCAAAGGCACATAATGGAAATTAAAATAGACAGATTGACAGGAAACCCTCAATAGAGAATGCAGTTATCGCCATGATGTCACTGTATTGTATTTTAGCTTTTGTACACTATTTTTAAAGAGGTCGTACTAAGAAAGAACTGTTCAGTTTATGTCACACATTTGGGTTTAGATGAAAATAGCAACGTGTTCAACCCAGAGAAAACACACTGCTCAAGACTTCTCAAAGAAAGTTTTAATCAAAACAAAAATTAGTGCCCATTTAGTGAGTTTTAATGTGAGAAAAAGGGTAAAAAAAACAAAACAAAACAAAGAAGATTAAAAGTCTAAAGACTGGACAAACTTTGAGCTACGTGTAGTCAAAGATAAGCAGCATATAACTAAATACATTACATGTATATGACACAATAGACGCTGTCCAGACAAACTGAAAAGCATAAATATAGTAGTGGAAAGGTACATGACATTTCATCTCTCATTTATCTTTCAAACTTCACACTGAACGACTTCACAGCTCAGTAAGAACGCACGGTAACAATCAGCTTTTGAACACAAACATCACAAAACAATGTAAGGATTAGTAGCATCACTCTTAACTCACCCAAAAGGCATCTTTAAACTGTAATGTCATCTTGGCAGCGCTTATAAATAGTTGGAGGATCCTCTCAACTTGAAGTCACTTTGAAACAAACGGCAGCGTGACAGGCAGTTTGTTCTATGCTAGTGAAACGGATCATGACACATTCAGGAAACCAGCCGACAAACAGCAACGCTCACTCTCTTACTCATTTGATTTAAATGAGGAAGAGCTGCAACATGTCAGCAGTTACCTCAAGCAGACTGATATGCATGTCACTTCACTTTTGGCACAATAAACACAGCTCTGCTTCAAGCAAAGCTCCTTTGTAAAACTGCTCATTTCTTTTATAATTACAGAACAGCTGGTCTGAAGACACTAAAATGTATGTTTTCTGTAATTTGCCAAATTGTCCTTAAAACCTGAGTATATGCATGCAGGACAAACTAACATAACATGATATCCTGCAGCCCTGCAACATGTACTATTTCACAAAGCTTCTGAAGTTTTTCTGACACTGCCAGCGCGGCGCTTAAACACCACTACAGTCATTGTGGTGGTTGTAGATGTGTGTTGTTTGCTATGCAACAGACAGATGGGTGAGAAATTAAGGGAAAAAAACAACATAAGGTTTCCTTCTAAGGGCCACCATCTACCACCAGTTTCAGGGCACCTTGGCATTGATTCTACAAGTCTCTGAGCTCTACTTGAGGGATGAACGTAATTCAAAATCAAAATATAATCCTTCATTTGTTGTTTTGATGATGGTGGTGGAGAGCATTATTTGAAACATCATGTCAAAATCAACCGTAGGAGTTCGACTGGGTTGCCATCTGGTGTCTGTGGCATATTGTTCACATCATTATCACACTCATCAAACCATTCAGTGAGCCCTGATGCTCTACAGATGGGGGCATTGTCAACATGAAAGAACCCTTTCTCATCAGGATAGAAATGTTTTATCCTCGGATAAAGGTGATCACTCAGAACAAGTTTGTATTAATCGGCAGTGACCTTTCCCTCTAAGAAGACAAGAGGACTTAAACCATGCCAGAAAATGCCCCCACAGCATAACACAGATCTCCACACTGTCCGGGTCAAGAATTCAGGTTTTCCTCTTAATTTGTCACCCGTCTGTATGTTTATCTGTTTTTCTGCTTGAGTAATTTACTATCACACATTCTAGTGGGAATGGTAAAGTTCAACTCAGGAAATGAGGTACATAATAATAATTTCACAGAGACATGGAGCAAACTCTGTACAGTATTGTTATAATTCATCGTGCGATACATGCAGCTGTCTGCCATAGTCTGTCACTTCACTGTTCATAAATGTCTCCTGATTTTTCAAAACTTCAGCCTCGGAGATCTGCCCATCCCTGTCGTGATCCATTTCCTTGATCAGATGAAGAGCCTGTTAATGACATGAGAGCAACAAAAGGACATGAGTGAATGTGCTGCCACACAATAGATAAAGCAGCTTCCAGATACAGCACTCGCTAGTGTATTAATTTAATTTAGTTGAGTGACGGCTGAGTCTCACCTCTTCTCTTGCTGATCCGTAGCTATTGGGTGCAACCCAGCGGAGCTGCTCCTCTCGATTCAACTTACCATCCTTATCTTGATCGTAGAGGTCTTTAAACCGCACTGTTTCTTCAATCTCCCACTGTGAAGGGGAATCCTCTGATAACAAGATATAAGTGTTAATACTACACTGCCATTGACAATTAGACACTGAAAATGAAACCCACAACAAACAGATTATTCTGTCTTTCACACTTTTCTGTGTTGTCTTACCATCACCACGAACATCTCCGATGAATTCACTTAGACTGATAAATCCATCTTTATCTGTGTCATATTCATCCAACACATCTTCTATAGTAAAATCCTATTAGGAAAAGAGGTAAATCGATCAAATTTGGCATGTAACACGAGGGGAATGCTTAAGATCTGCGTGGAGTAATGCATTATCGTATCAGGTTTTACAAGCAGAAAAGCTAAACTCGTCTTACGGCCATGCGATCCACTTCAGATGGGTGGGTGAAGGCAAGGAACTCTTTCACATTAAGCCCGGATGTGCCGTCCGCGTTGGCAAAGTCAAAGCGCCTCCTCTCCTTCTGGTGGAGCTAATGGGGATATGAGCCTGTGTTTAGGTATTACAGATCAATGAGGCTGTGCTACAGTGGGATTAGTACAATAAAGATATACCTACATGTCTGAGAGACTCTTGCTCTGGATCCTCCAGAACAGCGTTATCATCAAAACTCATGAGCTGGTCATGAGCGACCGTGTTGTATTCCTCCCATGTTACAACACCGTCTTTGTCAGTGTCAAACTCAGGGAACCGCTCCTTTGCATCATCCAGCGCGTATTTCCTGTACACGTGCTGAATCCACAGCGTGACCTCCTCTGCAGATAAAACACACGCAGGCTGGGTATATCTGTCTTAGCTTTCTTCCCAAACGCTGAGGGAGACATAAAGTTACCTGTGCTGAGCAGATTGTCAGCATTTGTGTCAATCTTCTTCACGATTTCCATCATCTTTTTCCTCTGTTCTGCTGGGTTAAGTTTCTTTATCTCCTCTGTGTCCTAGAAGCGAATGGAATTATAATGAGCAGGTGATGAATAAAGTAAAAAATGGACTGCAGAGTGGAGGAGGAGGGTTGAAAATATTGAGCTACCTCATCTCCCAGCAGGACCTTCATGTCATGTTCAGGGTTGTGCTGCTGGCCAATATAATGATCTTCGTGAGGATGTTTATGGGTGTTATGTGCAAATGGAAACTGAAGAATCAGCAACACCAGCAATAGCGAGAGTGTCATCTGTTGAGAAACACAGATTATTAATAGCAGTGGCAGGCTCAGGCTGTTTGAGGGGCAAATAATAATAATAACAAAAAACTTCAAAGGATACCAATCATGATGCATTTACAATATGATGGATCCAAACCCTGCTTATGACATAAAATTGTTTTAGTATGTGACTCTAACTTAAGGTATTACTTCTACGCTGCTAGTAAAAACACAGAGGGTATATTAACTATTTAACCATCTCATTGTCTAACATATTTTTTTCAAGTCAATCTCATTTTCTTCCACTGGGTGTGAACCCTAGAGGGAATTTCGTCATGTTTTCTCCATTAGTGGGGAACCGTAGAAGACATTTAGTCTCTTCCAGTCGTCTCTCTTTGGACAGAGCATCACAACAAAGACTTCATCATGTATTCTCCACTGAAAGGTCACCTCTAAGAGCACATCACATTTTCTCTATTTTGAGGGGAGGGCACCATAAAGTTCACTGATCATGTTTCTTTGCACACCATATAGGGTACTTTCTCCACCATAGGGGCGTTGATAAGTTAAAACTGGTTATGCAATTGAAAACACTACAAAGTGCTGTCAATCAGCTTCCCTGGCAGCTTGCATGTCCCACTGACCTGCTGCAGACTGAAGTAAGAAAGTGCAAGTCTGCGCCCTTTTGGTCAGCTGGTGGAAGTTCAGACAAACTGATCTTCTTCTCGTCCTGGTTGAGAGCTAAATCGACCAAGAGCAACTTTGTCTGAGACTAAACGAGGAGAGAAGGGGGCAAAAATATACTGGTTCTTGTCCTGTAAATGGATAAATCCCTGTTTGTATTGAATGTGTTTGTGTGGTAATGAGACAGGGAGACTTTTTCAGGCAGAGCAGAGGGCAGATTTAACAGCGTCAAAGCAAACAGACACATTTAGAGACACAAAAAGACAAAGCGCTCATGAGAAAGATGTAACAAAACTGACAGATAAGGTGGACGAAGATGTCATTACCGTGGAAAGTTGCTCGTTCAAGTGTTGACGCCACCCTGAAGGACACGCGCACTTCCGGTTACACATTTCAAAATAAGTCTTTATTTTTTAACTACATGTTGGACATAATTACATGCTGAGTTTTAAGATGAGCAGGACTTGTTACATAAAGCATGCTTTCTGAATAACTTCAGTGACTTTCTTATTATTAGTAGTATAACCGTTTAGTTTTTATTGTACATATCGTTTTGTGTTCAATTGTTGTTGTGTTTTAGCTATTGAAACCCCACTGTGGGATCAATAAAAGATTATTTTATCTGAGAGAGTCAAGCCAACCAAAATAAAGAGCTAACAGAGAGCTGAGAGTTTTTCTGTGAATTAATATGTGTGAATTTTATCCTGTTTACCAGCGCTCAGACATAGTTGTCTGAAAATTTCAAATAGTACAAGCAGTGCAACAATATATTTTTGTGGCTAAACCATTTAGTGATTTATATATGATTAGATCACAATCAAACAGAAGCTATGTACAGCCGAGTACACATACAGTAGAGATATTAACAACAAATGAACTAAATACACTGTCTATCAGCAGGATAAAGTGTAGATAAGAAAAGGCTATATAATTAGAGACCTGTTCATGTAGGAAAAAGTAAAATAAGATAAAATAGACTTAAAAAAGAAAATAATAATAATAAGTAGCTTTTATAAACAGTTACTATAATTTTTAAATCTATATCTGGTCACATGCATACAATTTAAATCTTAGCAGTATAAATAAACAGAATGACTGTGCCCACAGGGTAATGATGGGATACTAAAATAGCAATATGTCTATTTCACATTGGACATAAATACTAGTGAAATGCGTTGTATTCTCTTTAATGTTTTTACTTTGAAGGCAGATTCTCTTGCTTTCTTGTTTCCTGTTGTCCGTCAGCCACTCGACAACAAACTGAGCGGTCAACCGAACGTCCCGCCCGTTCTTCATGGTTGCCATGGTAGACGGCTTTAAGTCCCGCCCACTAAGAGTCGGACCCGCCTTTTGACCCAGACTATCACGTACACGATTGGCTTGCCCGTATGTTTGTCACCATTTTCTAGCGATTTTATTGGATAACCCCGTCACCAGTCACGAATATAAACTCAAAATGACTTCCTCCTCCTTTTTTCTTAAGTTAGGTTGGTCTCTCTGTCATGTATTTACCTGACATGTTTTTCCATCAACTCTGACAACAGGAACAACTCCGCCCGCCGAGACTCGCATTTTCTCACCGAAAGAGCGCCGAGCACGCCGCGGGGTCGATGTCCAAAGACGGCCGCCACGACGGACGGAGGCGCGGCGCCGGGCAGCACCGTCTCGGCCCGAGAGCGAGCCAAGGCGGGGACGGGAGGGAAAGGTCGGGCAGCAACAGCTCCGGCTCCTCGCATGGAGGAGGCAAAAGCAAAAACGCATCCATATCCGCCTTAAAGGTACGTGTTATCTCATCAGGTGGGTTTCTAAGAGCGGCTATTGTAGCTAAAACATTTAAATCACGAGGCACCCCGAGCTAGCTTGAGCTAAGTGACTCGATAACTGAGGATGGGTTCATTTAGATACCAGCAGGAACAGGAGCATGTATTGGTTGACCTCATCTGCTGCAGGTGTGATGTTTCACTTCCTTAATACTTATCCATCAGCAGGTTGTTAAATCAAGTCTAACACCAAAGGATGACAATAAGTGGCCTCGTGAAACTTGTGAGAAGATGCCAGTGCATCATGAGATTTCTGTTTCCACACCATCATCAAAGCAAGAATGTGATAGCAAGAGGATTGGTGCTGTGGGCTGAGTGATTGGGACAAGTCTCTATCAGATGACATGCAGATGGCTCTCCAACTTCTTGCAGACTTTTTTCCCTTCTTCTGCAAGTTGCAAGTGCAGGCAGTGAAACCATGTGGGCTTCTGTATGTTTTTGTTCCCCAGCAGCCTGTGAATCATCGTGTGCCGAGACCAATCAGATCCAGAGCATCACCCCGATGCAGGGCCAGGCCTTGCTTTAGCTCTCTCTCTCTCTCTGTCTCTATCTATCTCTCTCTCTCATTCACACTCACACAGACTTTCTCTCTGTCTCAGAGCCTGCAGCTACACTCTCATCACTGGTAACACAGGACAGGGGGAGGCGGGGGGGGGGGGTGTATGCAGGCCTGCTGTGTGCACATGACTGCGCAGTGTTGTGGCAGAAGGAGAGAGTGAGAGATGAGAAACAGAGAGGGAGAGGGGGCTCTGATGCAGAGGAGAGGAGCTGTAAATATAGCGGAGAGCAGAGTGGCAGGCAGACAGACAGCAGCAAGCAGCGATTCGGGCCTGAGAAGCGGCTGCTAAGTCAGCAGAGCACAGGAGGGCTCAGGCTAGATTACAGACAGGAGCTACAGGCAGACCGGTCAAAGTGAGAAGCAGCACCGACTTGTCCCTCTCAGTCGCCGCTGGGAGAGGAGTTGACACAGCTGGTTGCCATAGCAGTGTGGACTACACAGCGGGAGTCTATTTTGGTCCCGCCGTCAGATGACGATGTCACCTTGCGCGAAGCGGCGGTGCCGGTGAGGGGGAACAGGTTGCCTGAAGTGGGCTGCAAAAGTATGTCAGGGGTGGATAAGGACGAGGAGCCTGCTTACAGACTGTACTTCTACTCTGTATGTATCCTGCTTAATCTTTTTTGCTTTTCTTCGTGCCTCTCATGACAGGTTAGAGCTCTTCCCTGCTCTCCTTGCTGCGTGCATCTGTTTGTAGACCTTGCCAAAAGAGAAACCTTACACTTGCCCCTTACTCAGCACAGTCTAGAAAATAAGTACTCTCTCTCTCTCGCTCTGGTGCGTGGGTAAGGATTGCCCCGCTCTGAGAATATAACATGTTATGCACAACAGCATGTCCTCATTCCTCTACAGATCAGCCCAGGAGACAGCTTGTTTGCAGCTGATTAAGTGGATCAAGAAATTGTTGCTGTAAGCCTTTTTTTTTTCTTTTGGGTCGCAGCACACTATTAGCGAGTAGGTAAGGCCGTCATCTGTCATCCAGCAGTTACGGATCCCCAGGAAACACAGAGTAAATATTTACAGTTTGTAGATGGGAGGTAGCACATTGAAATTGACCCACCTCAGTAGTTCTTGCTCATTGTGGACCTGCTGTTTGATGTTCTATTTTATCTCTTTGTAGTCTTTCTCCACTTGGCTGAATAAAGCCCAGGCCACTCGACATGTAAAGAATTTTGCTCAGCAAAAATAGGTCAGCTGGGTATCTCCCTTAGGGATATTAAATAGTACGAGAGCAATACACGCATGCTTTTTCTGCATGTGTAATGCCTAATGAGCCATCTTTATATTCTCCCAGTGCTGAGAGATGAAAAATCTGAAAAGATTGTTTCTGTCACATAAACCTCGGCCTAATTGTCACTTTTATCAGTATCTTGAATTAGATTAGCTAAGTGCCTCCATCTATGTTTTAACATTGTTTTGGGGAGCCTGATTTTTAAGAATTTTATTACCAATGATTGCTGATGTAAATTGTTGTAAAATGACAATAAATTCTCCTTTCTATCTTGAAAACTAGACATAAACTACATCCCTCCTCTTTTCAACTGTAAGTGTGGCAGAGGAATAATTTTTGTAGCTTTCTCATCTGAATACTGTTGCTCATGAGAGACAGCCAGGAAAAGAGAGAACGGTTTGTTCCATGACTCATTTGCTGTTGAGAGGAGAACCAGCTCTTGATTTCTTTAAAAAAATATATTTATTTATTTATTTTTTGGTGTGTGTGTGTGTGTGTGTGTTTATTTCAGGTAACTATGTATTTTATGTCTGACATAATGTCTTGGTGCTCCACCAAAATAGCTGAGTTTCCTCTAGACTTTAGGCAACATTTAGATCAAATCATTCATGAACAGCATAGAAGTGGTACAGACTATTCTGCTGTAGGAGAGAGAGAGAGAGAGAGAGAGAGAGAGAGAGAGAGAGAGAGAGAGAGAGAGAGAGAGAGAGAGAGAGAGAGAG
>JBAJHX010000081.1:12140888-12156847 GCA_037176925.1 Amniataba percoides | reverse complement strand
TTCAATTAAGAATTTGCCTTCTCTGTTCTTCCTCACACTTAAATCTAATGTTTGTCTTTGCACATGAACAAGTGTGGGCCAGCTCCTGCTTGCCAGAAACAATTTTGATCTACCCAAAAGACTCCTTCAGTTTTTAAAGAAGGAGTTTTTTTTTTTTCTTGGGTTCAAGTGTTTGCTTTTGTCTTTTTTTTTATTCCTGCTTTCTTTAATTTTGTGCTATTTTCTGGAATTACAAAACAGTTTATGGTTTTTTTACATTAATATAAGAGACACACATTCATCCGATGTCACTTATTTAACCAGCCTTTCTGTTGGTTTGCACATTGTGCCATTCTTCTTGTTTGTGTTTTATAATATCTGCGTCATCATTCTCCATCTGACTGTAACTGCCTTCATTTAGGAGGTGTTGATGATGTTGGACAACTACGTACGGGATTTCAAAGCTCTCATAGACTGGATCCAGCTCCAGGAGAAGCTGGAGAAAACGGACGCCCAGAACAGGTGATCTACAGGTTTCCTTTCTGTCACTCTTTTTTCTTTATCTCCCGCTCTGATTCACTCCTCGTTTTCCATTGCTCCCTGAGGTAAAACTGGAAGTGCCTTGTGTCTGGTCCCTGGCTTTGAGTCACAAACAGAATGGATCAATAGCCTTGGCTTTAATTCAGAGATCCACGAGTTTATTGGCTTCTCTTTAACACAGTGACCACTGCAACTGTAAATTGACCAAGAAATGAAATTCCCAGTGCTGCCTCCCAATTTGTTCGTTTAAAGCACACTGTTAATCAATAAGACAACCTGAAACTTGTACATGCTCCATTTATTGCATGAATTGCTGCAAGTGAATCGTCCATTTAACTGATTGGCAAAGACGCGAGCCAAGTCTGTGTGTGTGTGTGTGTTTGGCAACTAGGAACTGTAATTAGTATTAGTTAAGTGATGTTGACCACTTTGACTTTGTTCAGGCCCACGTCTTTAGCCTGGGAGGTGCGCAAGATGTCCCCGGGACGTCATGTGATGCCAAGCCCCTCAGCAGACAGAATGGTTCCCTCTCCAGGTGCCCGTCGCACCCTCAACTTTGGGTAAGTCAGTATCTCCAGTTATACTTTAAGGTCTGCATGCTGCATCAAACCCTTTACTCTCCCAGTACCATCAGACATTTGATGTTCCTTTTAAAGATAATTTTATTTTATTAAAATCAAAGCATAGGGCATCCTGTTATTAACCACTCAATATTTTAAACAATGTAGTGAGGAGTTAGAAAGTACAGACTGTGTTACCTCCCGATACAGCATTGCATACATTGATTGCT
Source organism: Amniataba percoides (assembly GCA_037176925.1). Lineage (NCBI taxonomy): Eukaryota > Metazoa > Chordata > Actinopteri > Centrarchiformes > Terapontidae > Amniataba > Amniataba percoides. Next base: position 12,155,538 of record JBAJHX010000081.1, on the reverse strand, counting down.
TATGGTGAAGCATTTGTTTAATGTAATTTGTTGAGTCTCTCACTCTTAGGCCACAGAATCGGTGGGAGGTGTAGATGAAAGTGTCAGTTAAAGACTGCTGAAGCATCGGTTCAATATGTGCACTGCTCTGTAATCGGATGCCACAGGAAATGGATATTGATCATGACGGAGGCCTGTTGTCCAATACAGTGCCATGCTATCTGTGGAGTGGAGAGTGGCAGGGTGTTAGATAGGCCGTGTCTTCAGACCACTGAAGCCTCTTAGACAGTGCTGTAGGAGCTGCTCAGAGATTAGATGTGATGCAATAATAACATTGAAAATCCAACCTGCTGATAGTCAGGGCTTACCTGTAGTGATACACGTTTGTTTGTTTTTGCATGATGTGTGTGTTTCCTGTGCAGTGGTCCTCCAGCTACACTGGCTGCAGCCCGGCTCTCCCACACAGGCCCCAGCTGGGCAGACCGAGTGAGGTGCACTCAGTCCGTCCCCAGCTCCACTCAAACGACTGCCTCCCCGGTAGAAAAACTGGGTAAGAAATCCCCTCCTGTAGTGTGAGCCTGCAGTTCCTTCTAACACGTAGAGCACAGGAACGCATCTTTTTTTCCTCGACTGACACAGCACCCCATGTGTTTTCTAGGTAAAAAGGATGCGGAGGGCTGGGAGACCGTCCAGCGAGGACGTGCTGCCAGGCCTCGCTCTGCCGCCATAGTCGCCAAGGTCAGTCCTGTCTTGGCTCAAGTTGCCCCAAAACAGGACAGCGCCAAACGTAACCAGTCACATGTGCCACCGCAGGAGGTGCAACAGCTCCATCCTCCGTGTCCCCCGGACAAGGACACAACCCAGACACACACTAAGCAGCAAGTCCCTGCGGAGCCTGAACCCCCGGAGAAGGTTGAACGTCCAGAGAATGGACACATGATGGAGGTACTGATGTTCAGTACCTTGTGACGTCTTCCTCCCTGAGCAGTCCCTGGATATCAATTATTCACAAGGAGCAGAGTAACACTAGACCATTTTATCAGCCACATTTGTTTTTGTTTTGGGCTCCATGGTATTCATAGACAGACTGTCCAGACAGGCATATCAACTTTAAGGCGATTGATCATGCACTGACATTTCAGAGGCAGAAAACCCATTTTCACGCTCATGAAATAAATACTCTGCCGATGACTAGAGACACACTTGGTAAGAGTGTGTTATAGTCATCGGTTTATTTTGTAATACCAATCAGTGTTTCGAATGAATCAGCTTATTTTGATCACATTTGGGTGTTTAGGGCATGTACCAGGGCACGGTACCAGCTTTCCTGCATGATTTGTGTTTTCAGCTATGTGTTGAGTATTGACTGGTTTGGTTTTGTTTTTGTTATTGCTCTCATGAACTGCCTGAAATATGCATGTCTTTAATTGGGTTTGTGTGTGTGTGTGTTTGTGTGTGACTGTCGGTGCAGCTCCCAGCAGAGAGTGCACAAGACTCGGGGCAGCGTGTCGACGCACCCTGTGAAGACGCGCCTCCCCTCGTAGCAGCTCCTACCCCTTCACAAGCCCCAGAGCCCATCCCATCCCCAGCCACTGTCCCACCAACAGACATTACCTTATCAGCCCCAGTCCCCGCTCTGGTCCCCTCTGCGTCCCCAGACCTTCCCCAGACGGATGGGCTCGGCGCACTGTTGGCCTTCGGGGACAACAGTGGGGCTGAGGGGGGCGCGTTGCAGGGCATGGCCACATCTGCTCCAGGACAGGCTGAGACTCCCATGGCAGCGGTGAAACTGGAGAGTTTGCTGGACCCCACAGAGCTTTCTACTGTGAGTGCTGAGAGATGGAGGAGCAGAGGGAGGGGAGGGCGGGAAGGGGGAGGTTGGGGATCCCTAAGGGTCCTTCGCCGCCTAAACAAAAGTCAATCTAAAGAAACCTCCAGACCAAATGTGCAGGCAATACTGCATAGCTCTGTGCAGTGTTGTTGTAGCACCATTCACTGTGTGAATGGCTGTGAGTAGATTACTTTTGTACTCAGACAAGTGCTCCCACGGTGTTTCCCAAAACTAATCTCAACTTGTGTTAGTTATTTTGGCCACTTTTGAAATTCTGGGAAAAAAATAAAAGAAGAAGAGAACGTAGACGGAGTTTCCAGTCTGTGTTCAACCCAGCATCAGAACTTAGGGAAACATTGTCTACCTTCATCTGATGTTGTCACTATTATTAAGCATCATGGAGTGTGTAAACATTGAGCTCCATGCACTTAATCATGGATGACTACACTTCTAAGTAGGATACCGTTAGATTTTGACAGGTGGTGAGTGAAAACGTGGAAAAAACTTCAACTCAAATCTGCAGTGAAGGCTCTCTGGCCTCAGATTTAACACCAGTATAGTCTTTGACCTTGTCCAGGCAATACTCTTACATTTGCTTAAGCTTTAGACACAGAATTTTTAACATTTCATAACTCCATATAAAAGACACTTACTGTTGAGAGGGCTCTTCCTTATTTACCTCTATAATTGATTTAGAGTGCTCTGGAGTAATCTGTGAGTCATTCCCTTATTATTGCCATGTCATTAAAATATAGAAACTTCCAGAATATTTGGGAGGTTGAAGCAAACAGTTTCCAAGCCCAAAACAATCATTTGCCTCCTTCCACCATCTCTTCATCCTCACAGTAAATGTGCCCTGCATGACTCTTGAATGCTTCCTCACTTGTGATCTTTGTGATGATTGTGTGGTACAAACTGTGATTGGATTGATAAAGCGTTCCCATTAATCTTTTAATTGTGCACCCAAGTACAAATAATACCAATTGCACTAATCCATCCTTGTATTAGAAACACTTTTTTTGCATAATGACACATTATGTATTTAAAAAATAAACATTTACATATATATCATTTAAAGCTTCTGTTCAAGTGTCCGGAAAAGGTGTGACAGTGAGCCATCATTCATAACACCGGGCCCCTGAAACTGAAGCTGCTAAATGGAATTCATACATCCTTCCTTTTACTATTCATATCTGTGTTTCATTTCTACTTTGATATTTCAAAATGACACCCATGCAAAAGGCCTATTATATTACAATGACAGGTTTCTGTTCTTCTGGTTCTTAATGGTGGTTGTATGTATGAACTCAACTTTTATGAAGTGTGAAATGCTTTGTGTGTGAGGTGCTTTCTGTGCCATTTGTTCAGCCTCAGTCCATGGCAGAGGTCCTGGCCAAGAAGGAGGAGCTTGCTGACCGTCTGGAGAAGGCCAACGAGGAAGCAATTGCCAGCGCCATCGCCGAGGAAGAACAGCTGACCAGAGAGATTCAGGCCGAGAACAATGACCTGGAGACTGACAACGAAAGTGACTTCTCTGTAAGATTAATTATGCATTGTAAATGCTTGGCGCCATTTGAAATTTTAATGTGCTTCATTATAGGCTGACACAAAATGACACAAATCTTTACCACAGACTAGCATCGGTAACGGAGGTTGTGGAGCCAATATGGATTGGAGTGACATGCTGGCAGATTATGATGGTATGGAGGTTAATGTCTGTACAAAAAACTGAACTCCCATACTGTTTGTAATGCCAAACATTACACTCAGGTCTGTTTATTCTCTGTAGCTCGTGAGCCATGGCGTCAGAGTACGTCATGGGGGGACATCGTAGAGGAGGAACCTGCTCGCCCTCCTGGACACGGGATCCACATGCACGAAAAACTGTCCTCACCATCACGCAAAAGGTGCAGAACAACAGACTTTTATGAACATTTACAGTATTTGCTCAGTACAGTCGGCTTCTCCTCATCTTGAACAGCAAATCAGTCTTCTCATTAGCAATCCCATTATTTTGACAAGGAGCTAACCCAGTTCCCCAAGAGTCACAGGCCCACTTACTGACCTCTGTTTCTTCTGAGGTTACCACCCAGAGAATCTAAACAGGCCCTAGTCCCTATTACAGTCTATGTCTGCCTTGTGCAGTGTTGATTAGGGGGCAACAGAAAGAGATGAATGATTTGTTTCCATGTTTTTGACAGAACAATTGCGGAGTCAAAGAAGAAACATGAGGAGAAACAGCTGAAGGCGCAGCAGCTGAGGGACAAACTCCGGGAGGAAAAGACGCTCAAACTGCAGAAGCTCTTGGAGAGGGTGAGTAAGCTCTGCCGAGTTGACGGAAAAGCACCCTAAAGAAACTCCATGAAAGCAAATCCCAGCCTGGCTCTCAACGAGAGGTTTTGTCATCGCACTGCCTGATAGAATCACTAAATATTATAACCCCCTCCAGTCGCATGCAGGCCAGCTGGCCGCAGACAGTCGTGAGAGAGAGACCCCTGGCCAAAATCAACAGCCTTTCATGAAGTTTGTTTTTGTTCTCCAGGCCATGGCAAGATGAGTGAGTCCTAGAATAAATCAGGATTAACCACATAAATACGTAAAGTGTTGTGTATTCACATGAATCCCCACATGGACACCCTGGAGTGGGTTGCAACTGATGGATTAATAATCAATTGTCTGTGCTGTCCTGGAGAATCGACATTCTTCTTTTTTCTTTTTTTTTTTATTCTCACCCGCGCCTACTTGTCACTCTTCACTCTGCAGGAGAAGGAGGTGAGAAAATGGAAGGAGGAGTTGCTGGAGCAGCGTCGGAGGATGATGGAGGAAAAGCTGTTACATGCAGAATTTAAGCGGGAGCTGCAGCTCCAGGCGATTGTGAAAAAGGCCCAAGAAGAAGAGGCCAAGGTAGAGGAGGGGATTCCCTGTAAAGCCAGAACATTAACATTTGCACATTGTCTTTCTCTTTTTGTGTGTGTGCAAAAAGTGTTAAATTATATTTATATACAAACTACAGTATTTTCCAGACTATAAGGCGCACTTAAAATCCTTAAATTTTCTCAAAAATCGACAGTGCACCTTATAATCCGGTGTGCCTTATGTATGAATTCTTGTTGTGCTTACTGACCTTGAACCAACTTTATGTGGTACACGGCCCTCCAAAATCTGTCAAAATCTTTTAGTACAACTTCGGTAAGCTATGAAGCCACACTGCTCAATGGATTATGGGAGCATTACAGCCACCGTAGTCAGGAACCTCACAGAGTGAAATGTACTGACTGTTTTGTTTCGCTTAATGCGCCTTATAATCCGGTGCGCCTTATGTATGAAAATAGACCTGTTCATTGATATTGCATTGATATTGTGCCTTATAATGCGGTCCATTTATAGTCCCGAAAATATGGTACATCTCTTGCAAATGTGTTAATTCGGTTAATTCTAGCTAAAATATTCTTGACTCCATTTAATAGGTTACAGTATTTATGCTTGATGACAAAAACACACACTCCACACATTCTTCTGTATATTAACACCTAATATACCCTGTGTGTGTTCATAACTATATGTGTCTGTACAGGTGAATGAAATTGCATTCATCAACACTCTGGAAGCCCAAAACAAGAGGCATGACGCCCTGGCCAAGTTAAATGAGTATGAGCAACGCCTTAACGAGCTGCAGGAGGACAGACAGAAGAGACAGGAGGAGAAGCAGGCCAGAGACGAGGCTGTGCAGGTGCTACAGAAACCAACTCTCAGTTCACGTTTCATTTTTCCAGTCGTGATATCGCCAGGTCTTAAGCCTCCTCTCCTCCCTCTGTAGGAACGCAAACGGGCCCTGGAAGCAGAGCGGCAAGCACGGGTGGAGGAGCTGCTGATGCGGAGGAAGGAGCAGGAGGCTCGTATTGAACAGCAGAGGCAGGAAAAAGAGAAAGCTAGAGAAGACGCAGCACGGGAAAGGGCCAGGTATGTCATATCAAATCCCTTCAGTATGGATGTATATATACACAGGAGGCTGCACCAATCCCCATTTAATTCCAACAGTCACAGTGATAAATGGCCGACTTGTATTCACAAGTTCAGTAGTTTCACGCTGCCTTTCTGTGTCCTATCTTAGAGACCGCGAGGAGCGCCTGGCTGCTCTGAGTGCTGCTCAACAGGAGGCCATGGAAGAGCTGCAGAAGAAAATTCAGATGAAGGTAAGTTTATACCGTGCCCACCTTGTGACTCCCTCGGACACCATACGGGAATCCCAGTTTCCCATATGACCCCTGGTTTCTGGTTACTCCCGCAGCACGATGAGAGCAGCCGCAGGCATATGGAGCAAATCGAGCAGAGGAAGGAGAAGGCTGCTGAGCTCAGCAGTGGGCGTCATGCTAACACAGACTACGCCCCAAAACTAACACCGTATGAGCGCAAGAAACAGTGCTCCCTGTGTGGCGTTGTGGTATGTACACTCACCATCGATGTCCCTTGTTGTCCCCAAACTATTTGCACTGTGTTGAATCCAACAGTACAACTTAATATGGTAAAAAGACTTCTTTTCACTGCAGCAGATCAGCTCTTAGAAACTCTCCTGTATTATTTGGCAGGACTCGTATACATAAAAATGCTGATAGGAAGGTGATTCAGAGGATTTTTGGAAGAGGGCACATTTAAATGAGGATTTAACTGCATTGATTAAACAAGAACCCTTGAACAGAGATTTATGACTGGACAGGATTATGCATTTTCAAGTGTCAGGCAACAAATCCACAAGCAGACACATTTATCTCTGATGGACTGGCTGCCATGGCAACAAGGGTGGGACACCTTGAGTTTTCAAAACCAGCATCAGATAAAGAGGGGGGGTGGAGAGGGTGGTCGGGGCCGAAAGAGGGAATCTTGTTAAAATGTTAGATGACCTTGGCCAGCATCTGACACCAGAGATCATGGATGGGTCAGCAGCAAGCACTTAATTTAATGACATTAAACACAGACCATTCAAAATGGGCTTGTTTCCAGAGATGAGAAAACAACGTTGCCCCACACCTGTCTCTTGTTTGCCCATCTCTTCCACCTGCCACTACTTTTATTTAGACATTTAAAAGATTTTGTTGGGCCTTATTCTTCTTTGAATATTTAAAATCCCAACAGAGTTACTGAGCTGAGTAGTTTGAGTTTGTCCAGTAGCCTACTGTAGGCTCAATTTAGAAAGAAAAAAAAAGCTTTTTAGTACATTTAACAAATCACATAACCCTCTTTCCCAAGTGCTTTAAACTGCGCTTCAGGAGAAGTGGGTCATGTCCCGTTGAAAAGTCCTTGTGGTATATTGTTTCACCAGCGTCCCATGAGGCTCTGTTGACCCTTTCCTGCCTCTGTCTCCATTGTTCCCGCAGCACTGACCTCTGACCGCTGTGTTTGTGTTTGTAGATCACCTCGGAGGTGCACCTGTTCAGCCACACCAAGGGCAAGAGACATCAACAGGCCGTGCGAGACAGTAGCAGCATCCAGGGACGGGAGCTCTCTGATGAGGAAGTGGTGCGTATCACCCACACACTGCGGAGAACAAACAGCCGCTTCCCCACTGCTGCTTGTGTCATGTAAAAGGACAAAGAGACACAGCGGTTGTCTTTTATGATGTGGTCATTATTATTGTTTATGCATCCCCTTATATACTGCCACTGCTCTGTTGCTGGCTTTGTGAGATTACAAATGGGCCTTGAAATGTACACAGTCAGGGTTCAGTGCTTCAGTGGCGGGGTGACATCACCCCCTTGTCTCCAGGCTGTTTTTGTCATGGAGCGCTTTTCCATGGGAAGGCAGCTCATTAATGCAAGGTAACCTCTCAGGCTGCAATATGAGATTGGCTTTTCAGCAGCACTCATTGTGAGGCTGACAACTGTTGGTGCTATACGCAGCACCTTTGGCCCCGACAGCTCCTTCATTCAAAGCTTTTTTCAGTGGGAAATAATTGATACCCTCCTCCTTCCTTTCCTCTAAATCATTTCCTTTCCAAATGCAGTTCATTTTTTTTCCTGTTTGACAGTATGATAAACAAGGCGACAGAGTGAGGCACTTCACCAATATAGCACTATAAACAGTTCATATATGAGCACAGCTTCATATGTATTTGCAATATGTCTTCTGCCATAAGACATAGTTTTACCAATAACATAGTGTTGAGTCTTGACTGTTTTTTCACCTTGCGTTTTGTCCTTTTTTCAATAACAATCAGTCAAGGTTTAAGTTGATGAACGTGACTAATAGATTATATTTAGATGCTCAGGAATACTTTTTCTTATTCCGTGTAAGAGTGAATTAAGCTGTACAATAGATCTGTGGAAACTTTGTTTAGATCGACTCATGTGGCCCCTTGTTATTTATATCAAAGCTCATTTTGGTGTCGACTGTTTCATTTATACCACTGCCAACTATTTTGCGGACTGCGGCTCCATAACTCTTCCCGCAATGAAAGATTTTTAATTAAAATGAAGATGGTCGGTTCAGCTGTGCAGAGGTCACTCCATAGTTTTCCAGCTGAAGCAGGCGGCCAATGCCCCGTGCCTTCATATTTAGTCATTTCACCCCATTCTGAAAGACTAGCGAATTAAATTGAAAATACAATGATTATCAACAGGGTAGGATCTATGTATGGGGACAGAGCTTTGAGATTGCAATCGCTCATTGTACCCACCATCTGTCCTGGTTTAATAAAATGTAGGTAATATTCACAAACCCTGCCTTGTGACATAAGGATGTTATTTATTGATCACCTTTATGCCCAATGGCTGAAAAAAAAAAGCCTGGTGTCCTCTTTGAAGAAGGGCTGTTCTTTCTTTTTCTTCACTGTAGTTGAAGGAGGGCCAGTGGATGGATCACCAGACAGACCTCCCAAAGGCTCTGGATAGTCCTGAAGGTCTTGTAGTTAATGCTGCACTGATAGCCACAGATTGAGAGCTGTGATGAAATATCCAGACGGCCAGCTGAAGCAATCCTCTCCAACCCTACTCTGTTGAGAGATCTGACATTCATCTAGTTATAGCAGTGAAGCCTCTGTTGAAAGAGAGATCCAGTGAATGGTTTACAGTTTTTTTTTTTTTTTCTTTGTGTGACTTGTCCCCTCCTTAGATGTCACTGATAAGGTGCAGTTCAATACAAAAATGTCACATAAACCACTGTAGAGATGGTAACTCAATCCAGTGCAGTATCATATCTTGCCTCGTAGCCAATGCGAAATACAGCTGTTTGTTTCGCACCAAATGGAAAGCCTATTTCTTAAGCCTTTTGTATGCAACAAAAGAGGCAGTGGATGAACGTGTCTCATAGAATCTGCATTTGTGTTGGCCGTCCTTTAGATCTGTTGTAGGTCTGGTCGTGTCGGTGGGTCAAAGGGAAAGATGTTAAGAGCGGTATCGCATTACTCCCACCAGAGGCAATCTGTGGTATTGTGCAGTAGCGTGCCCTTAGGCAAGCGTCTTTGCTGCCATGTTACAATGGTTCAGTGGTAGACGCCTGTCTGTCATAAAGTCTAATTGTCTCCAAGTTAGACACAACTTCCATTCAGCCTCCTAACAACAGGAAATGGGATGTAATCATTACAAATTTATTTGCTGAAGCATCACAGTCTGTGTCAGCATTATACTCTGTTTGACAGCTTAATATTTCAGGTAGACATTTATGTTACCGGTGTGATTTTTGCAAAGATGTTTTGGATGCATTTCTGAAACAATTCCATTAAGTGAGTCGCTGGTGCACTGGATAGCCTCTCAGAGAGATTACTGAACAGCTGCCTCCCAAGTGAGGGACAGCTACGGTCATGAGTCATGACTGACCTGTGGTGTCGCGGAGTAGAGGGCAGAGGTGTGCGCATACAGATAGAAGATACAAGACACACTTCCGTCCTAGGAAACATAATACCCTCACTCACCGTGCCCTTTTCGTTCACAATGTTATCATCATTCTCTTTCTCCATTTTTACTCTCAAATTAAACGCTTAATAAATCATATTTAACAGTAGCTAACTATCATCAGGACTGAGCCAATCTGATTTAATTGTATTTTATTGGCATTGCTGGCAACAAAAGGAAACAACCCTACAGTTATCATCATATTTTGATTTAAATATTTCTGGATATTGATTAGTACATGGCTATTAATGACGTCACCTTTTCACAAAGGAGTTCCACCCACTTCCAGTCACTGACAACAGCATAAACAAAACAAAAAACACAGACCTAACTAAAAAAAAATTCTGCATCCATGTAGGACCCCGCTGGTCAGAGTTGGTTGATTTTGAAAATAGTTTTTTTTTTTTTTTTTTAATACAATCGTTTAGATTCACTCAGTATTTACAAGGCACTACTTCACTCTTACTCACTCAGGGCCCCTTTCTGTCTGTTTGTCAAATGACCCCAAGTTTAAAAAAAAAAAAAAACCCTATTCAGGCAGCAGGTGCCCTGACAACCCTTGTGACCAAGGGCTATAGCATCCCACGCACAGGTTAGCTCGCCTGCTGAATGGAAACTCTTTATCTGTGAGGCCATCCTATCCTCTGGGGTGCTGGATGACAGCATAATTGGGTAATTGGTTTCTTGCACATGCATCATGTTGGTCAAATTGGGTTACATCCCCCTGTCTCCTGGTGGAAGTATCAGAATCATCTGACACAGCCAGACAGGAGGCAACACCTTTGGCCTCTTAGCATGTCCAAGGGTGGGTGGCTTCAAAAGGCTACGGGGTATTGGAGGTAATTACAGGATACAATGGTGTTTTTGAGAGTTAAGATCTACATGTCACCCAATATATTCGGTGCTACATCTTAAGTGTTTAACCTCTATAGAGACTGTAAAGATGGTAAGACGTAAGATGAATGATTATTAGTGTACAATAGACATTATCAAGGTGTCTCTTTAAAGCAATAAAAGTAAAAGGTAAAATGGCTTACTTTAGAAGCTTATTGGAAGTACTAGTACAAAAATTTGTCTGTCATGTCTTTGATGTGTGTTTTTTTTCCTACTGCAGGAGCATCTTTCCTTGAAGAAATACATTGTGGATATTGTGACAGACAGCTCGGTGTCTTCTGAGAGCATGAAAGATGGAGAAGAGAGGCAGAAGGCACGAAAGAAGGCAAAGAAGCTCCGCGCCAGGATGAACTCCAGGTAATTCTTCCCCTCCCTCTCTCTGTCTGTTTCTTCGTCAGAGAAACAGAGGACAAAACTGTGCCAGGACTCCTTTTTATGAGTGACAAGGAGATGGAAAGCAGATGTTATGTGCATCCTGGCTGTCCACAAGGTAACACTGATGAGCCTAATTTATGACCACTTTCTGTGATTGGGGACAAAACTGCAAATCGATCTGCGGGGCCCCGGCTTTCACCTGTAAAGAGCTTTCCTCCAAATTGCTGCCATGGCATTGCCAAATCTGAAGCCCTCCTTGGTGTACAGGATATATGTTAAAGTATGTATGGGCCATGCCTATTTTTCTTCTTCTGAGATATTGATTTTTAAATGAAGCATCAAAGAAAATCAATAGTAATCAACAAATAGGAGGCAGAGCTGCTGTGTGTCAGAACCCAGACCTGAGCTCAATCAATTTAACTGGCTGTCACAACAGGGAGGGAGAGGAGTGGAAAGACACACAATGTTGACAATACTTACTGTAAGACGTTATTGATGCAGATTATTGGAGGTATTCCACTACAAACAGGATGGCATTAAGATCTGAGTTCTCCACACTACTGAAAAGAATTAAAGGGGCGTTAAACAAAATATCCCAGAATCTCAAGAGTCCGTGACATAATGTAAAATATGTCGGTGGTAGACAAATAGAGTCGGCTTTAAAAGATAAAGACACATTTTTGTAGTATATCAAGCAAACTGTGTGTGGTACTTCTCATGGAACATCATCCCCCATCTGGAAAACTGGCCCTGACGGTGAATTTAAAAACTCATTTGTAATAGTCAGAAACCATATCAAAACAAAACTCGTGTTTTTATCCAGTTCTGTTAGTTTTCGCAATAGAGCGTGAACATGTAACAGAATAAGCACAGCACTAACACACACAGCACACAGCATCAACACAAAGCCTAACAGCCTGTACACATACACATCTATGAATTACAGTGCTGGTGGTTCAAGCCCTCGCTCCTTCTGTCCACATGGTTAGATGTAAGTGAGAAAGGCGCTCGACCCCAGATGGCCAGGCCAGCGCCTGATGTGACTGTGTGAATATGTATGAGTGAATGAGAGGCATTGTAATGCAACCGTGTCCCACCCTAGTTGAAAAGTGCAATATAAGTGTAGTCTATTTACCATTTACGATGTAATGGAGGGTGCGTCGATGGTGGTGGTCTGAAAGGTTGAACATCACTAATCCATTTTAAACAGTTAGCAACTACTTAAGTTTGAATCCTAAAATTTATAAGTAACCCTCTCAGGTGCATAAAGGATATCAGTACTCTAGATTAATGTATTCATAAACCTGAGAAACAGTATGTGCTGGATGAAGAAATAAAATATTTGTTTGCATGAAAATATTTTTAGAATGTAATTGTAAGTTGAGACTGATTTTTTTTTTTTTAATTTTTTTATTACCACATACTTGGAGCAAGGGTACAGAGAAAAAACACAACTTCTTAAATCCTTGTTAAACTTGTACTCTGAAGTTGCCTCACCACCGACTCATAAAGTCTTGACTAATGTCATGAATATTGAGTCTGTTTGTAGTGTATGATGATAAAGATATGATAATAATACTGCTCTTACTTCTACTACTACTAATACTAATAATACTATTAACAATAACTAATAATGATGATGATGATGATAATAACAATAATAATAATAATAACAATAATGATGTGTGTATTTGAAAGGGGGATATAAATTATCACATTTAATGTGATGTTTAATTTAATTAATAGAATCATGTCTAAACTTGGGTACCATCCTAATTATGAAACAACTTTGCAACACTAACAAAATTATTGCAGTCTGCTCTTTTACATTTTTTATTGGGATAAGGATTAAAAAATAAAGATGTGTTTTTGGACAAGACCCATGCACTACTATAATCTGATAATAACCTCAATTGTGCATGTCATTTACTAAAGTCTATTCCTGTTCACCTGCCATCATTTAGAAAAAGATTTTTTTTTGCATCATAGCATTTACAAAAGATTATTGGTTAGAGAAACAGAGCTGGAGAGCAGCTGCGCTGTGACCCCTCTGGAACGTCTTTCAGAATTTTGTGGTGTCATTTTTCGTGAATCATTAAATAGTTTGGCTACAGTGCAGGCAGACTTGACGCGACTTTGAGTGGGATGACTAAAGAGAATTAATTATTATTCTGCTATTTAGGTGAAAGTATTTATTACAAAGAAGAATAAGAGGGACTCTACTGGCTGAAACACTCATCCTACTCTGCTGCAGCGCTTTATTCTCACTACTGCTGTTTTTGGCTTTGTGAGGCTCAGCGGTACCGAGAAAGTGACAACATGATCTGTCTCTGTTCACTGTCACTCCTGCACCAGCTCTGCTGAGACCAGCACTCAAAGGCAGCAGGCTCTCAGAGGTCATAAATAACACAGAGCCCCAGTAAACATGAAGGTGAGCCGCTTCACCACCGGGTGGAAATGAACCGTTTTATTGGAACGCCGTATGGTGTCTGTAAAACGTGAGTGGTTCTCACTAGACTTTTCACCAGGCCAACATGCAGCCCTGCTGTCATAAAGCAGTGCATACACGCATTTTAACCCACATGTTTTTTCTGTGGCTTGGCTAACCCTCTCTAATAATAAGTGTTTTGGGGAGGAAAATATGCTGTTAAAATTTCATGTAAGTAGCCTGTCAGGTAGTGTCAGGATGGGTTCTGAAGTTGGAAACCAAAGTCTCCACTTTCTTTGAAATGCTTGCCTTTTGCTGGCTAGTTGTGGTTCACTCAACGGGGAAACAGAGTGGCCAGTGTGTTTTTGTTGTGTGTGCGTGTGTGGGGGGGACCTCAGATGGTGGTGTGTATACAAAGACACTCCTGTTTTGAAGTATGGAGTACAGTATGGGGGTGGTAAGCACGGTTCTAACGAATTTTACCTATTCTGCTGCCTTAGATTAAGGGAGAAAAGGTCCTGCTCATAGATGAACATATATCCTTAGCAATGCACATACAACCTAAAAGGACTTAAAGTATATTAACTTTTATTGGCATCATTTTGTCGGTTTTGCTCTTCTTATTGCAATTGAATTGATTCCCGGCTTCCTGTTCGAGGGCTGGGGTGTGTACATTGTAATCATGGTTTGAATGTGTTGTGCAGCATTGGGGAGAGGTGCGGAACTGAGATCTGCACAAACTGCTTATAGTCACACACTATGGATCTGTGCTTTCTCTCTTATTGCTGATCACTGATATTTATTGCCCGAGGCCCATTTAACACAGGGCCCCTTCTGACAGTAATGAATTACTCAGCAATTGCTCGCTGTTTAACCTGGTTAGGCATAAACCTGTCAGAGATTAATATTGTGAAATCATGAATGACAAACAGGGCGGATATAGTTCAGGCCCTTCTGAAAGCAAGTCTGTGCTACCCATTCATCCTACTCACAGGACATGGAAGATAAATGTATCTAGATTTAATACTGAAGAGTGGCATGAACGTATATTGTTATCCCTGCTCACAACTTTGTCTACTGACACTGATATCAGTGAAGTAAGAGTAGACTTTTAATCCCCCTTTATAGAAGTAATATGGCTGAGCTTATAGATTGGATATTTAGTATCTCAGTACTCCAATCTATGTGATGTGATGTGATGTGATGTGATGTGATGTGATGTGATGTGATGTGATGTGATGTGATGTGATGTGATGTGAT
>JBAJHX010000081.1:12103259-12136449 GCA_037176925.1 Amniataba percoides | reverse complement strand
GAGGCTGCCATTCATTTGTTTAATAATCAGATGATTAATTATTAAAATAAGTCATACATTAATACAACATGAAAATTGATTTCTTTCCCGTTTAAAACTGTCATTTGTTCCAAAACATTTTCATTTTTGCTTCCTCACCACAAGACCAAGAGAGGGTGAAATTGTTGTAAGCTTCTTGATGTGTTAGTTACAAGTACAGGCTGTCTGCGGTTTCTGTGGCAGGTTTGATTTTGCGCCACACTGGCCTTTGATTAATCTTGGTTCATTTTAAGGAATAAACAGTCTACAGTTTGTAGAATTATACATTTCCATAGTCGCCCGCACTCACATAGTCCACTAAATCATATGCCATTATGTCTCGTAAACACATAAGTTTATACTCAACCTCAAAATGTTTATTCCAGCAGCCTTGTTGTGGTTTAAAGTCGACTCTCACTCGAGCTTTGTTTACCGATCTCAAGCTTTTCTGTAAGGCTGTATAATGATGAAATTCATGTGAGGAGAGGGTGATCTGTCATACTCGCCTCTGTCATTGTTATTTTTTAGATGTGAAGGAGGGAACTAGTATCTTAAAGGTGCAGATCAAAGTTGAAGCCAGTCCTTAATGAACTCTGCCAGTTGTTGTCCATCTGTTGACGGGGTAGGACGACTGAGTCTGTGCCCTCCTTTCTGCTTTAATTAAAGTGTCGAGTGGGAGGAGACTACAAAGTGCAATCTGGCTGGTCTGCTCATCTGCTGGTCTGCTGGTCTGCGGACACTGTCGCAGGAACTGCCAGCTGCTTCAGGCTTCCCATCAGCTGGGGTAACAATGGTCACCCTGGACAATAATTGGATAAGATTCGCCCTGTTGTATAATTCAGGAGCCATCCTTCTCACTTGTATCTCAGTGCTTGACCCTTGTTGGTGGCTCTTTTTGTCTTTTTGAGGGGAAATTAGTTGCTCATTCTGTCACTGTGTTTTTTTGTTGTAGCTTCTGTTGCAGTGTGACCAGACAGAGACAGATTGGGCTGTAAAAGAACACCCATACATTTTGGGTAGTGTAATTATTTGCTCTCTTACCCTCAGTCAAGACATGAATTTTAACACTGGGCTTTCAGTTCAGAGATAGTGAAAGTCTGTAACGTGTTGAGCCAAACTCAGCTGAAAGAATTAAGCACTCAGTAAACTGCTCTGAGAATGCAAGCTATGTTTTTTTTATTTTCTGAAACCACAGAAAACACTTTACAACTATTTTAAAGGCTTAAAATTTTTACTCCGTGTTACCAACCATTCTAAACATGCTCTCTGACGTCTCCTGTATTACATACGTTTAAACTTATAATTTTGCGAACCAGCTGTAGATGCACCAAAGAGTTTTATACTGAAGCGTCAGACTGTGCAAACTTGAGTTAAGCTAGCGTCAATGCATACAGAGGGAATAGATAACAAATCTTATCTAACTTTAACTGCAATACAAACAAGTGTCAGTGTATCCCTTTTTGAACAGTGAGTGGACCTGGATTAAAACATTGTTTTCATCCACTTAAGTTTGTATGCAAATTCAGCTTACAGTGTACATACACTGTCACTGGAACTATATACAAACATGATTTCTCTTGCCCTCCTCGGTTAGGTTTGTAGAAAGGAAATATCATCACTAGATGCTGTTTCCCATTTGCATAGAAGATCAACATTCGCAGACTTCAAAGCTGTTATCATGCAGAACAAACCTTTACTTTAAACATGTTTTTGGTGAAATGTGTGTCCTCGCAGCAACTTTCCAATGACCTTTTTGTTTTCTGTCTACCACTGCATGCACAGACCACCTGAAAGATAGTATGTCAGGTAGTTTGAACTTAATCCTCTTCACTCTTATTGTTCCTTTATCACAACAGATAAATCTGTCAGCAGAGCAGAAAAGGCAGCGACTAGCCAAGAAACTCTTGTCTGGTTTCCACAAGAGACAGCCAGGACTGGGCAGGTCCTAGTTACCCCCTTTAATACCATTTGATAAGCTGCTATGAAAGAGCTGCCTTTTCTCATTTAGCCAAGGAGCTTTTTTAGGTTGGTGTGTTGATGGGAGGGTTAAGAGAGGGGTTAAGCCGAGCTCAGCGACCCAATTGATTAGCAATGGAAACTGCTGGAAACTTACAGAAAGGAGGTCATAATGAGGATTTTCTTTTTTTTTTTTTTTAACTTTTTTTTTTTTACAAATTCAGCTGAGACTCTCAAGACTGTCTTTGAGGCGTTTCTCATTATGCTATAGGCAGAGGGTCTTAGGTGTGTTTGTTAATGTTTTTGTCCCAAACCCTAAACAATTGTTCAGCACGTATTCTGTGTCTCCCGGATAGAGGAGCATTTACCTCAGCAGCGGGCACGAATGACAGATGAAGAGCTTATCTGTAATTTGGTAAAGCGCTTCTCTCTCAATGTGTTCAGGCTTGTTGGCAAGTTCCCATGTGCGGAACAAAAGCGCTGTGAAGTGGCTGGATTTTAGTGCTGTCACAGCGCTGAGGGGCCTGTAACCTCATTAGGTAAAGGAATGACCTGCAGTGTAACGCGGCCTTCCTCAGTCGTGTGAAGAAGGCCCTCCATCAGCAGTTCCCCTCCAGCTTTTCCTCCCCGTCGACCCAGGTACAAACATGCCTGATTGTCAGCGCTCGCTCTGACGCTGGCTTTGTACTTGTTGATTTATAAGACACTGTAGCAACTGCATCTGACCTATTGCCAATTACTCTATCATCACAGGAGGGCAGGACCTAACTATTTACATGTGTTCATAGATCCACTTTACTGTACCAATGTGCTTTCCTCTACTAAGTAAGTTGGTAATTTTGTTTATACTATTGGAAAACAGAGGATAACTTCAATGGACTGAACTTGAAGTGGATAAAAATAAGATTACGTTAAAATGCCTTTATTTTCCCGTTAAATTTTGTTTACAGAAAATAATTTAAGATAAAAAATCTGATATTATTAAATAAAAAAAAAATCTAACCAATTTCCTCATCCATGGGACTACTGGTGACTCAATGTCTTTATGTTTATTACACTATGGGGAAACTTTTTTTTTTTTTTAATCCCTGATACACTGTCTGCATTAAGAACGTTTAGACATTAGTGGCAAAGCACCACTTTGTGATGGGAGCATTTAATCAAATGCACTGAAATCAGGTTGTTGGAAAAACTCCCAGCGCCCAGAAAAAACATCTAAAGTAACTGGTAGTGTGAGAGGAGCTCCACTGCACATGTGTAAGGCTGGACAGAGTTAAAGGTTATAAAAGTCTCTGAACAGGATTACACGGCTCTTTAATCTCTGTGAATGCTGACACGATAGGTGAGGTAATATAAATGATGCTTTCTTACAGTGCAGTGGTTATAATGTATTATCAAATTAGGTATAATTACGAAAAGAGTCATTATCCTGACTTTATCTGTATGATTTGATTTTTTTCGATTGGGTTTCATTTTAAACTCCTCCAAAGGCAGAGCATTGTTTTCCTCAGTTTCACTTCAGCCTGTGGTCATCTGTTGGGACCACCCTGATGCTAACTGGAGCCTGCAGAGCGTTTTGCCTTCCCCTGAAACTTGACTGTTGTGGGGCGGAGTTGGGTTGTGCACTTTTGAGATTAAACAGGAATACTTCTGGGATCACTTTGTTTCAGATTTCAATCCCTCGCCCCTGCAGGAGAAAGAGCGGTTCCCTCTCCGGTGAAAGCCGTGTAAATCCCCTGTCCGGCCTGTGGCTCATTGTCCCGCGACTGTGCCTCTGTTTCACTGTCTCTCTCTCTCTCTCTCCCTGTCTGTCCTCGCCACAACAGAACAATGCAGACCAAGTAGCCTTCCAAGTGGGCGGCGGCCTGTCGGCTCTGGAACAAATTCTGCAGGTCGTTGCTGCTGCCTCCACACCCACTGCAGTTCCTCGTATTCCTCTCAAGTGAGTACCGTCACCAAATTGAGGTATCGACATTTTGTTTAACACAGCGATACGTCTGAATACATCACGGTTTGGTCAGGTATTTTTGTTCTGTGATTTTAAATGGAAATCCAAAACAAAAAAAAAAAACCTACTGTCATGCCCTTGAGTTTATTATCACGACTTAATCAAGTTTCTGTTTCAAGCCAGCAGGGTGAGCTGTCTCTTTAGCTTGTGATCCGAACAGTTTGCTTCCTGAAATGCTGACCAGTTGTCTTTGGGCTAAATGGTGAAATTAGTCATGAATGAGAGAGATACATATATAAATATATTTTTTATTATTAGAAGTAAGTCTGAATTTAGGGTTAGGGTTTTTTTTCACGATCTGAATAGGGAAGGAGGGATTTTCTGCAATGGTAGATATTCTCTGTGAACTTGTATTTATGAACGACTGTGCGTGATGACCTCATTGAAAATACTCATTTGTTCTGAAATATCATGATGAAGTGTTACCCCACATAACTTCTTTAATAAATGCTTATTCATAGTATTTATCTAATGTTGGTTCCCTTCAAGACTTATTACATTAATAGCTACTATCCAGACTATACTCAAATAGATTATTAAACACGTTGACTATTTTACCATTTTATTTTACGTTTTTATTAGTACTCTTTCAATAGTAAGTGATGTCAAAGAAACAGAAATGAATTCAGTTACTTACACATTTTTATCTTTGCCTTTACGCCTGCAGGCTTTTTGTGTGGAGATCATAAAAAATTGTTGAAAGAATTAAAAATTGTGTTAACAGAAGTTATTGTTGCATTTTGATTACAAAACTTAAGGAACTCTTTAAAGCGATCCACACTGTTTAATGTCTATCTACTCTTTATATATCTGCTTTATATTCACAAAGCTACAAACATCTGTTACAGTCCTCCGTCCCGATCATTTCTGTCACTGTATCCTTTCTCTCACCCTACTGACAACACACTTCTTTATTTCAGCTTTGTGATTGTTTTTGCAATTGCATAAAATGAGTGAGTTAATCTCAGCTAACCTACTTTATCACTGTTTATAATTGCTCCATCCTAATAAATATTCTCGAAATGTATTGATGACGAACAGCGCCGCCCTGCTAGAAATGGAAAGCGTTTCCATTTCCGTAATCAATTTGTGTTCATTCTTTTTCTCTCGAAACACAAAAAGCACACGTGTCCCATCTATCATTTAGAGTGCAGAGGATTTTTGAGTTGTGGGTCTAGCGTTTGCTTGGCCTGCCGGTAGATAACCTCAGAGAGGCTGCCGTACTCACTAGTGGGACTCTGTAATGGACTCGAATGGCCTTGCTCTCCCATTCATTAGCATTTACTGGTCTCTGAATCTCTGCTAATGGACAAATGCTTCTTATATTTATAAGGCTTTTAAAGGGCATCACATGTATATTGATTTTTTTTTTTTGTATTCACTCTTCCTCAATCATTGTAATCTGAGGGAATTTCAAGCAGACTCCGAAATGGAAGAAATGTTAGCATCTTAAATGGAGAGACTGTCCTTTTGTATGAAGGGTATTTTTGCTGGGTTTGTTTGTACATTGTTGGAGACATTTTCTTGATGTGCTGAGGTGAAGAAAGGGGTGGGGAAGATTTGAGTTATAAGTAATTGAATTAAAAATAATTTGACTTAGGTTTTCTTTCATAACTACACAAATCTCTCTGCAGATGAAATTTTACACCAGATTAGCCCAATAGTTTATTTCCGTAACTTGTTTAGAATCAAGCTTGATACCTCAGTTCACCGGCGTGCCTGTCACTTTGTCCTGTGTTGCTAATGCTGCCGAACCCCTGAGAGTTTTGCCAGCTGAGAGCTGAAAACTGAACCGAAGATAAGCCTGTGATGACCACAACAATCCAACACGATAAAGACATTGTATACATGTGGCCAGGATCTGTTCTGTAGTTCAGATTGAAATGACTTGTTCTGTATGTTGTAGAACGTACTATTGCAAGTAAGATGTAGTTATTATACTAACAATGGTGTAGGCTACAACTGTGTGTAAATAAAAGGCACCTTATTTTTATAAATTCATATGACTAATTTGAATGGTCACAATTATATTCGAACATATTTCACTGACTCTGGCAGTTCACATGGCTTACAAAAGAGGAGGAAAATGGAAAGCGCACACTTTAACCTTGTGATGCAGCTCAGTCAGGTCAACGTAGTCGGGAGCTGGTGACGAGATGCAACACAAGGACGCATCCCAGCTGTCTACTTATCACTATCTGTCATCTGGATGGCTGTGAGGCCTAATGGGCTGCTATACAGACGCTAACCCCAGAGTGTGCTACATTATCTGTTTACAGCGATGCTGCCGTATTGATCACCTCCTCCTACCAGATAAGCAGAGTGATTTACAAAAAAAGGCAGCTGCGGAGATGCTCCTGCTATATCTCTCCCCAGGGAGGCTGATTCCATATTGTTACCATTACATTAATGAGCTAATTCCTCTGCGAGGCTCTGCTAATGTCCTGGTGTAACCCTGTGATCACTGGAATGTCTAGATCAGGGTTTATGTAGCCACTGTCGTTAGCTTCAGCCGGAGTGATGAGATCTCAAAGACACACAAAAACATCCCAAATGTTTGCATGTCAGGGGTTTTTTGTGAACAAAACTTAGTTTTAAATCATTTGACTTTATTTTAGTCAAATCCATGGCAATGTGCTTAAATCACACAATGCTATTGTTAAACATATATTGTAACTTACAAATTGTTTTTTGAATGAATTGTTTGATATCTAAAATATTAGAAAACTGAAAATACACTATATTCACTATGACGTAGTTGAAGCTGTTCCAAATTGTTTAACTAGTGTGGGCTGAATACATGAAGGGAGCAACTCTTGTTTTCGTCTCAATAGTTGGTGTTGATGGAAGAATGACTCTGTCTTTCTGTTATGACAACTACATACCATCAATTAAACCAATGAGAAAGATGGCCAGAATTTTTCTTTTTTTTGGATTTGTCTTTCTGTCTCCCAATAGGTGTCACTAAAGAGAGGAGGGGAGGAAAGACTTGTGCTGAGACTTAATAAGCAGTACACAAGTCTCCATCTGCCTGTACACAACGTGCTTTTAAAAACCAGACAACAAGAGGAACAGAGGAGCTCGTCTATGAAAAGTTTATATTGTTAAATTTTAGTCACAGTGTATGTTTACATTTTCCATTTATTTAAAAACTCGAATCCGCTGATGTCCACAGAATGATTTAGAAGTCAGTGGACACTGCGTGTTAACCCAATTTGTATTTCCACCTGTCTCACATGACCTGATGTATCCTGTGAAATCAGACCTGCTACCTGTGGTTTTATTTCAGGATGTTTTCCACCATTTGTGAGTGTGTCTGTGTGTGTGCACACTCATGCTTCTGTGCATGATGGTGTGTGACGGCTCATCAGATTTCCCGCCTCCCCTCCTTCATACCTGGCCAGTGTGGCACAACAGCCAGAGTAGATGTCTTGGAAGCACTCAGGGTATCGGAGAGATCAACAGCAGAATCAAATTAAATGTCATTTAGATAGCAGTGAATGAAGGGATTGTTTGACAGCACAAGGAAATGGATTTGCTCCTCACCTTTTATTTTGGCTTAGGATTCTTTTTCTTCCCCTGAACACAAATTTACCCTGTTTAAGAGGCAGGGACTCCACCTGATCTGGAAGTTGGTCAGATTTCTGCAGCGTCGCTCCAGTCAGGCTTGACTGCGCACATAGGAAACACAGTGAGAGGGCGAGAAATGTGAGCCTCAGGTTGAGCAGCACAGATCTCAGGGTTGATAACTCAAGGCAGTGACAAAAAGCATAAAGAGCCTTTTACATGCTTGTTGTCCTGTTGTCAGCTGAATTGAGAGTTGGCTTTTTACTATAATTAATGGCCTTTGATTGAAAGACACGCACAATCCATAACCGTATATCTCCCTGCTGGAGAAGCTGACTTTCCAGCATAAATCAGAAGTAAAAATCAGGAACAAGCAGTGTTTTTGAGTTGTATTGTAACACATCCTGAACTTCACTAAGAGTTTCATCTTCATAGTCTTTTTTTTGTAGTCTTGTCTAGCGGTCTTTACCTAAAACAAGTGATCTTTGGATATTTCAATTCAGAGGTCAGTTGCACTCCTAATCCACCCTCAAGCCTCCACCTTATCATGCGTGGGCCTTTTGGCCACCCAGGCAGAGCCCCAGAGGGCTGTTGGGAGGGGGCGAGAAAGGATCAGGTGTGCTCTGTCCCTCTACCTCTTGGCTTCATTTCTCTATGGATCTGAATAGCTTTTCAGGTAAAATAGTATTCCCTGACTGTGCGGGGTTAAGCTGTTTAGTGTAGGTGTGCAGATTACATCGCTCATTATTTGCATGTCACTTTCTTTTTCAATCCCCTGTTTTTTTTTTATCTGCGTCAGATCCATCATGTTGGCCCATCAGTTAAAACTCGTGACAACAGTTTATTTAGTCAGTTTTCAAAGCAGAATTAGTCTGAGAGTGATAATGCACTGGAAAGGTGGCGACAGATGGCATTCGTGGTCATTTTGAGAACATGTGAAACGCTGTCTCAGAGTAATGAGAACCCCACAGCGGTGTAGGTGGAGGAATGTTTCCTGCTTAGATAGACTGGCACACATCAGTCCCCACAAAGTTTTTGTGCAACATGAGACAGGTTGGCGTGGCACTTTACCAAATTGTTCCTTAAAATCTTTCACTGGGGCTGTCATTGAGGGGTATTGAGATAGTGAGATTCCCAGAGAGGGCGGACTATCAGGTGTCATGCTCATCAAGCTCAATTAGGTGGGAGGAAACCAAAGACAGATCACTGTGATGGTTCATTGTACAAGCTGGTGTAAGGGCATAACTCAAACATGCCTTTGACAGCCTCCTCATTTGTTCAGAGATGACCAAAGACAAGCCTGATTAGCTGTGTTACAAAGCAATTGCATGCTCATTACATGAGCGGTTGAGTGAGTCGATTGTGAAGCCAGAGGGCACGATCTGTCTTGACAGAAGTGAAGTGATTTAATTAGAATATGCTTGTCAGGTTGGAGAGAGAAAAGACAGCTATGGCTTAAATTAAGTGGTTAAAACAACATTAAATCACTGGTGCGTAATGATACTTTGAATATACTCAACTCTTACGGCACCCTGTTCATAGGTGATGTGTTGAAAAATGAAGGGTCAAAAACCTGAATTGACAACAGAACTGAATAAACACACCGGTTGATGTCCATTGTAAAGCTGCCAGGTGAAAACTGTCTGTATTTAAGCACAACAAACAAAAACAAACAAAACACTCGTTTTTTTTCTTCTTCTTTTTTTTAAACATAATTTTTTCTTTTTTTAACACAAGTTAAAAGGATTAATTTTTTTGGGGTGTTTAAACCTTTTGTAGTAACAGGAGACATGTAAAGGGAGCGGTGGAGTCAAATCCTTTTCACTGTGATCACATGGTTTGCATCTTAAACACTCGACTACCAGAACACCCTGACAAGGTTACGGTGTGTCCTCTTAACCACATATTATTGGATTAAGTATTGCACCTGTTTTTAGTTCTTTTTTTTTTTCCTTTTTTTTTTGAAATGGCGATTGAAGTTCAGAGTTTAAAGTAGGTTACTGCTCTCTTCATTCCTTTATGAAGAAACAGTTAAATGTCTGTTGAGTTTTCCACGCCGCAAAAGAATCGGTGGCACCACTTCCCAGGTATACTTAGTAAAATTCACACAACAAACACTTGGCAGGCAGAGAGAACCAAATCTCAGCTGTCATCGGTGTAACCTGAATGCTACCATTGACCAAGATGAACTTTGTCTGGCTGTTTTGAAACCGCTCTTTGACAGTAATCAAGTCAGTCCTGCCTCGTCATTTTATCTCTGGTAGGTCATATGATATCCCTGCTATTGTGCACTACTTTACTCAGCGGGGACATGATCTTAAATACCAGGATACTGACTTAAGGCACCCAAAGTAACTCCTGTCCTTTGGAGGAATGTACGCTGCAGCTAGCACAGCTTGTATCTTTCAAGCCGTGCGAAACATGTCATTATACAATAGCATTTGAGGAAAAAGTAGTTGAGATGTGATATTTGCATAGAAGCTAATCCTTGTCCCATGTTCACGAGAGAATGATGCAGCAGGGCCGCACGCAGCACAGTTTGGTCAGGATATCATGTTACCTCACCTCTTGCTCGACACAGACTGCACTTAACCATTATGGCTTAACTTTTTCCATCGCCCTTATGCTTTAATAAAATTACTGTCAATGTAGCTGCCATATACGGCATTAACAATTTGCAAGAAGGTTCTACTCTGTTATTGTTTTCAGGTGGACGGAAGCAAGCTTTGATGTCAAGATTTGGACAGTATCCGATCACTCAGAATATAGTGCTTCTCACATTAACGCCGCATTCCTGTGTCTGACAGCTTTACTTTGCAATGTCAATAACGATGCGGCGAAACGACTGATCTGCCCACTAGCAAATGCAGAGCAAAGAATAGAGGAAGTTATTGACAGACTTGGGTCTGCCTCAGCTTAATCCATTTTCCTTTACTATGCCAGCGTGGTTCGACTGAAAACACACAGCAGATGTGAAGGTTTGGGTAGATATCAAAATGTTTACCAGTTGAAATAAACATGGCCTACTTTAGGCACTGGAGAAGCAGATTCCATTCTTCCAGTAAGCAGATAGGACACGCCATTCCGCCATTGGCTAAAATATACAGTTGTCAGAAAATATTAACTGATGAAACGGGGGCGAGGGGGAGTAGCAGTCACAGCAGAATGATTGGTCAGTTATCTGAAGCATTAATCTTCTCTGGAGCTTGTTTTAGAGCAGACATAATACAGAGGCATGCCGACTGGCTCAGCGCTGGCCGCTGCCTGGCGGCTGTGAGGAGCTGCTGAGAGGAGTAGTTTTATCTCTCCAGCGGAAATCCTGCCCCATCTCAGCCAAGATGGGACTGAGATTGCGCTCGGCCCCTCTGAAGGTGGCTATAGTTAGGGGAGTCTCCGCGTAAGAGGCTGATATGAGTGTTTTATGCCTCAAATCGGCTTCCTTACTCGCGCTGTCAGCGAGATATGCGTTTGACTTGTGAAGACAAACTGCACCCTTAAGGAACCACAAATACAGAAGAGTGTGTTTGGTTTCCTCATGGCTGCAGATAGTCTTGTCAGTGCCCAGGGCTAGACATTTACATCCCAGTAGTAGTGTTTCTTTGACGAATTGCAAGGGGAGTAGCAGCCTGCCTTGAGGTGTTTGTGTGAATTTTTTAAACTTGTGATTAATAATGCTTCGTCATCTTTCTGTCTTAGGTCTCTCTGTGCTGCTGTAAATACCTACTACCTGGCATGTTCCTCCTGCCCCCTCAACTGCGCCTATGTGCTGTTCAGCAACAAGATAGCACTCCTCATGGACCTGCTGCTGCACCAGCTAACAGTAAGTTTACGCACTCCACGCATGGCTGAGATCTAATTTGCCACCATAGAAAAATGTTTCATAAGTGATGCGAGATTTAATATTTGTGGAATGAGTTTATGCCAACAGCATTTCAATTGCGTGATCAAACTAACAGAGTATCTCTAAACGTAGCCACAGGAGTTTAACCTTTTCATTAAACTTTCCTTGTTTCTTTACATCGTCTGTTGATATACAGTTTTTTGACCACAGAGAAAACTCTGGCTTCTTGCTGGTGTCAGTTCCTGCCACAGCGTTAATGAAAGACAGAGCAGGACACAAGCTAGCGAGTAACAAACCATCGCCCAACCTATCCACAGATGCCTCCTGACTGAGGGAATGTGAGAGCGCAGGCAGGCAGGCAGGCAGGCAGGCTGCATTGCGGCGACATGTCAGCCCATATCCTTCAGCACTCTGTAAGAAGGACTGTAAACATCAGCCCACTCGAAACATCTAACGGTGGCGGCTCGCTGGGGCCGCCTATACTCACAACACAGACAGGACAAGGCACAGGCACAGGGCTGTGGTACATGCATGAACTCTACTGGGGCTTCCTTCTCCAGTGCCGAGTTCCAATCCAAAGCAGTCATATTTCCTTAGGGCACACAGGGAGAGGCTAGCCTGTATGCTTCAGTTTATATACAGCATATTCCAGCAGCTGCTCTGCTGACTGACATATCCAACAGCACTGCAGGAGACAAACTCACTGTTCTCCAGGACATTGATGCAGATTAACAATTGGACTCAGAAATTGTTCACACTCTCGCACATCATGCCGTAGTAAGTTTTTATTTAATTTACAACGCAGTCGAACCATAAAACGCGATAACAAAAACAAAGCTGAGTGCATATTCATGTGCATGTCTGTGTTCTGGCATGCGTGTGTGTGAGCGATAGACTAAAGCGGTGGGGGTTGCGCTGCCATATGAGCATGTACCCTTTTAATTAGATTTGTGGAGAATGTCGGTGGATTTACCTATGCTGTCAGCATTCACCCCAGCCATTAGACCAAATGAGAAGGTTTTACTTTTGCGGGGCTCCCCACGTTAACCAGTTTATTTTAAACGTGGACCTCTGCTTGTGTGTTTCATGAACTTTGTCTCGGAAATGCTCATCTGACTACACAGTCTAATTTCTTTCTGCAGCCTTTTTATTTGGGCTCCCATCATCATGTAGCTCACTCATGGTACATTGTTGATTATTTACACCAGCTTTGTTTTTTGTTTTTTTCTTAACTCATTTGTGTGGCTGATGAAATGCCTTAAACAGCCACTATATGCCTTTTATTGTAGCATTTTATTGTCTATTACAAATCACAGGAGTGTAATCCACTAATTTGTGGCCTAAAGATGGTGAATAATAATGATGATAATAACTGTATTTATCAACTATGGAATTTTTTTGTTTCTTTCTTTTTACTGGACAAAAACAAGGCAATAATTGAATGGCCATTAATGTGCATGATGTAGCTCAGCTGACCTGTCTTTTGTTTATCTTACTACACTCTTGATATTGTGTCTCATGACGTTTGGAATTTGTCAGACTTATAACCCATTTATCAAAGCCCATAGGTTATTAATTGTTCAATATGAAGAGGCTGCATTTTTTTTTAACCTTTTTGCTCCATTCTTGCAGCTTTATGTCCCAGACGAGGATGTATCCATTTTTGGCCGCAGTGTGAACAAACTAGTCTTCGAGGGTTTCACGACAGGCCTGCTGCAGACCATTGCTACTATCCTGGGGTCCTTGTGGCCGCATATCTCTGAGCCTGGACAAGCCGAAAAAACGTGGATTTCGTGCCCGGATGCCAAGGTCAAGAGCTCTGTCACAGAGTCTTTCAACACTCGCACACAAGACCTCATCAGGTATTTCGCTTCTAGTGCTGCGTGCTACTCACACTGCTTCTCCTCCTCCTACATGGCACCTCTCTTTCTCATCTCACGACCTTTTTACCTCCTTTAGTGCATCCCTCCTCCACTCCTCTTCACTGGGTTTAAAGTTGGTCAACCTCTGATTTCCTCAACAGCGTACCTCACGTAAAGAATAGGCTGACAAAATGTCAGTTCTCTTGGAAACAGTCCAACTGGTGTCTTGTTAGAATGGGAGTAGTGTGAGAATGAGGGTGTATTCTGGCACTTTTCCAGCTTGCACTTTTCCACACATTCAGTGCTGCATTTCAAGTAAAATCAGTTTCTGGGAGGGGGGGGGCAGAAAGTAGCATAAACACAGCTTTGAAAAGTCTCCTTGAACCTGGCGTTGGAGCAAGCCATGTGGATCTGGGCTGTAGGAGTCGGGGCTTTGTAGGAGAAATGCAGGCTGTGAGGAAAGGCAGGCCCAGCCCGATGAAGCCTTGTGGAAGAGTGCAGCCTTTCCACCATCCCTCCCACAAGCCATGATTCATCTGGACAGAGCAGCTGCACAGGCCCACCACTCTCATCCACTGACCCAGTCGTAACACTGGAGACAGGGGAGGGCCTGAGAAAAATGGTGTCGTCAGACTGGTAATCCCAAGTACAAGCGTAAGATTTACCTCAACTGCCTTGTGTAATGTATATGTTAGTGAGGAAGGACAAAAGATCAAAACATTTTTAGCTTTTGCAACACTCCCACATTATGCCAATCTATATATCACACAGAGAGGAGATGGCCATTTCCTCTCCTCTCATCACGAGTGTCTCCGTTTGGCTTTTAGTGCTTTTTAGACCCCTATCATTGTCATAAATGTTTGCAATTTATGCTCACATGATGAAGACACCAAGTGGCAAGTTCGACCACCAAGCAGGTTGTCAAAAAGAGAGCAACCAGCCAATAAAGCAGTTAGTGTGAGGAAAGATCCTTTCAACTCAGGTAAAGCTGTGGAAGAGGATCAAGTCAAAACAATGGGAGCCAGTTCAAGTGTCAAATGACCTGCATTGGATGTTGAAAACAGTCATAATCACCTGTTTTGAAAGGACCTCAATGAGTGACAGTTCTAACAAAAAGGTATGTCGAAGAGTCAAGACAGTGACAAGATGAAGAACTGACCACATCAGCTACTAGAAAGCCATGACTGGCAGCTTTAGTGCTCTGTAGATTTTAGTAAGCCGCTGGTGCCTGAGTTGAGCCCGAAGGCCCAGCCGGAGCCAGAGCGGCGTGAAGACGGCCCCGGGTCAGCAGACTGTCAAGGGCCCGGAGCTGGGCTGGCACAGGGGCCACAGCAGCCCTCTAATGACACTATTAGCGGTGATTTGTGGCTGAAAGAATACAGGGAACATGATCGTGAGACCTGTCATTGGCAAAGACAAATTGGAGATATCACAGTAATAGCAGGGGGTGGAGGGCTTAGGTGAAGTATCCACTTTCAGCTGCAGTGCTGTGGAAGTATGCACAGTAAAGGCCTTTGTTTGCCTGTGTGAGATGAGCTTTTTACAAAAGTCTGCTGTAGTACATTTGTTTTAACATTAAAGAAAAATGCTTTTAACCACTGCATGTTTTTCTGTTTTCATGTGTTTTCCCCCCAGCTATGTAGTAAACATGGGTTTGATTGACAAGCTGTACGGGTGCTTCTTGTCGGTCCAAGGTCCTGTCGATGAGCATCCCAAGATGTCTGCTTTCCTTCAGCAAGCCTCTGCTCTGCTGCACAGCATGTGCAAGCTGTGTTTTGTTGTGACTGGACGGTAAGCATACTCTATTATACACGTTAAACCTCTCACTTATCTCTTCATCCTCACACACACACACACACACACACCTTTCTCTGTGCATCTAATAACAGAAACTGAATCAACATCAGTTCTTTAAAGTCAAAGATCCATAAAAACAGGGATCGTGGTTACTCAAACAAAGACTGGTTCCTCTGCAATCAGCCAGCAGGTCGTTTCCTCCAGCCAGCTAGCTGGCAGAGCTGTCGTTACTGCAGATAGAGATAGGCATCTACTTGACCCAGCGCTCTGTCACTCACCATAAACCCTAGCCTGCAGCGTGGGGGGAGCCCACCCACGTGTGCTACAGTGACCTCCACTCAGAGAGGTTCAGTGGCGCCGCTGACAGAGGCTAAGCACACAATCACACCAAGGGACATCAGTACCACAATTCCTCACTTAAAAGGAAAAGAAATGCTGGTAATGGCCAGATATGCTTTGAAGCTTGACTATAAAATCTGAATTGGAAATAAGCTTTACGCTTCTTAATTGTTCCTCTGAATATAGCTATCGATCGAGTGGAGTTGAGCTTTCGTCTGTAATAACCCCACCTCTTGGCAGTGCATTACTCCAGGAACTTGTCATTGTGGTTTCAGTTTTCCTCAGTGTGCTGCAGCAACAGTGACCAGCGTGGCAGAAGACCACTACAGCAGGACTTTTGTCCTGACAGCTACTCAGGGTTTGTCACTGAATATCTGTGAGAAAACAGAGCATCAGACATTGCAGGTTTAATGAGACTAGTGTTATGATCAATACAGCAGCCAGCAAGCGCTGTTCTGCCAAGATTCTCCGTGTGTCCTATATAAGAATACTCAGTGGGCTTGTAGAATATTTTGGCCATGCCAGTTGCTGTGTCAGGGGATTATAATGGCATTAGGAGGTTGTGTTCTTGCCTAGCAGCATATTTCACGCAAAGCCTGTTGGCTAACATCAAGTATCAGCATGCACTGTAGGTTTCATCCAGAGGTCACACACCCTCCACTCTACATGGCTGCAAATCATAGCTGGTGCTGCTGCGGCAGTCTTAAATTGTCTGTCTGTACCAGCCGAGGGTTTTCACTGGAGTCTTCTGCATTACCTCCAGAAATAATTAATAACTCCATTCCATTAATTACTTCCATTTCCTTTGGAATTTTAGGATGATTTGTTTTTTTGTCAAACAATGCAGCAATGGTGAGAGTGGGTCCAGTTGACCTTGCAAGCACCGATGCTGAAGTAATACTTTTTAAAACATTTTTAATGTGTTCATGTGAAATATTTTTATGATTGGATTTTTTCATTCTTAAGTTAATTATTTACTTTAAAAAACCTGAAACCATGGAAATGCTTTGATCTTCTACACTGATACAAAACTTGTCAATTAGGTCCTTTGACTTAGCAGTGCTATCTCTGGCTTTGCCGTTGAGTGAAAGGATGGTGTTACCAATGGCTAACCAACAGGGTGGCAAACAAGCATATCGGCCCGAATCCACTCATCCAGGCCTTGATTAAATGTGCCACACTGCTCAGCACCTCGTCAAGCACCTTGATACAATCCGCAGATCTGAACAACATGGCATCACTGTGTTTACTGTGGCTGGAGTGAAAGCGGAAGAGCCAGTTTTAAATCTTTAAAGATTCCCACTCTTCTGCTGCAACCAAAACTGGCCGGTAGTGAGTGGAAGCCCCTTTCCATGAGGATGATGAATAAAAAACAGCTTTTTTGTAAATGAACAGAAGCACATTGAAGAGGAGAAGATGATATTGAGAGAAGTGATCCAACATGTCAATATGCAACACATTTTACATTTGGTGCATTTCCTCTTGCAGCAGTGAGTTAAGTCACACAGCAGCACTAATGGGGTAGTATCTGTTATCTGAAAGTCATCTCTAAGCCCTTGTCTGGCCAGTAAATCTAGAGGCAGCCGAAGTCTTAACTGTTTTTTTTTTGTTGTTTTTTTCAGTCTTGGGATGTCACAAATAAGAGAGCAGTGTTTGGTTTTTACTCACCACACATGTCCCCTCTCTTCCTCTCCAGTGCTCCCAGTATATTTGACAATAAACGCCAGGACCCAACGGGATTGACGGCCCTGCTGCAGTCCACAGATCTGGTGGGAGTGGTGCACACACTGTATTGCATCTTGCTGCATAGTTTCTTGCCGGAGTCTGCTTCTCAGAGCCAGGAACCCTACAGCCCCGGGGTCATCCAGGTGGCCTTGCAAGGCATTCGCTTCCTCAACAGTTTTGCCCTTCTTGACCTATCTGCCTTCCAGGTATTCATAAAATATATTCTGTTTTCAATTTTTCAAACAAAATCATCCCTCTCTACAGTTGTCCATCTGTGAAATAGCTGGTACATTGGCACTGACTAACTTGCATTTGAATAAGAAAGTTAAATGACCTGTCCAGTATGATAAATGGGAGGCTATCGTAAAAATGTCTCCAAATATTTAAATGAGCCTCCCTGGATTTAATAAATCTGTATACATGATCAGACTGATGCTAGTTCCTTTTGTTAATAGCCATTAGAAGAGGAGTTACTCTCCTCAGGACAAAGCTGACCCATGGACATAAACACAGGTGCCCTTTGACCTCAGGTCAGTTGCTGGGGTCGACTGGAGCCCGGTGGGTCAGCAGTTAGGATGGAGCGCGAGTGATTAGCACTGTATGCGGGGCCGTACATTACCCACCCCGAGGATGAGAGGCCGACAGCTTCACTGTGCTCAAGTCACCACAGAGACGGAAAGGCACGAGAGCGAGCGAGAATGCTGTTAATTATTTTAATGCCTCACGGTAATTACTTTGAAGTAGCTTCCTCTCAGTGACCCGCCACATTCAGGCAACTCAAAACAGCTGGAAATGAAAGCACTTCACCACCGGAGTTTTATGAACATTTTAAATAATGTTTCTTTTTTTGGCCCGGGAGTTGTAATCACCTTGTGTTTCGCATTACCTCACAGCACCGGCTAAATGTGTTGCGGTGGATGGATGATCAGAATTCAGGCCGTTAACTCACTCTGCTGCAGCATCAGCCCCCAATAATCTATTTAGTGAGGAATTTTAAAAAGGGTTCGGTGCAGTATAAATAACTCAACTGTTTCACAGTGGTTGCATTTTGGCAGAATGTGCTACAACAAATCTGTGATAGTCAAAAGCAATTTTAAAAAAAATCCGAAAGAAATCATACTGTTTTTATGTTTCTTTTTTTTTTTTTTATTGAAATGTATCCATTGATTGTTTAAAGACAATTTGGTTTTGTTCTGTCTGACAGCTGCTTACACGCTTCAGTGAATTTAATATGTTACCTGCATGCATAAATCACAGGGCCTGAAAAACAGCCTTCAGCTTCTCAGGTATTGCATTTATGGATGTTGCAAAGCTAACACACCCAAACTGCCAGAGGAATAGTGATGATCTTATGGTACTCCGTCACACTGACATGTTTAATAAATACTGTCTGTGAGCTGCTCATTTCTGAGCGGGATTAAGGTGTTTTATGGCGGGGCTCCGCTCGGGTTGCTTGTATTCTTCCACTATGTATGTTCCAACCAGCAAAACATACAGTCTTTTATTAATTTGTATAGTTATTGTGTTGAACACTCTGTAATTGCAATCATAGACAGTTTCTGCTCAATTTACAGTAAAACATACCAACACACTCTGTCTGTGGCCTTTCAGTCTGTCCTTGGAGCTGAGGGCCTGTCTCTAGCTTTCCGACACATCGTCAGCTCCCTGCTCTGGTACTGTACCCAGCATTCCTCTGAGGAGCTGCTGCACGAAGTCATCATCTGTGTGGGATACTTCACCGTTAACCACCCCGACAACCAGGTAAACCATCTTGAACCCACAGTGGCAACGTTTTCTTTAAAAAACTTTTCTTTAAAAAAAAGCATACTACTCTCAACACTGAGATACGTTTCGTTGTAATCAACAAGCTGTTTTTTATCAATTGATCTACTATTTTTTTTTAATTACTTGTGTAATAGTATAAATGTATATGTGTAAAATATTAGTCAGAAAATATAAGTCAGAAAAAAAAAATCCCATCTTGATCACAGAAAGTGCTGATTTTTACTTGTCTCTTAGGGCAACAGTCAAAAATACATAAATGAAATAAGCTAAGAAATGATTTAAGAAAAAAAATTAAACCAAGTTTTGAATGTTTTGACTCGATAAGTCAAACACGATGACTGCAATTTAACATTTCGAGTAGGAAATGTTTGTAAATGGTGAAAAATAACTCTTATATGCAGAATGACTATGCACTTAGTTGTAATAGGCCCCTGTTAATTTTCTGTCCACCAAGAAATCCGTTAACTCAAATTGTAATAGACACATTATCTGTGAATCTACTGATAGTTTATTTATCCAGCACAAGTTCTGCTTGGTTCTTTCAGCTGTGAAAAGCTGCTTACGGAGTTAGAGAAGCCTGGTAATATCATCTTACTATTGTTCTGTTCATGTATTATTTGTCAGAAAAAGGGTGTAGTTTTGTAATTGTAACAAAAAGCACCTGTTTAAAGATTCATGCCTTGGCACCTTCCTGCTCTTGGTCTGTGTGTCGTCTATTGTCCCACAGAGTGACCCATTGTTCCCTCCCAGTAAAGCAGAGCGGCGTGCTGGCCTCAGTGTTACAACTACTTAGGGGGTTCTGTGGAAGTGAGCAGGATGTGATGGAGCAGACCTGGCTGCTGTGTAATTGGCTGTCATGCGTGGCCCGTCTACCGGGCCCCTGATTAGCCATGCTACAGTTGGCTGGGCTTTGATTATGTTAAGCCTGACCCACACAGGCAGCAGCCGCAGCTTCGGTCTCGAACCTCTTGATGTGTCATTTACATCCGCACGGTTGCAGTCGACCCCCATCGCAACAATTTATAGGCTGATTACTGATTCTAAATTACCAGATTTTTTTTTTTTTTTTTTTAATTTCTAATTAGACGGTCTTCTGCCAGTCGGTGACACTTTCCTTTCCTCTGAGCTCTTATCCAATTTAATTATTCTGATGTACAGAATTAGCATTTGTTGGTCATTTGTAGATCCAATTTGCATATTATATTGAATAATTGAATGAGGACCAATGATTAAATTAACTGGGTGACAGATGATTTGCCTTTGTACAACCACAGTGATGTTAACAAAGCAGCCATGCTCGACTGTATGGCTTGGGAAAAGAGAAAAATATTTCCAGATTTTGATATCAGGTCATTTGAAAAAGCAACAAAAAAAAACTCTCACCTTTCTTCTGGGTTAAGGATGTAGTCCTTATTAAAAAAAACATTCAAATATAGCTTGTTGTGGAAATTTCACCCCCCCTCCCCACAGAGTTGATCTTTACCAGTGGTCCAGTTCCTGGAATACGTCCATTCGGTTCCACGCCACGATGGATGGCGTTAAGGAGAATATTTAGAGCAGCTTGAGCTTTTCTCAAGCTAATGTAAGCATTGGCAGAACACAAAAGCGGTCCGACCCAAAGCCTGTGCGGTCGCAGAGACTGCTGATTCATTGTCGGCACACCAGTCCTTGTTTATATATATTTTATTTTTATTTTTTCTCCATGTACACGCACATACATGCAGTAGAAATAAGGCTGCTGATAAAAAGCACTTTGAACCAGTACTATACGTAGTGATGTATTCCCTCTCGTCTGGGTGCATGAATAATTGACCTTGTCACACAAAAAGCCATTGGGAGAGTGACATATGTAGGCTTGTGTGTTTTTCAAGTGTGTCTCTGCTCATGGGGGCCACTGAGCCATGTAGCCATATGTCTCATTTTCGGTTGCGTGCGTCCGTAGAGACCTTTTACCAGAAAAGAAAAAGCAGAGCTAATGACATGTATTTTGTAACTGACATGTAACTGTACTTCCTTTTTTTTTCTGAAGAGATATGTGCCGGTAATCTCCTTGCCTTTTAAATACAGTGATTCATTTGTGAATCATCCGTGGTGATGATCTGTTGAATCTTCGAGCTGACGGGCCTGTAATTGTAAACTGTTGACATGTTAACCCACCTGATTCCCGCTTGCTTTTCAGAAAGACACAAGCAATTTGAGAGTGTGGAAATCTTAAGACAACTTTTTTTTTTGTCAGCGCTTGGAAAATGGCCACACACACGCAAACGGAGCAAACACACACAGATACACACACACAGAAGCAGGTCTAATTTCAGGTAACATGGACATTTTATAAATGTAATGGGATGGTTTTCTCTGCACTGGCCTCTGAGATTACCTGACTCCTCTGTGTTTATATTTCGTAAACTGTTTTCGTTCTGCCAGTAAGCATCACATGTGCTGTGGATCGTTTCTAGACCGAACATCCCACACACATCTCCAGAGCTCGGCTTTATCTGCGGGGTCATCCCTCTTCTTCCCATTCTCCACGAGGGCGTTTCCTCTGCCCCGCAGGCCCAAGCCAAGCTTTAGGCCTGTAATTCCTGTTAACTTGATGTTGAAACGCTCCCTTCAGCACTCCATTACTGCCAAGACAACCAAGCCCTCGCTGCCTGCAGGGTAAGTGTAGCTCGTGCAGACCGTAGGGAGCCAGCGCCGGGGAATGCACACTCTGTATCACCCGGCAGAGTAAACAGAGGCAAAGAAACACAGACGTACACACTCTCCACTGACTGGCAGGAGAGGGCCTTATTGTTAGCTCAGTAGATGATTTACACTCTGCTTCAAGCGCAGCTCCGACTGACTTTAAGTGAAGCTGAGGACATTTTTATCCCTGCAAACCTTTCAGTGAGAAGTTTCCATTTGTCTGCAACACTGTCATCAGGTTAGTTTTAGATCAGGATTATCAGCGGCGGGATCTGTGGTGGAACGACAGCGTCAGCTCATAGAGATAAACACAGAGTTATTAAGCTTCATTGTGTAAACAGCAGATTTTTATGGGGTTTTAAAACAACTGACAATTGCCTTAAAAGTCAAGTTGGAGGGTCTATGTCAATGTCTGCGTTGTCAGCAGCTCAGTTGTCCCAAGGCAATTTACACAGCATCCTGCACAAGTCTCAATAAGCCGTTGTAAATGTTGTAAAGAAGCACTAAACGGTTATTTGACTAACTTTGCTTTGTGTTGTCTGCTGTGCAGCTTGCCTTATCAGCAAAGCAGTTCCACTCTGATGGATCTGGTTTATATTGTGGATTCAAGTGTCAGATATATGGCCCCGCTCCGACTCTGGCTCCTACTGAGGTGTTCGGGCTGTCTAGACACTACGAATGAATGAAGATTCCTCTACACGTTCAAGATTCTCACTTCTCTTCTGTGTGACATTAAACATGTATAAGATGTGCTGTAAGAAATGAATAACTTTTCTCTAAGCTGCCTCATGCATACAAGCTGATTCTGCTCTCTGAGATTTATGCTTTATTGCGTGGCTCAGTGACGACTGTCTCTTCTTTTTCCTCTCCATTCTTAAATCTGCTTTAACTCTGGTTTCCGCCTCAATACTGGGTTTTCCCAGGAATTTGTTTGCGTTACAGGACATTGACTTTACACACTCTTTTGTTGTCATTGTGGACAGTGAGGAAGTTATGTAATGGAAGCGTCATAAAACTCGGCACCGTTTGAAAATGCCAGTTCTCTAAACTTAAGACAGAGCAGAGCAGCCAAGACACTTGAGTTTTTACAGGGTCTACATTATATGCGGGCCAGATGCACGGGTTCAGATGCTTGTTGTTAGTTTTATGATGTCAGATACTTCAGCTGAACTGGGAGAAGTAACGCTGCAGCATAATCTGTAGCTGGAAACCTTTTGCAGGCTCTGGTGTTGCTCCTCACCTGGCGGAGGCGTGGAAAGTTGGCAGGGTGACTCGGTGTCTTTGTTACCTCCAGACTCTTGCTGCCACTAGGCTTTGTTTTATGTCTTTCTGCGTCAGGCACTTGAGGGTGGACAATTTGTTTAGGCAGCTGAAGATGGAACTGTGCGTCTTGGAGGATTATGAGATCGCTGGCTGATTTGTGGGTTGGATCTTCTCAGAGCCCCAGCTTAAACATCCAACACTCACTATGGTGTTAAATTATGATACCCCAACCATTAATGTTCTAGATTAAAACTCAAGAACGAGGAGATTCTTTAGCTTTTGCAGAATCATGCTTTTGGCTCTCTAATGAATTCCCCTGCACTAATTTATGACCCCCCATTGCTAGTTTGTCTTAGGGCAGTATTGCAACAGACAAGATAAATAGGATGATGTAGATTTTAGTGGAAGGTAGCATGAAAATTCTAATACTAAATGCACTGAAAATAAGCAGCTTTACTTTTGAAAAAAAACAGACCTTGTTTTTTTCCCCCTTCCTCTAGTGGAGGGATTTATCCAAAGAGTCCCACATTCCTTTTTGCGAAAAAAAAAAAACCACTTATTGAGTCAATGTATCTGTCGGGATTTTGTTCTTCCAAACATATTCCAGCAGCGTTTTCAACTTTGTAATATATTTAAGGCTCTTCTTTTAATTGAGTTAAACACACCAGAGAAGAATCTTTGCGCTCTCTAGGTTTCAGAAATTAACACATCCATTTCACGTTGACAAATTTGGTGCTCTTCACATTTTTAAGTATTTGTAATGCAAGTTCACATTGTTTGACCTGTCCATGTGGATTCTTTAAACAAATGATTATAGGGAAATGGCACTGGTTTGTGTCCCTTTTGAACGCTGCTGTAGACGGCAGCTCTGAGAAGCTTCACCTCAAACTGATAAAAGCGGTGAATTATCGCTCTGTTTATCCGGGCCGCTCAAACTTGGAGTGCACTATCAAAGGAGAAGCCATTGGAAGGGTATTAGAGAGCGTATTTTAAAAATCTTGTAAATCTCGTGAATTTATGTCACCATGACTTGGGGACCTCACCTTGCCCTTCTGGTTTCCATTGGCATTGGGCCCCCAGCCCTGTAGTCTGTACCTGTAAAGTGGCGCAGGCAGGATTTAGCGTGTTGACCCTTGTGGCTCTCAGAGGGGTGCTGATGGCCTTCCCAGGCTCTGGGAAGATGACCAGAACATTTAGGTAGGTTTTTTTTTATTTATTTATTTTTTTAAATCAGACAGGGAAGCGGGGTGATTCAGTTGTAACACTGGTGGCCCGGATGTGATTGGTGTGATTGACGGGCTGTGATGGAGGGCAGGATCTCGGCGGGGTGAAAACCCCATTAATGCTATTGCTCATTTTGTAAAGTGGGCGGTGGCCACGCCGTCAGTGGAGGGGTGCTCACCCTGCCTTTCGCCCGCTTCACCACCCCTCCAGTCCCCTGTTGCACTGTGAATGCCCTCTCAACCTGAGCTTCACTCCTACGGCGCAGCGACAGAACTTTTGCACCGCTTTAAAGAGCTTAATGCAAAACTTGAAGGTGACGTTTGAAGCACTGATAATTTTCTCTCATTTCTCTTCTCCCTCTTATGTTACAGCAGCTCTGCTATTGCCGTTGGTATAAAGGAAGAACAAAACATCCCATCATTGTGTTTTATAGCCCATAATTGCATGGTGGGAGGCTGTGCCCCTCCCCCAGGTCTCCTCCTAATGGTTGTTTGCGTATTGTTTTAGTGGCAGATTTACATGTGGGAGGGGCAGCGGGGCGGTGATTTACAACCAGCATTGCCGCCTGACTGGCTTAGTGACTGACTGGCCTCGCTCCCTGTGTGTTCCAGGTGATAGTGCAGTCTGGCCGCCAGCCCAGCGTGCTGCAGAAACTGTGTCAGCTGCCCTTCCAGTACTTCAGCCACCCGCGCCTCATCAGAGTGCTCTTCCCCTCCCTCATCTCGGCCTGCTACAACAACTCCCAAAACAAGGTCATCCTGCAGCAGGAGATGAGCTGCGTGCTGCTGGCCACATTCATACAGGTAAATATGGGAACATGATCACACACAAGGTATGTCTGTGCACATAAATAGATCATTACCTCACACACAGATGTACTATAACGGAGCCATTTACTGATTAAAATACCAAAATCAAATTGTTTGGGAGTGATACAAATATAAAGAGTTGTTCTTCTTATCTCCGATGTGGAAACGATGTGTATTGAAAAAGTATCAACATTCAAAAACATACTAACTGAAAACATCCTCTCTTCATAACTCTAAATAAATTGTCCAAACACAATAAATCTCTTTCACATCAGAAGGAAACGTCCTCGCATCGGCTGATTAACAGCTGCTCATCTGGGGCCCCCGGTGAATCTGTAAACCGGTGGGCTTTTACAAAGATAAATGGCTTCCTTCGCAGTGGATTTACCTGCCACTGGTTCAACTCCCAGTAAACAGCTTGTCTCCTTCATCTTCCTCGTGACAAACCCGCCCCTCACCACTCTGCAACCATCACTGTTTAGACACCGATTAACTCCCATTCAAAGGGAGACAAGCTATTGTCGTTTCTTTCAAACAGAGCAATAATGCATGGTGTCCTGCCCCGCCGCCCTCATTGTTGAGTTAACCTCAAGAGCATTCCTTGGAAAAAAAAAAAAATTGATCCAGGATGTTTCTTCATTACTTGTTATCCTAACAATATTTACTTTGCAGATTACAATGAGGTGTAGCAGCTTTAAGTTTGTGAGGGTCTTTTTGCTGTAAGGTTTAATTGACCTTATGAGACAAATTGAATTGTTGACACAAAACACTCATAGTCAGTACCTGCTGTATGCTGTTATAGTGGGCTCTAATACTCCGTATTAATTCCTTTAGGACTGTGCAGCAAATGAGAAAGATTCAGACAACAAGACAAAGCAATCAGGTGAGTTATTTTAAACAAATGGCTACCAAGAAATTTTATGTATTAATTTAATATATTTATTTTAATTTAGTGTAGTAATTGTGTTTCCTTGCGTAAAAAACAGCTATTTTTCACATGTTGGTTCTCTATTTAGTTTGTTATATTTTTAATGGACTAGGGAAGTGAGATGTAATGTTGTTTGTGGGGCTTGCTTTGGTGAAATTTAGGTTTTTGTGAGTTTTTAAAAGGATTCATGATTTTTGTCTAAACTGAAGTTCTTTTTTTTCTGACAAAGTGTGCAAAGTTTCCCAGCTGCTGGATTACTGCGAGCTTCCTAACCGCTTTCCCAGAGATCAGTGGGACTCAGCGCTGCAGTTTTTTCTCAAGAAGCAGGAAGAGTGATGGCGTTTGCGCACTGTCCTCAGAATGAATAAGCACAGTATAAACACTGCAAAAGAGACTCAGATGTGGAGTTGCTGTTTAATTTTAGTTGTTTTTTCCCTTTTTATTTTTGTCCTTTTTTTCCTCCTGACTTAAGGTGTGCACACAAGTAAATATGTTGTTCAGACTTTGTCAAATGTAAAGATTGTGAAGCCTTATCCTGTATCAGCGCAACTGTTCTGTCTTTAAAATCAGATTCATGTTATTGAGGAATTTGCACAACATGTCTGGTTTGTATGTTGCAGCTCTAACACATGCACAACTATTCCATTTAATATCTGTTTCTGTTGTAGATAAAACTGAAAATGGCAAAGCAGAAAACCTGAATTATTTACTTATACTGTAATTTACAAGTTGCCAAGAATTGTCATCAATACTGTTTGTATTAATTTATTGTATTTGTCTCATTTTTGAATGTGAATTACTAGAATGTTTTCTTTATTCTACATGATGCCAGTTCCAAGTTACATGACCTGCCTTGATTGAAAATATGTGTTAAGAGTTATATTTTTCAAGTTCACATTGTTTTCTCTCTGTTAAGAGGCACTCACAAATTAATATAATTTATTGAGTTATTTACCTTTATCATATGAAATAAAAAGACTGATGGTTATGTTATTAATTGTTCTTCTGTTTTATTCAATTCATATAATAATGACTTCCCAAACATCAACATACTTTTTTTTTTTCCTGTGGTGAGTTTTATATTTCTCCCAGTTAGAACTTAATAATAGTTTCCTATGAATTGAAGGACTGATCCTCACAAACTGACACTGTGAGGAAAAACAAGTTTTTAGGTTTTAAAAAGAAATCATCATTTTAAAAGCTTCTTGAATTTACTTCTGCAGTGTGTGTGTGAGTGTGGTGCTGCCTGAGGGAAGCAATCTTCCTCTGTACCTGCATGTCCTGCACTGATCAGTGGACGTTTATCAATTGGTTTGTGATTGTAAAAAAACTGCATCACTACACCAATGGCTGCAAGAAGAGAAGAAAAAACAAAGCTGCCCTTTTGTATTTTCATTCATCTGTCCTATTTTAGTTTGAAAGCAGTGTTGCTGTTTAAAATCAGGGAGCTCTTTGGTGTTTAATCTCCTTTTGTAAATGTATATAGTTCAGATCCGGACACGTGTGTGCTTCTTTCAAAATGAACAGTGAGCGTATCAGATGTCATTTGTAGGTTGTTGACACTTCAGGTAGTCCCGTCTAATATTTTCCCAATGACCATTTTCTGCCGGTGTTACTGCTGCTGCGCTCCTCTCTCACACACCTTTTAAAGATTTAGTGCACCAGCGCGTCCTAACAGGATTCTGGACTTCAGCAGGACTCCCATTTCCTCGGCCGATAAAGGCCGATCCTCCCCAACAAATTGCTGAGGTGTCGTGTGTCGGTCCAGGCTTGACCCGCCTGCTCTCTTGTCCAGCGGCTATTTGCCGTTCAGGATTCCTGCAGGAATGAAAATAAACTGCAGACGCGCCGGGATGCGCCGCAGTCCGCTTTCTGTCCTCTGCTGCTGCTGCGGCTCCTTTCAGCGTGTCCTCTGCAGGTGATGCCAGGTGGAGATAAGCTCTCTGTCTAGACTTGTAACCATGAGCCTCAGGTTTCTGTGGCTCTAAAGGACTTGTCTAAATAAGAGCATTTTTTTATCACTGTGGCCAGCACAATGCATGGAGACTGTGTTGTAAGGAGATATAAAGTTATTTGAAGGTCATCATTTAAAAAAAGAAATTAAGCACACGAGAAGGCGAATTGAACTGTGATTCTGAAATATTCAGTTTCTCCATGTTTTTTCATGAAATTCTCCCTTATAAGCTGCTGAATTGTGAAGCAGCATCATCTTCACTTAAATTCATTTCAGTCATTAAGAAGCAACATTTCCCTTAAAGCTGGTTTATTTTAACGACCATGCCTTTTTGTTTGTTTGTTTTTTAATGGTTTTTTTGTGTTTTTGGAACAAATGGATGTGACATGCAAAAATCAGTTCGAACTATGTCTTTTTATTGATAAGATCGACTATGTCTTTTCCTCAATAATAAATAATAATAACTTATTTTTCCTTTTTTCGGAGGGAAAAAACGCGCCTCAGTGCGCATCTCTTGCTGAGTGTTTCATCCATTTACAAGAGTCGATAGTGAAACTTACAAATCATGCACATCTACACAGTTTGTTCTCTGGGTTCCTGGCAAAACAGACTGAAAGCATTAAAGTCCGACACACCGGCATCACGGTGGAGTTTGGAGTCCGTCTGGATCCGTGAGCAGAAAACGTGAAACGCTTCAGATGCGATGGAGTAATGAGAAATCCAGTCCTCCAGCCGGCACCTGAATGCATCCTCCATCATTAATCCGTGTTTTTTTTTTTCTTTTTCTTTCTTGATTGAATGTCACTGACCCCCCCAACACCCCCTCCCCCCTTGCTGACCTCGAGGCCCCTTCACGTGTCGACGGGACTCGGCACCATACTGTTCGGCGT
Source organism: Amniataba percoides (assembly GCA_037176925.1). Classification (NCBI taxonomy): domain Eukaryota; kingdom Metazoa; phylum Chordata; class Actinopteri; order Centrarchiformes; family Terapontidae; genus Amniataba; species Amniataba percoides. The sequence goes on along the minus strand of JBAJHX010000081.1, from coordinate 12,107,798 downwards.
GTCCGGTAACTGAGACGACAGCGAGGTCACGTCGCTGCCCGAAGAGTTGCCCAGAGAGCCCGATTCAGAGAAAGACACCTGCAGGAGGACGAGGAGAGGAGAAGAGGAGTCAGATCAACCCAAAACAAACAAACAAAAAAGCTTTCAGATGTGTGATTTATGTGATTCTTTTGTAACAGCTTCTCTCTGCTGGGGGGCCAAACCTCTCACAAACACACACACACACCTCTGCAAACACACACACTTTTGTCATTTAAAGAGTCTGGGAGTTGTAGAAATGATCACATATTTAATTTCCCCCACCAGCAACAGTTTGAGGCTCATCTGTTAAAAACACGTGAAAACGTTGATCACTCGATCAGTCCCGTGAATCTCACGAGACCTCCATCTGCGTATTGAGTGACTCCACGTGGAGGCCTGCGCGAGAGCCAGTTCGCAGCTTGTTTACACGTGTCGACACATTTTGAATCCATGTTTTTTTTTTTTAAAGATATCTTTGCGATGAGGTCGTTGTGTAAACTAAATCGAGTCCATCATCGCCATTATTATTCTCATCATCATGAAAAACCACCAGCTTCACACGCGTATCCGGATTGATCTTTGTTATAACTGTAAAGCTCGACAGCTCTCGTCTTGTTCTCTCTGTGTGAGTGTAAGCCTGTGAACTCTCCTCTGCTCTGAACGGGAGTGATCTCGTACCAGCTGCTGGAAGGCGGGCTGGTCCAGGTCGCTCTGCAGGGCGAAGTCACTGAGGCTTTTCCACGGTGCCTGGTAGGTCTGCACCTCCACGGTGTTTCCCTGCACGGTGTTGTCGTGTCTTATTGGACTTCCTGCCACCAGAGGTGTGCCTGTCAGGCCCTGCAGATTCTGCAAAAAAAAAAAAAAAGAAAGAAAATGAACAGAAAGTCACACTCAGCTCACCCAAATATTGGCCAGTGATGTAATGTGGACATGGTAACCTGCTGTTTCCATGACTCCACACACAGCAGGCAGGGTGACACACACACGAATACAAAGACTTTTTTTTGTCATTATGAGGGAACCAAAAAGGAAGTTTTACGCGACAATAAACCGAGAAAATGCAGAGATATACTGAACTTTATGATCCCTAACTAACTTGTAAAGATGCACAGTAAACTTGGTAAACTAAATGTAATTCTGCGGTCTTCAGATACACGTGGGTTTAGTTTGGACAGATCTACCATCAATCCAGTTATTTTCAAATAATTAAACGAATTAAAAACCAGTAATTCACTTTACAGTGATTTTCAAATTTCTGGTTATACACAATCTGTATGTTTAAGATGAAAATAGAGGAAAATGAAAGAAAATAAGAAGCAGTTGTTGAAGATTGATGTTATTCCTGTTTCCTTAAAGAGAAGTTGTTTTTTTAATAACGACTTTTTTTTATCTTGACTTTTTTATTCACAATTATCAGTCTAAATGATGTTAGAATTTGCCCGCTTCATCAGCCATTTAACAAATATCAAACTAAATTCATATATGTGTGTATATATATATATATATATATGTGTGTGTGTGTAGATAGATAGATATAGATATATATAATTTTTTTCTCTAGCACTAGTTGCTATTTAATTTGCTTACATATTTATCTTTTTCTTTATCATATAGAGCAAAGGTGTGACAATTACACCACACAAGAACTGTTTGGTTGAATCTCAGATAATAATCAGCAGATACATTGGACTTGCGAAATGGAAAAAAACAGTTGCCAATAATAATAAAGTTTTTGTTTTTTTTTCATTTTCATTTCTATCTTATAGCCATAAAAGCCCAGATTACTGACGGTTTTGTCGCTGTGGTGCTGCTGCTGGAGCTGCTTCATCAGGATGGACTTCTTCTTGTCTTTGCAGCGCTTGTTCTGGAACCAGACCCGGATGACTCGCGGGCTCAGGCCGGTCATCTCCACCAGCTGCTCCTTCATCAGCGCGTCCGGCCGCGGGTTGGCGTTGTAGCACGTCCGCAGCGTGTGCAGCTGCTTCTCGTTCAGCACAGTCCGGACCCGGGTCGTCTTCTCCGACTGCTTGTGGACGTGGTTCCGGTGGTGAGGAGGGTGCCGGACCGAAACCGTGTCTGAGGGGGAGGAGGAGGAGGAGGAGGAGAAGGAGAGGAAAAAATTACTTTTATTTTAAACACTCTTTAACACTGAAGCAATACACGTTTCGCTTATAGAAGACATTAAAGCAACGAATGACGATAATGATAGATAATATTTAGGTTACGATTAGGTTAGAAATAACAAATATTATGAGGCTGCTCTAATAAAGAGGCAGAGACACAAGAGGTTTGAAACTTTGCAGACATGGGCCTGCTTCAGAATAAAAGAACGAATTATATCAATACATTGCATATCATTTGTATATGCACACAAATAATCTAATCAAAAAACAAATCATTCTCCATGTGTGGACTTCAATTTTAGCCTAAATAACTGTTTTTTGTTTTTTATTTGCAAGAAGGAGAAGCACTCTTGTTGATGGCAAAAGAAAAAAAAAGTTGATGATAATAATAATAATAATAATAATAATAATAACAGCTACGTGGATTTTAAGGGTCAGCCCGGGTGGTTTTCTCTTCCACTGCAGCTCACCTGAGATGTGCAGCGGTCTGCTGGGGACGCTGGCCGGGCTGAGCGGGCTCCCCGCAGAGGCCCGCTCCAGCAGCAGGCCGTGGTCCGCCCGGCACAGCAGCTCGTCGTCCCGCAGGGAGAACTCGTCCCCCGGCAGGAGGTGGCGGCTGCACACCGAGCACCGGAAACACTCCATGTGATACACGCTGTCCCGAGCCCTCATCACCAGGTCGCTGCTGCAGAAGCCCATGTTACACTTCGCGCACTTGATGCCAAATAACCTGGAGCAAGAAAATAATAACGATTTTCAAGTATTTATATATATAATAATTATGAGCTGGATGTTAAAGTTAAACCAGGCTGATGCTGATTTTGAGCAGAAGAAGCACAAAATAAACCAACACAAGAATAAAAAAAAAAAAAACTAAAAACACACATCTTGCTCAGATCTGCTGCTCACTTTTGCGCACTTCCATGCAAAGGCACAGCATCATTATGTGAATATTACTCCATCTAATCTCCCTCTTTAGACACATTACTTTTTTTATTATTTTTTTTTTGTTTACAACAACCAAACACATGTGGCCTCTAAAATTAAGAAGTATTTTTAAAAAAATAATTAAAAAAAAGCCTACCTTGCGTAATCTCTTTTACAGTAGGTCTTCCCGTCGCGGACGAAGCACGTGCAGCTCTCGTCCAGGTACTGGCTGCACTCGGCGCACTTGAGGCAGGCTGCATGCCACTCCAGGTCCGGGGAGACTCTCAGGATGTACTGGTCGTGTATCTGACTTCCACAGCCCACACACATTGCGATTCGCGACTTCTCTGCGTGAGGTTTGGATGGGGAGGGGAAGGTGGGGGGGCAATGCATTAATGCAACGCGGTGTGCGCTCTTTTAATCCCCGTGACATCCCCGTTAAACCAGCCCTGCGCCCTGAAGCCTCAAAGGAGAGAGAAAGTGTTGCCGTTGCGCGGAATCACAACAAACACTTTCCAAGAGTATTGCGGAATTATTATAATAACCAGGGAGCTAAAAATATCCCCACGCAACCCCCTGCGCGGCTCACATGAGTCAAACACACACTGTCACTTTATTATTTAAGTATATGACATGAATTTTATGGTGATTTTCCCCCCACACCCGATCTATTGCTTATAGTTGCAGTTTTCTGTGTGAATCTACAAACTAATCCAGCGATTAATCCTCAACTTCAAGAAACTGCACGGACAGAAATGTGACATGGAAAAAAAAACTAACTGTAAACCTCCAGAGTGGTGATACGCAAAGTAGAAAAGAGGAGTAACCTACTTTTTGAATGATCCCCCATATCATCCAAGAAAGAAGTGCTGAGCAGGATATCCACCATGCAGGAGAAAGAGCCCAGTGCAAGCCGACAGATGGAGGAGAGGAGCGACGGAGGAGCCCGTCCTGTCGCTGGCTGGATGAGAAACTTGTACTCCTCCACCGAGAGGTGGAGAGAAAACAAAGATCCTCGACCAGTGACGTCTGCAAAACCTGGACCTCTGCGGGTCCGGGGAGAGGGTGCTGCCATGCAAATCTCCTCCTGGACCCCTGAGCTTTTTTTTTTTTTTTTTTTTTCTTAAACTGGCTGTGAGAGTATTTTATTTCATCCTTTTGTCCCGCAGCAGCACTGAACATCTCTGTTTCCTCATTAGAAACTATTTCCACTGTTAACTCACCATTACAAGGCTTAGTGAGTGGCTTTAAGTGCTTTTGTTTCCTTTGGTGTCACATCCCCTAAATATTTATCTTTTAATACCTGGTGTTTGTGGTGAATCCATCCTTGTCAGTGTCATATAGGCCTATTGGTATTCTCTTCTATTGTTTTGGTGTGAGAGTGAAAAAAAATCTGTTATGTTAGGTTTGGATACAGTGTTCTCGCTCTCTCTCTGTGTGTGTGTGTGTGTGTACATATATATATATA
>JBAJHX010000081.1:12068732-12103138 GCA_037176925.1 Amniataba percoides | reverse complement strand
TATATATATCACAATACCAGTGTTTTATTTAGTTACTTCTATTACTTCTATGCATTATGAAAATTATATATTATCCTTATCATTATTATTATTATTATTATTATTATCGTTGTTTTCTATTGGAGTATTATAGTTTATTGTAAAAACTATAGCCTAATGAAATACAGTTTTTCTGTTTTATTTTTGGTTGGTTTGAGTGACTGTTTCAGCTCTCAGCCTGCTGTAGAGAGCCCTCTACTGGGTGAAATATCACATAAGAGCTCTTGGATCGGCCGAGAGATCAATAAGCTGCACAGTTTAGCCATGGATCATTTTCTTTGGTGTGTCTGGACTATTCAGAAATTCGTACACCAGAGCTCCATACATAAATAAAAAGTGTAAATACGAAGCACCCGATGGATGATTCATAATTCTTGTACTATCACTTACACACAGTTCAACCAGTAATGTTCAATACTGCGAGAGAGAGAGAGAGAGAGAGAGAGAGAGAGAGAGAGAGTCACAACAAAATCAAAGCAGATATGTTACAACATCTTTTTTGGCATCAAATTTAACCTTTGTGGAGAGGCACCAAACTTGCACTTGTTTCTTTTAGTTTCAGTTCAAAATGAACTTGAAATGAACTCGATGAATCAGTGAAAATATTAATGCTCCACATTCATGCGATTTGGTGCTGAGGAAAGTTTTTCTTATGAAGGGAAAAGGAAATGATGTTTTTTTGTGGATCTCCATTAGTCAGTCTTCTCTTGTGTTTCTGTCTCTCTCTCCTCTCACAGGCAGACACAAAGTGCTTTATGTCTGCTATTAAAGCAGCTGAATCAAATTTACCAGTAGATCCAACAGACCAGAAAACCGGTCTTTGGTTATTTCCTGAAAAATAGACGACCAAGAAAGAAGTTACAGCCAACATGTAAAACATTTTAGGCTCTCGATATTAAATATCTAATTTAGTTAAACAATGTTTGCACCACACATTGTGTACACGTTAATTATAGTTAATTATTTTAAATCAAACATTTCTACACAAACAAACAAAAAGACAAGGGAAAACTTTATTTTCATATATTGTCTTATATGTGCACCAATATTCAGTAAGTAATATATTTTCTGGTGTGTTCATGGAGTGTCATCCTTCTTCAAACTAAACTAAATTTCTCTAATATAATATAATAAGTCTTAAAGAACATATGTGGAATAATGATGCTAAGAATAACTGTAGAACTGTGATTGTTTCTGTGCGTTTAACTTAAATATAATAAAAAAAATATTCTTGCAATTTACTAATGTGCGAAATTGAAAGTGTATGCGTGTGTGTGTGAGAGAGAGAGAGACCGGATGTCGTCGTTCTGTCGTCTATATGTTCTCGCGAGATTTGGTCTCAGCCGTCAGTTCACCTTTGGCACAGTTTGTTGCTGCAGCCTGAGGAATCCAAGATGAACAGAGCATTCAACAAAACTTCTCTGAAACACCTGGTAAGAGTGCGACAGCTTTAACCGAAAAACATTTACTCACTTCGTATCAAAATGTAATGGGGGACTGAGGAAAAAGTCACTCATCTTACCTGTTATTTTGCAGCAGCTGCTAACTAGTTAGCTAAGTCAGAGTCAACGCAAGTCGCCCAACACGCCGTGTTGATATAATGAACCAGCGTGTGACAGCGTGTGTGACTTTTTCTCAAAATAACTTCCTTTAAACGGCGTGATATAGGAAAAGTGTGAACCAGCAAGTGTTTGTTCTTGAGCCAGAGTTAGCAGGTGTTAGCATAGTTAGCCTAGCGGTTATGAAACGTCGTAATGAAAACAGTTACGAAACGGTGAAATTGCCTTTCACGCAGATGCTGTCAACAAAGTGTTTTTTTCTCCAAAACAGATCATCTTATGTGCAAACTTTAGCACTCCACAACATGCGAAAGCTGAACATTTTTTATTTAATGGTTTCTGTGTTTGTTTGATGCTGATGTGAATGACCTTTATCAGCTGGTGGAGTTCAGCTTTGTCCAGAGGAGGCTGGCTTGAGTCTGATGTTGAGGTGAAACTGCAGCTTGTTTCCACACTGACCTGCCTGCTGTACTCAACATGTGCACTGATTATTACACAATGTGCAGAAAGCCTCATAATCAGAGAGAACTATTAGCAACCTTAAAACCAAGAGAAATACACAAACTACTATTATATTAATAATTGTTTTGGTAATGAATTCAATGTTTTGAGTCATTCTTTTATCAAAACTGTCTTAAACCTCTGATTTCCTCTGTGACAGTAACCTGATTCTCTTTAGACAAGACTTCACTTTGAGCTTTTGGGAAATAAGCTATTCACTTAATAAAGTAAATGGTCATCAACTCTATTGGCAGTGGAAATAATTCTTATATGAACTATGAAATAGGCCCTTACATGACACCCCCCCCCCACCCCCCCACCCCTTTAGGTAACACCTGGCACCTGGATACATTCTCAGCTCTTCTGTTCTCCACTTTGAATGTTCTTAGTAGTACCTATAAACCATCTGAAATATGCCGCTTGTACTGAGGTGTTGACATTTCTCCAACAGACCGGTGTCCTACAAAGATTTCAGAGCACCTTGGTGGTTGCAGAGCACAACAATGACAAGCTGACCCCTATCACACTGAATGCCATCACTGCTGCCAGTAAGCTGGGCGGAGAGGTGTCCTGTTTGGTTGCTGGAACAAACTGTGCAAAGGTATTGTGAAACATGTTGTATTTGTGATATTATGTAGATGTTATTTTGTTTATAGCATATAATTTTAACATTTGGAAAATCAAAAATAAAGGATAAAGTATGGCGAGGCACAGATGAGAAGATGATACAGAAGCTCTCCTGACAACACAGGTACATCAGACAGCTTTCTGTCTTCTCAGGTTGTGGAGGAAATCAGCAAAGTGCAAGGTGTGAAGAAGGTTCTGGTTGCCCAGCATGACGCTTACAAAGGTGCCCTGCCCGGTATGTGACACAGAGAAAACCTCACTTTTTTTCAGCTCACCTGTTGCAGTAGTATCTGATGGAGATGGGATTGTGTTTCATTTGATTTCTCATGTTTAATCTGGCTGGAACTCGCTCAGCTGCAGTCACAGAGAGAGCGACAGGCAAATTGATTTAGTTTCTGCTTCTGATTCTGTTTTCTCTCCTCAGAGGAGTTGACTCCACTTATCCTGGAAACACAAAAGCAATTCAGTTTCACCCACATCTGCGCTGGTGCATCTGCCTTTGGAAAGGTGAGTCACAAAAATTTCAGAGGCAAACTTTCTAACTTTTACTCCACTATCCTTATCTGATATCTTGAGTTACAAGTTACTCTAGAAAGAATGGAAAATATGAACTGTAAAATTATCATGATATTTATAGATTAATGTAAAACTTTAAAGATCCTTGAGTGTACATTATCAAGCCACCTAAAAGATGGAGTAGTTGACAATAGTCCGTCTTTACCAGGTTCAGCATTAAAGTGACAAACTAATGTGCATCGACTTTGTTGTGTAATTAGGATTTATAAAAATATTGTATTTCCATTTGCATTTATTTTGCAGTAGTCTAGTGAAAATGGTGTTCTATACTTCCACATACACATCATTTATACATCAGAAGCTTCTGTCTCAAAATTGTAATAACAGTTCCTGAAATAATTTGTAGCATAATCTCTATCAGTGCATGGACTGTGGTACCTATTTCTCCTTTTGATTCTTCAGTAGGTTTGATCAGTGCACATTTTCTTGCTTATTTACTCTTTTGTTCTGCAGAACCTGCTTCCCAGAGTAGCTGCCAAGTTGGATGTTGCTCCAGTGTCAGATATTATTGAGATCAAGTCTCCAGACACTTTTGTCAGAACAATTTATGCTGGTAAGCCCCCGGTGTTATAGTAGAAAAATAACATTTTCTCATAAATTGGTATTGACATGCATCAGAAGAAGTGTAAAGTCATGTTACCTGGTTTTTTTTACCTTAGTATGACACAGATGTAACTTAAAAACTACTTGGTCTTTGCATCAGGATCTGTAATGTTTTTACAGATGATTTCTTGGTGCCTTTTTTTAAACTACTGCATGTTAATGATATTTTTATTATGCAGGAAATGCTCTCAGCACAGTGAAATGTAATGAGCCGATCAAGGTCTTCACGGTCAGAGGGACAGCCTTTGAGGCCGCTCCAGTGGAGGGAGGAAGTGCTGCATCAGAAAGCGGTACAGTGGCTTACAGACCCATTCAGAGAGCAAAGAAATCACTTTATTGCTTCACAGATATATTATAATACAGTCTTACCATCTGTTGACTACAGTTGCTGCTACCTCTCCCACTGGAGTCTCTGAGTGGTTGGACCAGAGTCTGACAAAGAGCGACCGTCCAGAACTGACCAGCGCTAAGGTTGTGGTGTCAGGAGGTGGGACATTTTCTCTTTTGAAAAAAAAAAAAATGTTTGCCAAAACAATGACACCGTTCACAGCAGTAGCATCCTGTTTTGTAGATTTTAGGGGTTGGGCTTTGTAGCAGGTGTGCTTTTTCAATTTTCTTTAAATCACAAAGCAGACAAATAGTGTGTACTTGTTTTCTTTTCCTAGGGAGGGGCTTGAAGAGTGGAGATAACTTCAAGCTGCTTTACGACCTTGCTGACAAGCTGAATGCTGCAGGTAGAGTGAGATTACTGTTTGTGTTATTACTTAACTTAACACTTTTTTAAGCTATGGTTAAGTTGAAATTGCATATAATTCCTTTTCCAGTTGGTGCATCCAGAGCTGCAGTGGATGCTGGTTACGTCCCGAATGACATGCAGGTTGGACAGACCGGCAAGATTGTTGCACCGGTGAGTTCATCCTTTTTCTGAAGTGATTGTCTGGATTTACTTCCACTGGTACATCAAGCCAAGAGACCAACTGAGGGAACATTTTAAAATGGTAAAATGTGAACAGTTATAGTCCGGAAACACTTGAACTCAGTTGCGGGGTCAGTTTGATAAATGTCTGTTTGCCTCGACACAGCATGCCTGCAATCCTGTATGATCAGTGTGGCTCCTCTGCCCTTTTTAAAAAGGTTAACATCCCATTATGCGATTCAGCCGGGTTATCCCAGCTGTGATTACCCACACATTAAGCCCCGTGAAATGTACTTTATGGCACATTTAGGGCCCTAAATGATTTAGCCGATCCATTAAAGCAGAGTGCACTGCTCGTCTGATCAGACGCTCAGGTCCAGGCCAGACTGTCCAAATTGGATTTTCGAAATGTTATGACAAGCTTGTTGAATTTGGCTAAGTTGATTAAATGTAATTTAAATCTGATCAGTTTTTTTTCACCCGACGAATCTACGAATCTTTAGTTTATTCAGTCAAATAAAAGATTCATGTTTTATTTACAAGTATGAGAGTAAGATAATATCCTCTGCTGGTTCAAGTACTTGTCATCACAAAATTTAGTGTAAACATCAGAGTCGGAGTCACACAGTGGTTAGTGGTGTATTCAAAAACTGTGTGGCAGTGTTGGAGTGTAGTTGTGACAAGCTTGTTAGTTTTCATCACATCAACATTCTGCCCATTGTTATATAGATACAGAGAAAAATTAATTGAACTTAACTGATGCAGGGATGCTGTTTGAAGTAAATGTAAAGAACACACTGGTGGAACTATACACATTTATTTGTCTTTAAAAAACAAGATCCAGTTGAAATGGCCAAAGCTACCTGTCTTAGACATTTTTTTCATAATCTAATGAGAACAAGTAAAGCTTAAGAGAGTGATAATGTGAGAATGGAAATCTGCAGATTCTGTTGTCATTTTTTATGCAGTTTCCACAGTCATGGCACACTATTGTGTTCACACATGGATGCTCTGCTCCTCTGAGACTTCAGCTGCAACACTAAATCAGCACTGAAATATTCATATGGCCTTGCATTAAACTGAGATGTTTTTTTTCCCCAGTGGGTTTGGGGGACGGCTGACCCTTTGTACACTCACCCCGGCACCCTCTGATGGATTACGCTCTCTGTGGCCATTATACCATCAGTCAGCTCTGCTCTACCCCAGTTCTTAGGTGTACCTTTTCCAAAGGCCTGAGATTACACTTCATGTCTACAAGCAAGTAACACTTGTTTGGTTGTCTTCTGTTCATGTCCGCAGGAGTTGTACATTGCTGTTGGTATCTCTGGAGCTATTCAACACCTGGCGGGAATGAAAGATAGCAAGGTAAAGTCACTAGAGCCACGTTAAAGGATTTTTCTTTCATTTATTAAACTGAACAAAATCTCCACTTTCAATGTGACTTCGGTCACAGACTTGCAGAATTTGTAAAATGAAAACAAAGTAATTAAGTCTGCACTACGTCACACAAACACAACTTTGGCTGCCATGACTATTGGGTGCTTCCTTATTGCACGCATTTCTGTATTTCTGTTGTAATTCACTGTGCTCATTGAATAATCATTACATCTGTGCTTGTAGATAAGCAGAAGACTTAAAGTTTGATCGTTATTTTGTTTTGCGTATGTGATAAACATGTTTTGTTTTTTGTTCAGACTATTGTTGCTATCAACAAGGACCCAGAGGCTCCCATTTTCCAGGTGGCTGACTACGGCCTGGTAGCTGATCTTTTCAAGGTAAGCAAGTGCCTGCGATTGATATTGCCACAGTAATGTCACTTTGATATTACATTAGGAAACAAGCAAGCAGTGAAGGGGAAAAAAAACACTTCCTATGCACCTTCCGCCTGGACTCTTCACATGTTTTCATAGCTAAGAGTGACAGAATATTACATTTGCTTTGCTCAGTGATAAATTTTGCACGATGCCTTATTCCACCTAATGGAAATGTGCAACTGCTGAATTATTAAGTTCCTGAATTAATCAGAGGAGAGTCGTGGCTGAGCTTGCTGGTTGGAGAGAAACACATTAGCGTCTCAGAAGATATTAAAAGTGATCAATAGTCACTTAAAACGCGGCTTCAATTTTGCATTCGGCGTCTGCTCGCCAGGCCTTTTACACGCTTAGTTGCTTTCTCGCATCTAGCTGGTACTTGGGTTTAGTGAGCCAGGAGCGTTGGCGCAACTTAACACTGGAGTCCAGCGCCACTTGCAAAAGGGTAGTGGGTAATATTTTCATGTGCGTCCTGTTGGTCATGTTTTATTTAGCCCCTCATCAGAGCACAAGCAGCCCAGGTGTCCCGCCAAACTCTGTCGAAGTGATTAGTAATAATAGCTAGTGGCAGCAGAGTTGTGACCTACTGGGTGAGATCACCTTACATGTGATCACTCCTCAGATAGCTGATTAAAATGGATGGGCTTTCTACTTTTCCCCCCAAATGGACAATTGATACCTCGGACCGACTCGGGCAGTGACTGATGATTCAGCTGTGAAGTTGCTCGACCCACGAGGAGAGCCATCTTGAATAATTTTGCACGGGGAACCATAAAAGACTTTGGAATCTGTCGTATTTTAAAACTACAGCTCTGGCATTATCAGCGTGCTTATTTATGGGCCCGATACCTCCCATGTAGTCTTGGCTCTGCACTTGTCAGCCTTGCAAACACTGTGATAGATGTTCATGCGCTTGCAGCCTGCTGCGGTCTTTATAAATCTCAGGTGAAAGTCAGTGTGCTCATTTATACTGTAAGCACCAGCATGCACGATTGTGTAATAATCTAATAAATCTTACTGTTTGGACGGTGCCGGGGATAAAAATGACAGGTGTTGGCAAACGTTTATCCTCACAGGTGAAGCCTTGAAGGATTTCAAGTGGCCTCAGCAGTTACTACGAAGAAAAGAAATGAATTGAAAGTCATCTAAATGCAAAACATTCATTGATTTTGCAGTAGTCTGGGTGTAAAATGCTGGTAGAATATTATATTCATTCCTCTGCTCTGTTTCTTTAGGCTGTCCCTGAGATGACCAACGCACTGGAAAAGTGAGGAGTAACCAAACTTCAACGGCACAGCTGAAACCTGCTGCGTAGAGGAGTTCAGAGGGCGGCTGCCTTAACGCATTTCTGTAGCTGGAGGGGGTGTTTGGGTGCAGAGATAATTATCATCTTCAACCTCTTCTCTCTCACTGGAAACAGAAGAAAACGCTCAACATGGGAATAAATGCAAGTTTTTATAAATACACTTATTAAATATCAATGATAAAAGCATTACTTACCTTAGGGGGTGTTTTATGTCTGTAGTGATGCTGATGTAATTAGTATTTAATTTTCTGGTATAGTAAAAGACATCTTTGGGAATGCTTGACTTGTCCAGACCTTTGACTTGCTGACTTAGTTGCCTGTAAGACGTGCCTCCTCACACTAACCTAGAGGATGTGAACTGATGGAGATTAAATTGACAAAATAACAAATGTTCTCATTTTGCCATGTTTCCCTTTTATTGGATCCGTTTTTGTAACACCCTCTTTCCATGATCAAGATAGAAAATGCCTGTAGACGATACAATAAACAGGGTTAGTTTCGATATTTAAGAGGCTAACCTTGAAGGTTCATGCTATAATTTTCTTTTCGACCTTTTATTGTAGCTCCACTTCAAGTCGGCTGTGGTATTATAATCAAACCCATCCTGGAATATTTACACAGCTTCCAAACATTAAAATTGAAAAGGTAGTATTTTATAGTATTTTAGACCTGAATGATGTGAAATTTATCAGGTGCCGGTAGATTTTAAATTAATTCGATGCATGAGGGACATGCTGCAGTTTGCAAAATCTCAGTAAACACTGCCTCAGCTGAGTTTGGACAGATTCCAGTCATGGCACCTGGATAAAAATTAACTTGAATCACTCATTGGTCAAAAGTTTGCTGCACTCTTTCCACTCATAGAATTGAATTAAAAATGTTAAGATTGCTAATATAGAAAGACAAAGATTAGAAAGAAGTTGAGACTGATCCAATGTACCCTGCAGCAGTCCGGTCAAAGAGGACTGATCTTCGTGAGTTTGGAGACACTAGACTGACTATCAAAACAGCTGATACGCCTGCACTTGTGATAAATCCACGCCTCATAGCTTGCGGGAAGTGATTCACAGTTTGTTGCCCTCCTGAAACATGATCTGATCAGTCCAACATCTCCCGTTCCTACAAAGTGTATCAGAGGAACTAAGCCCTCAGCACCATCCTCTCACTGGTTTCACTTGCTAGAAATCAAGCTTAACATATCAAAAGCCAGATTTTTTTTTTTTCTGCGCAGACCAGTTGTTTGAAAATTCTGGGCTTGGGCCCTGTTGCTGGTTTCTTTTGGTAAAATTTTTCATAAAACTCAAAAAAGTGTTTTTGTGAGTGTCATTTCCTGATAAGTGGTGCCTGATGACACATCTGCCTCCTCCGGTCTTCCGTGCCTTCCTCCGTTTTTGTGCCGCTCCATCAACTTTATCCTTTCAGTCCCGACAGTACAAAGAGGATGACAGACATACAGTTTATGTGCCAGTGACTCCCAACAACACCGGAGTTTAGTAGAGCGTTAATTTTTGCGATTTATCTGAAGAGCGAGTCCTGTGGAGTTCCACGTGTTGGGCAGAGTCTTATGTCTCTGACAGACGGTTGACTGGGGCATCTACCGGCTCCATCATCCTGTACTTCTCCTCCAGAAGAGGCTCATTGCCCTGCAGGTGGATGAGAGGCTTGGAGTGCAGCCCGACTCTGCTCTCCTGGTTCCTCTTGTTGTAGATGTTGACCCTGTGCTCCAGCTCAGGGCTGGTTTTGGTGGACCCTGCAGGGCTGGGCGGCTTGAGGTTCACAGGGTCCAGGCCCTTCTGGGTGAGACAGGAGTCCTCGGTCAGAGAGGAGAGCAGCTCCTGCACCACGGCGCTGGGACTGCCCCGCGGCTGGGTGCCCAGCGCCAGAGGGCTGCTGTAGGGTGGAGGGTAGCAGCGTTGGTCGCTGTAATCCGTGGAGGTGGAGGCCTCGCGCACCGTGGAGCTGCAGTCCGTGGTGGAGCCCAGCGTGTGGCTGCTGACGCTGTGCTGGCGGGCGCTGAAGCTGGTGCGGGACATTGTGGTTGTGGAGGCTTCGCTGACCGAGCTGCCGGTGCGCTGCAAACGGCCGGACGTGACCGCGTCAGCACTCACCAAAGAGGAGGGGAGCTGACTGGGGTTGTTGGGCAGGTGCACGTCTATGGCTGCTGTGGTGATGACACGGGCAGGATCCGGGATCCCCATATCTGCAAGAACAAACAAAATGTACATGTTCAGGGCGTTGAAACACAAAGTGCTATGTGGGCAGTAGAGAAGCATGAAGCAGGATCTTGTTGATGCTCACCACTACTTGGCTCACTGTAGTACTGGCTTATGTAGTTGTTCATGTCATCTTGACCGTGGTGATCTGAAGAGGATTAAAAATGACCACGTAATGTACAAAAGACACAACAAAGGTGAATCCAGTGTGAATTTAAATGCAATAGGTAAACGGTAAATTTCTAAATAATTTATAATCTGTACCACTGGTTTCCTGTAACTTTCCTTTAATTTGGCATTTATTTAACAAATAGTTTCAAGCACATAATAATGTAGTTGTAAGCAAATATTTGTCTATTAACAACTATCCTATATAAAGCTACTACTACTAATATATCAACTCAAAAGTGAAGGCTGATGTATTAACAGAGGATGTATCATAATACAATAAAACACAGTTGTGATAATACAGAGTTAAAATTGACAAAAACAGTACATCAGCAAATGGGTTAAATTGGCACTATCTCTGCTTATAACTACATTACAGTGGGTTATAAACCATTCCTTACATGTTTGGGTACTGCATAAACTGTATAAAATCTAAACTATGTAAAACGCAAACAGGGACACAATCGAGACAGAAAGTTCATTGTACCTAAATATAATAATGCAACTAATTACATTCATTTGCTGTTAACAATTTGATGTGTGTAATATAAAACAGCAGGGAAACATTGTTTTATCTGACCCACAGGTCCAATTGTCTTCATTTTCCAATCATATAACAGCAGAGAAGCAGAAAATCTTCCCATTACAGAAGGTGAAATGGGTAAATGTGCTCCATTTCTCCTTCATTGATAACTTAAACAACTAATCAATCAGTGAAATATATTTTTTTAAACTACAGATAGATCAATCCACAAATTATTGGAGCACTACTTGAATGACCGGCGCTGTGCAAGTGTGCCACAAAGGTCTTAAATCAGGTCAAGTGCTATTAAAGGGCCCGCGGGACTGTTGCATGACTTATATTCATTCATGTTTGGGTTTCAGATATTCATTTTTATAAATGTCCCAAGAGGGGCCACTCTTTGTTCAGCTTTTACTGTGACAGGGACCATCCCCAGATGATCAATACAACACGAGTATCTGAGGAGCAGCCGCGGTTAAAGGGATGTCTGACTAGAAACACAGCAGCTCAGATGTATGGCGGGTCGCAATATGATTTATGGCTTTGATAAAGGAAGAGCCTCTGTGTTTTGAGCCCTGACATCACCCGCACTGACAGTGCTGTGTTGCTTTAAGCCCCGTAAGTTATGACCTGTCACTGTGTGAAAGGTTTATAGTCCATCTAGGTGTGGCAGCAGAATTTTGATGTGGATAGTGAGACGAATGTTTTTCAGAGGGCGACAACAACACTGTGCTGGTGTGCGATGACTACTATTAATACACCGTCCTACCCTCCAACAAGGAGCTTCAGAAAGAGCGGCCGTTTACTACTTGCAGACGTGTCTGGCTTTCAGGGATATGCTAACGCTAATTTCTGCCATAAACGTCTCTGAAACTAGACCGGCCAACATATATTACATCATCTTGAGACATTATGACGATTGTGTATCTGACAGGTTGGAAGGATTGCTCATTTAATCTTCCCCAACAAGCCCAAAGAATTTAAACCTGCAGCTCTACAATACAGGCGAGCGACTAACATTTTTGTAGGCATGCTGTACTGTAGAAAGCGCAGTCTGGATGCCCCCTTGTGCACATTTGTCTTTAACAGCCTCGAACACAGTGGAGTAGGGTGTTTCAGATGGTTACCTGCTGCCCCCCCGGGCTCTCTAGCTTTTGCTGGCCCGTGATGCTCGGAGGCCCCAGGGGCCAGTCCGTCCACCTCCTGGAAGCTGCTGCTCTGTTTACCCCACATATGGTGGATCTGCATGGCTGCTTCACGCTCTGCCACCAGATCCAGGTCCTGCTGGGCCAGGTGGGCCCTCAGCTGCCTGATTTCAAACTGAAGGGAAAGAGGGACAAAAGGGAGAAGATCAGGAAACTCAAAAGTTTTCCTTAAGACATTCAATGTCATTGCACACAGAAAGACATTTTTGATTGTGTGTCTTTCTCCTCTTCAGCTACATTGCTTGCATTATCTAACTTAACGTTTACAGCATGCATGTGCCAACATGCACATTTCCAGTTTGTCTCATAGTTACAGTATAACTCTCAGACACACAGCAGACAATCCTCCTCATCTGAAAAAATCCAGAGCACTAAGTGTAAAGTTAAACCTCCTCCGCTGAGTAATACAACTTAAAAACAATATTAGAATTCTCATTATTAAATTGTGAAGAATAGATTTCTTTGTGATAATGCACAGTGCTGCTATCTGATATCCACAAGACTTCTGTGAACGTATTATCTAGTAATAAAATGTGATGAATATTATAAGCATCTTCTTTGAGTAAATATTAGATTTTTCCCCCCTTCTCTTGCATAGCACTTTGCTGCCCTCTGCTGGTCACATGCACCCATAAATTGTGGGCCTTAAGGTAAGAGATGTGAGACAGATACGAGGACTTACTGCCTGTTCCTGGCAGATCTGGGTGAGCCGGTCAAGCTGTTCCTCCCTCACCGCCTTGGCCTTCTCATACTGCTGGATCTCCAGCTCCATCTCCACCTTCACTTGCAGCACATAGGCTGGAATGATAACGCATATTATGGTCAGTTTTATTACAAAAGAAACATTTAGTCTACTGTCCATTTTCATTTTAACTAAACACCACATTGATTCATCCCAGCTTAGGTCTTGTAGATGACATATCACTGTACACAAAAAATAACATCCCAGTGGCCCTGCAAACGACGCCACCTCTGTGATGCTTCAGTCGTGTGCAGTTTTCATTGGCAGAAAACTGCAGGGGTTCATTTTATGTCAAGCTTTTAGCCATTAATTTTTTATGTTATTGTATTGGATTGTGTTCTATTTCAATGCGTTAAATCAACATCTTTTGAACACTTACTTTTAAGAGGTGGCCACAAAGTTCAAATTTGCTCACACTCACCAATCAACCCTTTGAATATGTATTGTACTGTATTAAAAAACCACAAGGGGGTGCAACATAGTTAAAAAAAATCTTCCCAATAAATAAAATGCTCATAATGCTGCTGTTTTATTAAAATAATTACCACTTAGCAACTGATGTGTGCACCTCAAACCACATTCACATTCACTATGACAGATTATGTCCCACCATCACTCCCGGTGGAAAATAATGAAAAAAAGGAGGAAAGAAATATCTGAGAAAACAACCTCAAGATCTAATGTGGTTAATACCGCAGAGAGCACACTGCAGTATCTGTCTCTGTGACCTGACAGTAAAGGACAGGACGCAGGGGACATTCGCCCCCAGCCCCTCCCAGCCTCACCATCGATGATCCTCTTGACCCTCCAGATGCGCAGTGTGATGATGAGGCCAATAGCGTCCCAGGGGCTGCTGGGGCCGTTGGCCACTGTGGAGGCCACCATGGGGGCCAGAGAGAGGACGATGACAGCTCCATCAAACACCTGAGAACAAAATATATATACATACACACACACACATACACAGGGTTAGTGTTATGTCTGTATCTTCCACAGTGGTGTGACATTGAGGGAATGACACTGCAGTGAAAGGGACCCCAAGTAACAGGACTAATGGGACCCACGGGTGCTTACCTCTACTTTGTTCTCTATGTAATCCCATATCCCCAACACCACGATCCTGAACACCGTCTGAGAGACGCACAGAAGAACGGGATTGGAGACAGAGAGCAGGTTACACACAGGGTAAGGCGGAACAAAACGACAGCTGAACAGACAGAGGCTGGTTGATGGAGGCAGAGCAGACCGGGCAGTAACTCTCAATAATAAACCTCACAGTCCCAGGAAGTGGCATTTCCAGTTTCAGGTTCAGATTACTTTCATCCCTCTACTGGTAATTCATTGGTGACATCATATTCACACACATCGCAGGCGGCCTGATAGGATTTCATCCAAACAATTACAGACTCCGCATTTAGCTCCTTCTGCTGACGCAGCAGGGGCTGCAGAGGGCAAACAGCTCTCCCTTCGTCTGCTCTCTCCTCCACCATCACCGAGCCCCCATCCTCATTTCATATACTCAGGGGAGCAGAGATCAGCCTCCCCTTGCTGCTTCTGCTTCCCCGTCAGTGCAATACTGAGGGGCTGCTCTTGTGGATAAGTAAAACTCCTGCTCCACAAAAGTTAGCAATGGGGTAGTCAAGTCTAGAGGAACTAAGACAAATGTGGCTCCCTGTAAAGAAAATGGTAATCAATACCGCACACCTGCAGGCCTCGAAATTATTTAAAACTAGCAGCACCGAAAAGCTCCATCTGCATTTTAAAGTGTTTGTGCTGCGGATCGATCGGATAACCCACGAGGGGCCGAGTGTGCCAGCTTTAACAACAGCAGTTGTACAAGTTTGTTTACTCCCCCCCACCCAGAATACCGATGTAGATCTTTGCTGCTGTGATTTCATAGTCACTTCTATTAAGTACAGTATTAATGGAGCTGCACTCCAGTTCACCTCTACTTATCAGAATCTAATCAGGCCGTGACAGAGGGCACCGAGCGTTTCATGGTGCTGTTTGTATCCTAACGAGAATCTGTTGCTGTACGTCAGCGACCCCACATACTGCAGAACGTAGCATTTATCGACATGCCGCTGCATCAGCTGTAAGTGAGACCGTCGTGTTGAGTGAGGTTAGACAGGGGCTCACCTCGGTGAAGAACACGGAGAGAATGGCCAGGCTGATCCAGTGGATGATGCTGGCAAACTGGAACGCATTATTAACTGCAAGAATAAAACGACAAAATAATTAATCATTGCTTTTTTTCTTTAAAGGACAGTTTCTGTGACACAAAGTGGTTAGCTGTCATCTGCTGCGTAACGCTGACAAGCTGCAGTAAAGCGGTAAAAATGAGCACATTCATGCACATATAAAGGCGATGTCATAAATATGTATTGGCCACACACTGTACATGCGTGCATCTGCATCTTCCTGGCTATTCATCAGGCTAATTGTGGACAGCCTCAAAAGGCGCTCAGCTGTCAACTGAGGCATTTCTCTTCATGCGCCACCTCTCCACCCCCATCTGTCTTTGTTTGCCATGTTCAGTGATCTGTCTATCAGTCCATTCATCTTCCTCCAGTCCTCCCCACACTCATCCACAAGCCAACTCTGCGTCGCCCGATTCCTTTGTCCACTAATCTCCCTTCACACATTTGTCTTACTTTTCCTTTGTCTGCCCCGTCTTGTCAGTCTGTCGGTCCCGGGGGGAAGTGAGGAGCAACAGTAAAGACTTGAATGTGTGTGGATTTTGCCGGAGTAACGTTTCCGCTGCATTTGTTCTTCACTCGGCCCTTTGACGTCGAAATGGTCATGACCCCTGACCTTCAACATATGATAAATGAGGATGTCTCTGCCATGTGAGATGACGTAAATGAAGGTGATGCTGGGGTGACATAGGTTGCAATGGAATTTCGACCACCTGACATTTTGTGTTAACTGTGGAAAGCTAATAGGTGGATTATTTTCCCCAGACCCTGATTGATCAGAGCCTCGGGTCACTGCATAAATCATTAGTGACACAGACTCATTAGATAGTGGATGTATAAGACCAGGTAAGCAGTTAGTATTTGCAGGCTTTCTGCACATGCTCACACACATAATGTACATCTATTTGTGTTCTGTGAGGTCCAAAGACTGTCCTGAATTACAATGAGAAATGATGGTATACCACAATAAACCCTCTTACAAACCACTGCTTCACCCGCAGGATATTAGGATGTTACCATCATTGGACACTTGGACAGCCAATTTTATGATTATGGATTTATATGACTCTGAACATGACATTTAATGTGCTGAATTCTTCTTAATTATTTGCAAAAAGACCCTGTCATAAAAATCTTACAAATATGTTTTTTTGCCTCTCTAATATTAGTTCATCCTAGCATAATGTAAGCCTAATAATAGTCTAATAGGTTTTTAGGTTGCAGGTGTATACATAGTACAGTAAGGCTTCCCTTTTGTAT
Organism: Amniataba percoides; assembly: GCA_037176925.1. NCBI lineage: Eukaryota > Metazoa > Chordata > Actinopteri > Centrarchiformes > Terapontidae > Amniataba > Amniataba percoides. The sequence goes on along the minus strand of JBAJHX010000081.1, from coordinate 12,086,891 downwards.
TGAATTCCCATGCACATATTCAAACTAACACTATTAATGTTATAACTGCCAGTGATAAAATAAAGGTACTTGGCAGTAAAAGTAGGTGGCTGTTGGCTGCTTCTTTACAGTACATTGGTTACAGCTGTTACCTGCTTTATACTGCCAGGTGCATGCAAATGGTGCCTGTCCCTCATCAAAGAAACCTCCACCTATGAAATTCCTATTTCCTCAGTAGATGTTTGTGGGAAAATATATTTTTAAGAATTTTCTGTTTTTGCTTTGCTTTATAACTTTACCACCTTAAATCTTAAACCTTAAACCTTAAAATTTTTTTTTTGCAGGTACCCTTCCATCCAAACTGTGGCTCAGTATAATAATGTGATTGCCTATTTGTAGCTTTGTTCTTTTTATACTAATTAAGTTCAAGTGAAGTTACTCCTTTGTCAAGAACTCACGTCTACACGTTGACTCAAGGCCAATTAGTAAAGGCTTTTCTCCCTCACGGAAATTGCTAGTCAGGACCATAAACAATGATGAAACAAACCACCTCCTCAGTATCACGTCTTTAAAGCCACATCCTCATCGCACTGATAACCTCACTGTGTTGCTTTCTACCACTCACACTGCAACAGCTTGGTGTCTATGAGCAGCTCCAGCGTCAGCAGCAGCACCACCAGGATGACACAGGCCACCAGGAAGCAGTTGAAGCCGGCCGACAGCAGGCAGACCTGCCACAGCGCTGCCCTTCGCCCACAGCACGGCTTCAGCCAGTTTGACCTGACCGGGGGGAAGGAAGGGGGGGTGGCGGGGGTGAGAGACAGGGAGGAGAGAGGGGGAAGGAAAGGGTGGTTAGAAGAGCTGTGGGCACAAAGATAAACAGCGGGCCGTGTTGTGGTGTTATTGTAAAGTGTAATACTGGTACAGAGCGCTGATCTGACAGGCAGCATCCAAGGTCAAATCAATAAAACACAAGAAACGTCAAGATACACAAATCGTGCGGTGTACTCAACCTTGACTTCGCCCCGTTCTCTATCAGTCAACGTTCCTCTAAATATTTTTCAGCAGAGGGCACTATTCTGCATACAAATCATACACGTCCAGAGCATGCGTGCTGAAATTAATTTACACTCTTGATCTTAATGTGAGGCATAAATGCGCGCTCTGCTGGCTCCGAGGTGATGTATTGGTATGAACTAATTCTGTCCATGAATTTATGTTGTCATTGCTTCTTTGCGGCCTTCCTTATCTCGGTGTGAAACCATTCATTCTCGCCTTCTCTGCAGCCTCTCTCTTCCCATTACAGCATCTCCTTTTCTCTGCCTCACCACGCAGTGTTGTCTACTTACTTTAACAGCCATTAGTACGTTTGTGCCTATTTTTGGGAAAAGATTACATGACATCTGTTGTAATCCACATTTGAGCATTAAATAATTTGTTTTTGTCTCACCGGAACATGCTCGAGTGTGTGGCACTAACAGATTCCTGAAATATCTCAGTATCCGTAGAAGAGGTGACACCAGAGTCAGTAGATGTTTTACAATCTCTGCATTTGTTTGGACATATTACACTTGCCTTCCTGACGCTTCGCCGGGCGACAAGACAGGTCTCTGGCTGGCTGGCTGAATGCCCATCTGTGAGACTGTTTTGCTAACAACCAGGCTGGTAGTTAACTCACTGGCTCTACTTTCTATTGAGCTCCCTCAGCATGACAGTGGGGCTGCATGTGCACCATCTGGAGGGTGCAGCCGCACGCAGCCAAAAAGATGATTGCTTAACTGAATGACAATGCCTCGATCAGATTTTTCTATATTTTTCCATGATGCGGTTTACGTTCCCGTACCTGCGTGCCTGGCCGGTTGTCGAACGAGCATCAGAGTGAAGGGCACAGGGAGAAATTTGGGCCAGTAATAAGACTTTACTGATCCCAGAGTCTGTGTCATTCCAACCACTGATTTAGCAGCTTCTGCTTTATACCTCTTCCTCCACGCTGCCACATATTTTCCATTAGTCTGGAGTGTGCCATTCTCCCTTGTGCGCTCGCTCCTTGTCCAGGTACATTGCGCCTGAAGATGTGAGTGTCAGAACTGCCTAAAATCTATGCCCACTCTCCCCCTTCAAGTTCCTCCAATCAGAGACCGTGACTGACTGAGACTCCCGGGGATTTATGGTCAATAAATAATGACAAATCTCCAGGAGGCACACAGGGCTTTCCCTTCCTGTCACAGCTCTGTGTTCCACACGCACGCTACTCTAGGTGTAACTCTTAGAAAGCCAGACGCAGAAAAGAAAGCGTGTGTGTGTGTGTGTGTGTGTGTCTGTGTGTCTGTGTGTGTGTGTGTGTGTGAGTGAGTGAGTGAGTGAGTGGGGTTGCGGTCCTTTCTCTGAGGCAACACTGAGAAAGGCAGTATGCTTCTTTGAAAATAGCAGCTATCCATTGTCACCTGTCCCCCATAGGAGGAAAGCTACGGGCAATGTCTGTCAGAGGACAAAAGAGGATGCAATTTATTCTACTCTCCTCTTGGTTCAGCTCAGAATGAAGGAGGCAAACACTGAGAGAGGAAGTGGGGTGCAGCTGGTTCAAAGGCATTGGGGCTCATCCAAAAGTGAGGTGGAGAGAGAGCCAGAGAGGAAGGAGGGGGAGCTGGAGAAGAATGCACGAGAGAGAGAGAGAACAGAGAAAGATGCAGACTGAGTTAAAGGATAATTCCGGCTCATTATAACGCAGGTCTTATTTGTCTTAATTTTTCTAAATCACTCTTATTGGGAGGGCTGTTTTCACCGAGATAATAGCTAGTGTAAATGTGTGAACACTGTTTCAAGTAAATACAGTGAACATGAGCAACCACAAGATCGACATCACATATTATCATCAACAAGCTTCCAAGTTAACTAAATTTGGCAATCAGTGGTTATTCTATCAATTAACAGATCAATTTTTGTCATTTTCTGTTTAAATACTTAGAAATCAGTCAGAAGGCTTCTTAGACAGCCCTGAATCATACAATGACGTGGGAGTTTTTTTCTGTCTCACAATCCAAAAGCCATTGTAATGTAAAACAGAATTCAAAGAGCGAATCTTCATATTACTGACTGGCCTTCTGGTGCCACTGTGACAAAGTTTTCTTTTTTTTCATATGCAGTTAGGGGGATCATTGATGTCCCTAAAATCCACCCGTGTTTCCAAATCTCAGAAATTAATTTGGCCCAAACTAAAAATGAAAATAACACCCAGAATGTAATGATCTTTCATCTCAAAGGATGAAAAAGAGAGAGGGGATCCTGGTGAGTGGCGTCATTTTGCAGTTGCAGCTGAACCTCGGTGGAGCAGGGCTGCACATCCTCTCCATCCTTCACCAAGGTCAGCAGACAGGCTGGAGCTCGGCCACGCTGTGTCAGTGCTCTCCCTGAGGCTAACCAATGCACTCAGCCCTCTGCTGCAACCCTCAGTACCAGCCAATGCCAACAGATTAGGAGCTCAACACCTGGGGTGACAAAGAGGTGGTGGAGGGTAATGGTATCATTAGCAGATACCACGGAGACTTTACCCGGCACCGATTTGTTCCCAAGGAACAATGTCAAACCCCATCTGCCAGTGGAGGAGAGCCAAGAAAAAGAAACATTAACCTAATGATACGCCTAACACACAGTCACCAGACATTTGTGGACCATTAGTTAAAAGATGGAATAAGTGGCACACACTCCAAGAGGCTCCTCACCTACCTTCAGGACTGAAAAGCATGATTTAACTCATACTGTGTGGAATCATAATTCATTCAGACCTCTCCCACAAGCCAGGCAGAAAAGGTATTAATTTAATAAACCTGTAAAGAAAAACCCTGTCTGGAAGCAGAGTAAATGGCAGTGATGGATTACTCCAAGCTCAGAAACTTAATTTTAGGGAAATCACTTTAAACCTTGAACGCTGAGGACCTGAAGTATTTATGTGGAAGTGCGGCGGCTTTAGTGGTGAAGTGAGCAGAAAGAAAATCACTTCACGCACTCGGAGGGTTGCGGCAGGTGCGGATCGAATGGGTGATACCGTAAAGGTTTGGTCACGCACGCATATGTGCATGCACGGGCAAACATCACACGTACACACCGTTACGAACATGGTATGTGGAGGAAATGAGAGATGCACGGTGGCATGTGCTGCGGACAGGTTCATAAAGACATCAGCAGGCCAGCAGCTGCAGTGGCAACACACTGAGGGACGATCGAAGTGCGCCCAACGGCAGCGCAGAGCGAGGGGATTAGATCATGAGACTGATCAATAGTGGCCTAAGATGGAAGTGATGGCATGCTGTATATGACACCGGCTGCAGCGGCCCTTGCAGCAGAATGGCCAGACAGGACAGAGTGGACAAAGACATCAGGCAAAGTGACTGGCACAGAGGAAGGTGTCTGGTCGCTCTGTTGGGGCCCATTCACACAGACGAGACAGAGCTTTGGCTCCAGCCCCAGCTAAGTAACTCTCACTGAGGAGGGGAGCCTATCACGAGGAGCATCTCTTTCATTATACTGTCTCTTTGTAATTGAGACAGGATAAAATACAACGTATGCTCATTAGGTACAAGTTAAATGGAAATTAAATCAGAGAGGTGGTGCTCTGTTTGTGTGTTTGTGAGTTAAGAGATGGAGTGAGAGAGGGAAAGGTCTGGAAAGGGAAACATTCATTCAGAAGTAATGAGTCTGAAAGACTCTATCAACTTGTCTGAGGTATCGATTGTTACACACATACACAGACCTGTGCAAACAAACAACCAATGAACAACAGCAAACATTAACCTCTCCCTCAAAATGTTGCAAGGGAAGGCCTAAAATAGTGTCGCTCTGAACGACTTGCTGCGCAAGGCCTCTAAATAATTGATTGGAACTCTTGACTGATGTCTTGATTGCACATTTACAACAGAGCAACTTCGCTTCATAAAAAACTCCAGCACATTCTGGTGCAGACCTGTGGCAGCTGCCACACAATTACATTTGCTTTCAAAATGATTAATCATGCTATTAAGTCTAAAAACATTTTTAGATTATTGTCTGCTCAGAAGTGATCTTTCATAATTTTTTCACTGACTTATTTATTTAAAAAGATCATTAGAGGCTTGAATAGGTTATGATATCACAAATTTAACACAAAGATATACAGAAAAATCAGAAACAAATAAACAGAAATATGTGTAAAACATCTGGGGCATAACAAAGTAACATTTTAGAAACAACTCAGTTATTTTGAAAAAGCAGTTTATGTCCATTTTATAGATATTTTGACAAACTATGTTCTTTAAGTTATCATCTAATCAAGCTCTTGGAGAAAAACACTGGGCAAAAATGTCTGAATTGAACATTCTTCTTTGAAGGTGTAATGGGTGATGTCAGGCAGTGCTCCGGCAACATTTCAAAATGATAATACTTGACTCAGGTTTTCTGTCTCTCTCAATTTCTTTCTCTCTGTGCTGATAACCATATAGCCCTGTGGTTTGTCTTGTATAAACTTCAACCAATTCACACCAATCTGCTGAACTCAGCAGGCTTGGGCAGGGGAAAATGGACCACAACTGTGTGCCTGCAGGTTACTGAACAGCAGAGGTTGGTCATCCCGTTCAGGCTATTCAAACTCTCTACATTACACTTGTTCCTTAACTCACCCCATATACCCGAAGAGGCATTTTATTTAATCCATGATATATGCATTTCCTTTTACCTGAGAGCTTCTGTTTCCTTAGAAAACACAGGTGGGGCAGCTAGATTGCTCAAAAATCAAGACAAATGCCAACCTAACAACCAGATAAATCCTTTACTGTGTAACCACTGCTGAGTCATCTGTGTTATCACAGCCAAAAGAAGCAAAGACGCCCTGGGAGAGGAAAACCAGCTAAGCAATAAATATGCTGAATAGTTATCATAGGTAATCAATTGTACATTTTGGAGCTTCCATGTCTCATTGCTATTAATCTCTTATAGTCTCACGCCTGGGGAATTAGCAAAGACTTGAAAATTGCTAATCAATTACACTTGCCAATAAATAAAGTTTGAGTAATAAGTAAACTTATTTTTTTATCTTCTTGCAATGTATGCAGGATTCCACAACAACCGCTCCTTTCCACTGGTTTCCAAGAGAGGTCAGCCGTCAGCCATCATCTCCTTGCATGCTACACAACCTCGGACAGAGACTCGGAGCTGGTCGTCACCAGAGAAATGGGCCACAGATACTAAGCAAATGGAGATGGATGGGGCTCCATGTGCGCAGCAGCAGACAAGCTGTCCCTGATAAATGGGTTTTCACAAGGACACTTGATCTCTCTCGCTCTCAGCCTAAAAAGCAATCTCACACTTTGCATGTCTGTGAATATTAACAAACCCTCAAACCCTGCACTCAAATGTCATCTATTGTGTCGCACACGGTGCCAGGCAAGAGAGCCAATTTGATGGAGAGGACTGTTCCTCTGTGTGTTTGAAATAGAGTCAGAACGAGGGTGGGGGTAGCAGGGAGGGGGGCAGAAATCTTGCTTTCTTTTCAGACATCCATCAGCACAGAACAGGTATAGTATGGCTCTGCTTCCAAAGCCCAGTGAAAAATTACTCCTGCCAAGATTCATACTAGAGTCTGGCAAGGTCCTTCAGTGCTATATACCACAGTCTAGATTTTTATAATTATTCCATTTCACTTGAGTATTGTCAGCCTAGGTTAGACTGTGTGCATGTTGACATACTGCTATATTAATCACTTCAGTGAGTGAAAAGTGGCTAGAGAACTTTATTTCATTGGGGCAGTCTGAGCACTATGTCGAGTAATTTAATCAATCTCGACTGGCCTGGGCACACTTAAGCTTATCTAATATCCGACATTTCACCCGACGCTGTATCAGCTTGCACCTGCGGCTGTCACCATGCAACAGGCCACACGGTTAATCCCACACTGCCGTCCAGCGCGGACAGATATGACATTCATCAAATGGAGCCATTTCATTGCGATCCGCGGACGGCAGCTTTGTGAATGAAAGTGTGGAGGAGGGTTGTCCGCTCGCTGTTCTCCCACCCCTCGATCCTTCTCTTTATCTCCTCCGCCTCTTCTCTTCTCCAGTCAAAGTGGCAGGTTGACCCATTTGAACCATCTGTCATTGCTGCAGTGCCTCGCACCTCTCAGTCTGGCCCCTGGAGATCAGCGGCATATGCTGCTGCAGCTGTAAGCAGCAGGCTGATCTGGGGAAGATGACCCAGGATAGGCAGAGGAGTCTCTCGAGGAGTCCGGGCTCCACCCAGTCTGCAGGTCACGATATGAGGTCGGGATTAAGGTGGAGGAAAATCTTAAAATTGCTACCTTGCTGCCACACTTTATTTTAGATGTGTCAAAAATGAATAGCATTTCCGTGTACAGTGTTTAATGAAAAAAAATACACCACCATCGTCACAATCGCCTGCCAGAGCTATTTTTTGGCAAATGTTGGGAAATAAAAATAACCTCAGATCAAAACTCTAAATGAAACAGACGAACACTTCATAATGTTGTAATAGCCTGCCACAGTTTCAATTTTTAACCAAATTTCAAAATAATTAGAGTGCCAAAATACTATAAAAGTCAACTGATGTATGCTTTGCACAAACACAAACAGCTGTTGTTACACTAATTACACACACTCAAGATCTTTTCCCCTGGTTTGCCACCCCTATTAGGCGATTTCTGCAAGGTTGGTTAAGATTCTACAGCTTAATCAAAACACAGAAACATGACAAAGCACACAGCTCCACTCTAGTTCCCAAATAAATTACAAAGAATATTAAAAGATGCAGAATTTAATGATAAAGCTATGATAACACAAAAGATAATTAAATGACCAGAGGTGAATGCGAAATCACACCCCCCTCTTTTTGGACTTTCCCCGCAAGTTCTGGAAAAGGTGCTGCTGCCAGAAAATCTATTAATATTTCCATCCAGCTCACCACTGCACATAATCTGCAAGTACTGTGTGTGCCCCTTGTAGTCCGCAAGAACATCCACCTCCTACATGATCGCCTACGTCTCCTGATAAAGAGCCACGAGAAGCTGCCATGCAAGACTAAATGCGCATCTCTGGCATGCATTCTTCCTATTTTTTTCCCCACTGCCATATGAAAAACAAAACAAAACCAAGGCTTCATAATCGAAGATTTAGGCTCAATTCACATGTAATGAGTCCCAGTTTTTTCTGACCACTGGATTTGAAGTTATTCCTTTTCCTTTTCCTCAGCATTTGTCCTTTCGCCATGTCCAGACCCAAACCAAAGCACCGACAAGTTCAGTATAATCGTTGCAAATTGAACAACGGCGGATCTGCTCATGTATCTACAACCACATTATAATCACATGCGCAACACAACAAAAATCATTCTAAAAACATCCCAGGAATGCAAATCGCCCAAAATCAAAACACAAAACCACTGGAACACCAGCAGCAAAGCAAAGAAAGTGGGTTTACATTCTTGTACACAATCATTTACAAAGTGCTAAAATTAGCCTACAGCACGCAGAGGAATCTGTGACTTTACACTCCATGAAAAATAGTTTACAGAGTCAACAGAGACATGTAGATGATCACAATTCATCGCTTTGCCATTAGGGCCTTTGATATCCTTGATTAATTTAAAATCTTGCAACACACAACACATCTCACCTTTGTGTCATTCCTCTAATGTTACACACATGAGTCACAAAGGCTGCCAGAAACTCGTGGCGACGAGCTGGCTGTGTCGCTTTTTTTTTTTCTTTTTTCTGAAGAGCCCTTCTAAACAACAAATATGTGTATGAAACTATGATGACAGGTACGTCTAGGAATGTCTGTGACCTGAAAATCAGGAATTCCAATCTGAAAAGCTCGTTGAACATACTGTAACACTTACGTGGCTTGCACACGGTTTTCACTAGAGAGTTATGACAAGCTTCCTGGACTGAAGAGGAAGTTTCTGTGATCAGAGGAGTGAATACCTTCCAGCTTTTCATGGTAAAGAACATTCCCATTGTTGACTTGAGAAATCTCTCACAGACATGCCTTTTCCAGCATGAATTTTCCACTGCATGATGCCAGATCTAAGGGGACCAGGGTGTCATATGGCAGAGTCCACTGTGATGGTAGTTTTGCTGGGCTGCCAGATCCTGCCCTCTGCTGTGGCATTTCTACGTGTGTGTTTTCTGTCCCTTTTGTGAGCAAGACAGAGTGAGAAAGATATGAGGTAGGATGAAAGAGTGGGTGTTTGGGACATGACCCATCTGTCCCTGCCCTCTGTCCCACAGAGCCATCGGCCCGGACCAGGCCAGACTGGGCAAAGTCCAGCCGGACGCGGTCAGCTGACACACCAGGGCTTGGATGGCGAAATGCCGGATGCTCTAATTAAGCTTATGCTGTTTGTCGACTTTCTCTGCATGGATGCCAGCATCGCAGCATGCCAAAGGGTTGTGAGTCACGCTTCCTGAGTGGAGAGCCATGGACACTTGCTACAGGGGTGCTCTAGGAGGGGTGTGTCCTGTCCTGAGAGTACCGTGCCTGCAGCATGGCGATATGGTGATAAGAAAACAACACGAAGCCGGGACGAGCAGAGCTCATGGACAGAAACAGAACCGCCACAGGGCTCTGACATTTCAGGAAAGCTATGGCGCTAACAACGGTCTTTGTTTTCTGCCAGAAATCGACATTATGAACAGAGGCCTGTGTAGTAGCGAGAAATTGCTGTGTCATTGAGCTGAAATGAACACATCAGTGGAGACATTGTCCATTTAACATGGTGACACTAATAAATTCATCGCCAAATATCCCCGACTCCCGGAGTCTAATATAAAATGAGGGGTGATTCAATACGCCAGGTGTAATTACCATGTGCAATAACGAGCGATGGAGAGAGTGACGGCAGAGCTTTTCTCTGCCAGGGTAGATTATAGATAGTAGTAATTGCAATTCTGCCTTAATTATGGATGTAGCACTTTCATGCAACAAGCAGAGACAACGTCTAAGACACCATTTTTAGTATCTTCTCGACTGGGGTGGCAAACATCAGGACATCAATCTATATGTAATTACATTTTGGGATTTTTTTAATGTCATATACAAATTTATTATAGAAAGATTTCATTGATAATCATGCTGCTAATTTGTTTTCCAGCTTCCTAAAATGTATGATGTTTTGATGTGCTTCAAATAATGAAAATGAAAGCTTTTCCTGTGTTTTCCAGAACAAAATCGTGAGCTGCACATTCTTGAAGAAACCACATTCAGGCTTCTGTTTCATTCTAGCCAAACTGGCCCCGAGTAGTCAAATGATCAAGCTCCAGCAGAAAGAGAGGGCTGGCTGTTGGAGTGAGTTTGTGGGACGTACCCCTCTCTGTTGTCCTCTTCATCTGGGTTTGAGATGAGCTGGGATCCAGCGAGAGATATGTCCAGGGCGGCCAAAGGCAAGTCTCTGTAGGCGAAGCTGACCAGCTGGACAGGGGCCACGCACTGGTTGTCTTCTTCCACTTGCTGGGAGATCACCTCCAGCTCTGAGGCTCCTGCCTGGGGAGCCCTATGGTACACACACACACACACACATTAAAACCAGAGCAGCGTTAGTGTCAGAGCATGGTTGTGTCCTGAGTGTAGTTTTGTATGTTTTAGTTCATTACACAGCAGCTAAAATGTGTATCTGCATGTTGTCACCTTGCACAGCAGTGCGAGTTCCACAGAGAAAAAAATGGTAGAGTCGCAGCGCAAGGTTGTGTGGAAGTGTGCTGTTTCTTTGAATTAGCCAGTGCACTTACTTAAAAAATACTCCAGGTAGCAACGTGTGATAATAACCACTGGGACTGCGCTTAGTGTTGATGAATGAAAACACAAACATGGTGTGAAATTCCTTGTTCGCAGTGTTTGCTGGCACCCTCAACAAGGACACATTTACCTGGCAGAGATGACAAGGTGATCTACATTTCTCATTAGCAGAGACTCAAAACCTCAGCCAATATGGCAATTTGCATTCTGCAGAAATGGAAACATTATACCTTTCAGATTTAAAAGATTACAGATTTCAGCTTTTAACTACAAATCACGTACATTTTACATTATTTCAGGCCACCTTCCAAAGGAGCCATTAAGTTTAAGAATGATTTCCCACCTTCCAGGCAGCCATTGACTTTTTATTTAACTCAAACTTGAAACTTGTGATGAGAGATGTGACAGTGAAATTTTCTTTTTTTAGTTTTTCTCTTTGCCATTTTGGTTTGTATAATGCTACTACCTAGACTGAAAACTCTCCCTGCTGCTACACCTGTAAAATGCTCCAACTCCAAACTGGATGCCACCAGAATAGAAATGATTCTTCTCACAACATTCATTACTTTTTTCAGCAGTTAAATATATGAAAACATAGTTTAGAAGGGGCCACTGGGGACAGAAAAACTGCATTATAAGTTTATAACTTGACTAATGATGTGTGTATTCACTGATGGTTTACCTATGTTTCTGAAATGAATGGAAACCAATGGCTGCTTGACATTAAGATAAAAACCTGTGACATACTGGGTATCATTTTTATGGGTAATCATTATCCTTCAACAAAAAAAAAATTCAAATGGGACAAATGACTTTCAAGGGTACAGAAAAGGTTGTTTAAACTTTTGTTTTCATTTTGATTTATCTGCCATATTTCCTCTCGGAGGTTAGCTATATTTGGCAGAACCAGACAAAGTGTCATTTTATCTGCCATCGAGGTCCTAAAACTTAAAATGTGCAGGGAGGGCTGCGATCCTACGAGTTCAACCAATAGCAGCCAAGGAGAAGTCACCCTGGAAGAGGAGTCTCACGCGGCTTGGCAGCCGTCCCAGTGCAGCTAGTGTGGAGACATCAATAACTCCAGTGCTTAACGCTGGAGGAAGGCATTGATTACAAGACAGAGGGAACAAAGGCCATTGGGTTGGTGAATTCTACAACCTCGGTGCTGGAGGTGAAACAGAGTGGGAGGAAACAGTTAGTAGAAGATCACTGAGCAGACCCACCATCCTCTTAAATGTTAATGTAGGCAGGCCTGGAAAAGAAAATAGGTCCGTCTTTTTCCTGACTTACATCTTGACTAATAGTCGTTTAATGGACTCCCTGGAAAGGTTATTTTGTTATTATCACAGGAAACTAAGAATCCTTTGAATTATATCGTCTAGAATTATTGTCACAAACTCTTATTCTCATGTCACCGCAGCACAAAATACCTCATCCTTCCTCCCATTGAATACCAGATTCTTTTGTGAGTCCTGCTGGATGTGTTCTTTACCTTGAGGGTCAAACGCCCGTATATTAACATGTTCGTTGGAAAACACGAATGCCCATCCCAGTGTTATCTGTGGACCTGGCACCTCTGACCAAACGCAACAAAGACACTAATCAGTCATGACAGACACAAACTGTTTAGTGCATCAAAATCAAATTTCCAGACAATCACAGAGCAGGCCAGGAGCCATTATGTGCGGAGCCCAGTGGAGTGGCTGGTTGCCATCCTAGCGAGGGAGAAGAGGGAGCTTCGCATCCGAACACTCTGCTGCCTTCAATGAAGCAGGCAAGGACAGCCAGTAGCATGCTAAAGGCTGGGATCTTTTCAGAGGCATGTGATATTAGCAAACGCCACAGGAAAGCAAAAAGGTTAACATAGAGCATGCATGGCTGGGGGGGAAATCTCGCACCCATACAGTCAGAGCTAAGGCTTGCCATGAAGCCTGAACTGTGCAAAAAGACATGCTTCAGCACTATCTTATGTTTCGAAACGCTCATCTGGTGGCGTTTTACACAGCTGCGTATTAAGGGTATACTTACATGAGCATGCTATATTGTACAATGCAAAAGTCTGAAGTAAAACAGGTTATGACTCAGATTTAATTATTGCATTTACAGCCACTCAGAACAGCTATTACAGTAATTGAACTTTGTAATTCTGATTTAACTCAAAGCATATGTCAAAGGTAGAATGTGTTCTTGGGAATTTATAATTAATGGTAATATGAATTTGTGCATTAAAGAGTTGTGTGGCTGTTTTTAAGGGGGTCAGTTTTCTTCTTTTGCATATTTACTGCCAGGGGTTTACTCCTCCGGCCATAATATTTTGTATAAATAAAATGGCCTGCTAAGATCTCTCTCTCTCCCTAATTTCACTCATTGACGAGACCATTCGTCGTTGTTTGTCACAACATGAGAAGTTTAAATACAAATCTCAGAAATTATGTAATCATGGTTTCTTTATTAAAATTCTTTCTGATGCGTCTCCTCTCATTTGCCTCCACCCTTTTAATTTACAACAAGACAAAACCAAATAACACCTTCCGCACAGAGATACTCCACAGTGAAACATTTCTTGGAAATAAATACAAGCACGCCTTTTTTCTGCTTGGAAATTTTCAATAAGAACATCTTGGCAATACTCAGTGATTCAAAAGATCTGGAGTTTAAATGAATTTCACTTGTAATCTATTTTAGCCCCACTTTTCTGCAGCCCTCTGTGAGAAAGGTACTCAAATACTGCTGAAGCCCAATACTGCTGAACTCAACAAAAAGTAAAACTAATTTATGTCTTTTTGCTCAGAATACTAACAGCGGTGCACATAAAGGAGGTTCAAATGCTGACATAAGATACATCCGCAGGGAAAATGTTAACTTCCACGGCTGTAGCTGGGACCGAGTTAAGTGTCAGTCAAGAGTTTGTAGTAACGTGTAAAGTAAAGACAAGATCAAAACCAGTTTGAGACTTTATTTAATCTTTTTTTTTTATGTCAGGACCTATTAAATGGCTCATGATGTTATATTATATTGTACTTAACTTTATGTCTTTTCTTATTTGGTTAAGCAAACCTGGGTGTGAGACAAGTTTGACATGACTGGCATGTGCATCCAACTTTTCTCTGCATTGCACTGGCAGATGATAGTCTTTTGGTATAAGTGCCAGTTATGGCTGAGTGGTCTTTACTTGAAATTCCCACAGTGGATGTTAAACTGTATGTGACGTTTCCGGGACCACAGAGACCTTCAGCTCACAGGATTGACTAAAAAGCTAGACAATGCTTCGAGAAAGACAAGTGTATGCAGGAGTCACCTTTTAATAGATAAGTAAATGTTGATATAAGGAAAAGTTAAACTAAACATTGTTGAGAGCATATGATCATTATAATGTTTTTTAAATTAGATTCACAAGACAACAACAACGATCAAATAAGTGTGATGTTGTATTGTGGTCGTGGGGTGAGACTGATGTCACATCATTCTCTGAATCACCTATTCTGAGCAATAAATTCTGTGTTTCTGTCACTTCAGTGGATTTTAAAGTGCTGCCTCAGCACGAACTGGTGGTTTGCAGAGGGCATCGGTATCATTGTCATTCTGAGTGCTCACTGCCACGGGATTTCTGGCCAGCTGTCTACAACCCAGCCCCTCTGTCTTTTCCAATAAGTTTGTATACGGACACTTGGCTACTCCTCGGTGCACAGCAATTCACTGTCCTGATATCATCAGGAAAGCAAACCAATGTGCCAAATCACTTATATGGACACCGGCCAGATTTCCCAGCAGCAGAGGCAGCAGCCCTGACACAAGCTCCTGACACAGTGGCACATTTGTAAGACCGGATCTTTTAGGCAGTGCCTGTTCTTTCAAGGTCCGAGGGGAAATTATAGCAGTTGACAATTCCACTGCATCGATGAAGAGTGAAGGTGTTTTGTTGGTCTTTGGGGTTTTCTTTTTACAGTTAATAGAGGAGATGCTTCAGCTTTGAATCTGTATTTTTATATCCATATGGCCTCAATTAGCATGACACCTGAAAGACTTAGATTTACTCTGCTGATCTCCCCACAGCAGCAAGAGCCAGGCACAAGCATCCAAGTAACCAGTCCTAACTATCTTGGATGTGGCCAAATAGTAATAATTAAAAAGGGTAAGAGTAAGTTGTTATTCAAAAATTTTCTTATTGTCAAAAGATCCTTTCAAAAACAAACAAACAAAACCCCATCACTTCCCTCCCACCGTATTCCATCTACAGTGCCTGGAGCCAAGTTCATTTATCCCCACCGAAGACATCATCTTAAAAAAAAAAAAAAAAAGCAAAAAAGTAATTTCCTAAAACAGCTGAGCACTATTGGGTGCATTTGTTGAGGACTATTTTCAGCCATGATTTAATGCACAATTAGTACCGTACTGATTATTTACTGCACCAGGATGGATAGATTAAATATAATACAATGCCCTGGTTCATCACAATGGAGAAAAATGTCATCTGTTGCAACTGTGTTGCTCATTTTAAGAAATTTTAATAGAAAACAACAGACGTCTATGGTACAGAGAACTAAGAATAAATTAGTGTACAATTCTTTTATATTTTATATTACAATACTGGCAGTTGTTCCTGTCATAGGATTTGAAGAAAAAAGTGTAATTTGGTGATTGGACCTGTTATCTGAATCTATGACTGGAAAATCACTTCAATATTTTAGGAAGGAAAATCACTAAATTATACATAAAGAACTGGTAGAATTTATGTTTTTAGAAACACCGACTACATAATACTGTAAACACCACGCCACATTATAGCCTAAATATTTGATTGTAAACTGCAGTCTGGAAACACTGGAAATGCTGTATTTGAGCCAAATGAATATCGAAAATGGACCGAATTACAAGAGGTTGTATTAAATTGCTATGTGAACTTTGTAAGATACATTTGTTGTTTTTTAAGCATCTAATAACTTTCCCATCCTGCCTCCCACTGCTTCCACAGCAGAGAGAAAGAGAGTAAGAGAGAGAGAGAGAGAGGATTTACAGCAGCACCGAGTCTAGGAGAGCAGGGGTGAAAATAACTCCAAAGACCTTTCTCTGCATGAGAGTTTCCCATCTGTCACTTCTCAGAGAGTCACCGGCGTTCAGCAGCATTAAATCATGCCTTTGTGATACTAACCAGTCAACACATTCTCTCCATTATCTGCTTATATGCGTGTTCCACCAAACCTTTTCTTCAAATGGATTCGTGGTCAACAATGAACTGCATTAATCTGCCGGTCTGAGAGGCCAGCAGACCTCTCTGTTGGTTTCGATGGCAGCATCCTGTGCCTTTAACCAGAAGATGCAGCTGACTGAACCCATTTTGCATTCACCCTTCACTCCACTCCACTCTATTCCACTCCACCTCCTCCCACTCCACTCCATTCCCCCTGCTCCCTCTCTTTTCCCTTCTCTTAGCCCCTACCCTGGCTGTCATCAGAATGCAGGGCCTGTCTGGAGGACCACACACAGAGTAATTATTAATAAGAGAAGATGACAAGTGAACATCCCTCCTGAATGCTAAGAGATGCCAGCGGAGACTGGAGATGGCCGGCCGCTCACTCTCACCCTCGGAAAGACGCCGGACGAGGCCGGGCTCCGCTCCCTCCCTGCTGATCCCCGTTCAAAGTCACTCACAGGAGGGAGGCGGGAATATGCAGGTCCCATTCCGCTAATCATATCCTACCACGCTGAGATGCCCTTTGCAAAAGACTACGTGTTCATAAATAGAGATTTAAGATTTCACGCTCCCTCAGACATGGTTTCAAACAAGACTCTGGCGGGTGTTGTACTTACTGGGGGTTGCTCATGTCGAGGTCTTGCCGCAAATAGACGTCCACGCTAAATGAACCCAAGTGTGAAATGTGATTTCACCACCGCAGAGACCTGGCTCCTACCACACCTATAGGAAATACAAAAGGACAGTTTAATTACTACACAAAGAGGAAATAATGAAGCAGAGCATGGGCAAAGTCCATCTGCTGAGGAAGCTCCAGAGAAGCAACCAGCAGACCTCGAGGGGGGGATTGTTTTGCTGTTTCCAAGGTCAAAAATGAACATTTTCATCTCTAAATCATTAGATATCCATATACAGTCGCGTAGTATGACACAAATGCAGACAAATTATCAACGAGGTGTCAGTGCTCATGCTTTTCCAGAAGGCTCCCCGTCCTGACTTCAGCTTTAGCTATGCTCTGCTCAACTATTTTCCTGGGGAGCACTAAACTGTAATGGATTTTAAATCTTCTCCAATATACGCTCCGCTCTGTGAATCAGGGGCTGAGGAACATCACACCTCTTGCATAGCAAGTACAGCAGGATGCTTGCTCTTTGTGCCACAGGATAGAGAGCCATTCATGTCCGAGTCCGTTCAGTGAAAGCATACTCCAGCTGCTCTGCACGAAGCCGACTGTGACACGAGCGGACAGGAGAGTCACAAACACACTTTAACATGGGACAGCTACCGAAAGAACAAACAAAGTGTTGCAGAGCAGATGTGGCACTGAAACAAGCGGCAGGATGTGCGTATTTGCACCAATGTCCATACCTTGTGATCTGTACAGTATCTCACATGAAAAGACACAGAGAGAGAGAGAACCTTCAGAGGCGGAGAGGTGAGGAGTCAGCGCTGGCAGCCGCAGCAGACCACAGCAGGGTAATGTAGTGAGGCACAGCAGATTAAATGCTACTCAGGATAAATCAGCCCAGGTCATTCAAGGGCTGAGAGTGGCTCTGTTTCACTGCAGCACACACACTAACATAATACTCCAAAAAAGAAAAAAAAAGATATTGATCTGGCAACAAGATGAGCAGAAAATACTTAAGCTGCTTCACTTTCTGTAGACGTGACCAGAAAAGCAGGTGGGATCAAAGCTTTTTGTGTGTGTTTCTGGAGGTGATTTTTTTTTTTACAGCAGAGAGCAAAGTGTTGTCTGGACTTGGGTTAAATCACAGATTTTTTTTGGGGGGGGGGGCGTGCATCTTAAGTTGCCACTTATTACTACAAGCTAAGTTTACACTGAGTGCCTCATCGGTGGAGGTGGTTATCCACGAGCAAGGCATCTTATCTATTTTTTTATTTATTTATATGCATTATCTATTTGTCACTATTCACTTTCACGAAAACACGCACAGCGGACATTTCTGCTTTCTGATCTTGATGCATTTCGCGATCATTTCCGAACCAAGTCATCGTAGCAGCATGAACACTTACACCCCCCCACCAAACACACACACACACACACACACACCACCTCCTCCTCCCCTCCATCACTCCTCCTCACTGTGCTCAGAGGCCACACGGTCTCCTTCTTGCTCTAACCAACACAAATAGCAGGGGGAGGGGGGGGGGGGGGGGGGGGGGGGGGGGGGGGGGGGGGGGGGGGGGGGGGGGGGG
>JBAJHX010000081.1:12016607-12059639 GCA_037176925.1 Amniataba percoides | reverse complement strand
GAGGAGAAACTTCGGTCTGTCGGAGCGCTGCGGCGGCTTGACGCGAACCGCCGGCAGGGCGCCTCTGCTGCAAAACCCTCCAGGAAGAAAGAGTCGCGACATTTTCGGATAAAACTGCAACACTTTGCAGTTTTTTGTTTTCTTTTTCTAGCTCGTGATAATTGCTCTCCCGGGGTTAATGAGCGCCAGCTGACTACAACAACAACAACTACTACTATTGGTAAGTACTTCCTGTATACGTCATCGCGTCAGACGTAATGAATCGATCGTCGGACAGGAGTATCGAGCGATTCACTCCACAGGTCTGTCAGGTCATTTTTCAGAAAGTATCTACATGATTACTTCAAGCAGGATAAAGACTTTAGATTCCAATTTGCGACGTTGGATAAAAAACATTTTATTGATAAATTAATCAATCAATTTTCTTTGTACTGCTGATAAATTCATTTATAACATAAAACAATGTACAAAATATTATCTACATATATTATATATTACACACTCATGGTTGTGTATATTGGTGCTCTCATTAGTCTTTGTTATTTTATTTATTTTAGTTTGTTTTTGTATTTCTTATTCAGCTTGTTCCTAATTATATCTCTGTTGTGGTACTGTTCTTTAGGCCTGCAAATCTCTCCGCTCAGGGATCGATTAAAGTTTATTTTTATCTTATCATACAGAGCAGTGCTGCACGGTAATACTGCCCCCTTGTGGTGCTTGTAGGAAGAGCAGCTTACAGAGTCTGACTGATAATGGTATTGTCAGCAAAAGTAGCAATACTAGAGTGCAAAAGGACTCTGATACAAGTAAAAGTCCTGCTATACTATTTTCTTGAGTAATACTACAGATTTTTTTGCATCAGAATACACTTAAGCACCAACTTAACAAGCCTGATGCACAACTAAAATCACTTTAATGTAGCACCTGGTAAATATGGAGGTGTTTTTTTTTTTTTTTTTTTAAAAAGCATATTTATATACTTTATTTTTATACTGCTATATACTGTGCCACAGGGATCAATAAAATTTCACTCATAAAATAACCCAATATTTTTTTGGTTGATAATATTCTGTATTTTATTCATATTTTAATACTACACAGCTTTATTGTTTGCAATTGCCATTACTCCTGTGTTTAAATAATAACAACTGGCACCAGGTTCTCTGTGTGTGTGAATATATATATATATATTTAAAATGTGTGAAATAGGGACAGATTTTCACTGACACATTTGTGCCACTTTTGGGCACATCTCACTGACTAATTCTCTACCTAAGCTTTACCCATGATGCATAGCATGCACAAGCTTTACCCAAAGGACCATATCTTACACACACACATGCACACAGACACAAATACACAGCACCCTTATCTCCTCACAAGTGGAACAGAGGACTTTCACAGAGGTCGCACTGCATTAACTACTTAGCTGCTGTCAACACGTGCCGAACATTTCACTGAATCATACACACGTACAAAAGTACATTGGTATAAACTATACAGTCTTATATGCTTGTCCTTTAGACAGTAGCATACTTTTATGTTCCACTGATAGCTTGGGAGCAGTAAGATAGCATGCAAAACATTAAATTATATGGTGTTACAGTTTATGATAAGGTTGTAAACTATTGGAGATTAGTGGACCTACACAGGTTAATGCAACAGTTCCTTAATTCACTTTACTCTAATAAATGAACTTACACTGAATGCAAGACCTCTTTATTTCAGTAAAAGTATGGTGCTGCCTTTTTTTACTCACGTCTTCACTATTGATACATGCTTTGGTTATTCTGAAACTGAAACTGAGCTGATATGGTCCAGTAGAGCTTAGTGAGCTCCAGTGAACCAGAGAAACACATGACAATGTTTTTCCCCCAGCTCGAAGTCAAACTGAGGGTCAAACAAAAATGAGCCAGAGGTAATGCAATAAAGCAGCAAACTGAACAGATCTCCATTTGTTCTGCACATTTAACACATTTTACAACCCTGCGGGAAACATAAAACCTTCCAAATAAGTTTTCTTTTCCTTTGCATTGGATTGGTTTTTTTTAACCACACCAAAATCCTTTGAGACCTTTAACAGATCAAATTTAGATCACCACAAAAAAGCCATGCATGCACCACAAACAAAATTAGAAAACTTTCAAAACGTGCTTTTATTTATATTCATAATTTGTACATTTAAAATATGATAAACACTTGAAACATCTACATTAGTACAATGCTAAAACAATGCACAACCAGATGACTGAAATCATACTTTAAAGACAAGATGAAAAAATTTTGAACCGTGGTTTTAAAGAAAACTAAGAATATACTGTAATGCATGAGCGTTTTCCGTTGTTGCTTAACAAAACAGTAGCACCAGTATACATACCAACAGCCAAGGCCAATGTATACTCAAACTTGTCTTTTTAAAAAATAGTTTGTCCAAGAGAATGCATAATGTGCGTGATGTTGAGGTTTGACTAAGTGCAAAATTTCTCCACTTTGTCCTTTGGTATGTGCATAATCAAGATGGAATGGACCGTACCAGATCAGCTTCAATGCAGATGTAGGAAAAAAACAATCTAACCAATGGCACATGTCATTTCACCAGATGACTGAAAAAAAAAAAAAAAAAAGAGGAAAAGGAAACTATCTCAAGGATTGCAAAAGGCAGACAACCTTACAAGATAAAAACTGGCTTGCAAAAACAATCTTGTTTCCCGGTTTAGGCTTCATCAAAGGGAATGGTTAAGCTTTTCTTTCCCCTTTGCTTCGCTCCTCGGTCGAGTTGAAGGCAGGACGGTGCAATAGGAAAAGCATCTGGCTGTTTGAATCTCCACCAAGGGCAAGGTACGAGAACAGGGGTTTATGGTAAGCAAGGTGCAGGTACAAAAAGCCAAAAAAACCACAGTGTGCGTGGGGTCAGACTGTGCTTTCACAAATTATTCAGTTCCATTAGAGTCTGGTCCAGCATCTGGTGCATATCGAGGTTCTCTTCTTTAGCGTGTGACAGTTTCTCTGTTAGAACATCAAACGAACAGGTTTTAATCTCACACAAGCGGGCACAAGTAGAGTCAGTTGAGTAAGCTTGCATTAGCAATCAAGCTGGCTACATCATTCGGGTCAGTTGTTACATTTGAATGCTTTTAAAACTCGACCTACACGCCACTGACGCAAAACAAGAGAAACACACGGAGCGCGCAAGCTCTTATTATGATATGCAAGCAACCATGCAAACAGGTTACAGTCTACTGTCTTCTTATTAATACACATGAACACAACAATCCATAAAAAGTGGTTATTGTATTATGTAATAATACTACTTTGTAAGACTAGAAAATGATACATTTGAGATAATCCCTGATTTTCACTATATTCTGACTACATTTCCACAAACAGCAACACAGATTTCAAGCAGTGCAGGCATCGTACGTTGACAACGCAAAAAAAAAAAACGGAGGGGCTTTCGATCGCACACTGGATTGGATTGTCAGACACATTAAAAAACAAAGCAGACAGATAAAACTTTCACACAGTTTAGTCCTCATTCAACGCCACGCGTAGCTCATTAGTGAGAAGGCGGTTTTTCTCAAGTTGCTGGTAGAGGCGATCTTTGCAGTCAGAGAGCAAGTTGAAAAACAGAGAGAGGACATGAGATCAGAAGAAAATAGGAAAAGAGGAAGTGCAATCCCTGTTGACACCTACCTTCTCTAGAATAGATCTGCAGAGACTTTCTTTATAAAACACACTGACAACATCTGCCTTTTAAAATGATTTTTTTTGAAAGGGGGATTTGGCAAATCCACTCTTTTGATTTTTATCTGCAAAAGGTGAAGGAAAGCAGGATAGTGTGTAGAGTGAAAACAGAAGATGAGCAGATTTGATCCAGAAAGGTAAAAAGGAAACATGGAAGCAAGCCCTGAACTTAAAATAGAATATTTCACATTGGATAGTGTGGCAACCGAATATATCTAAAAAAAAATAGATCACTATAGCTACTTTATCTGTCATGGTGATAACAAGATTCTTCGTCAAGTGGATCTGATCTGGTTAAAATTAGAAGTGGAAACTGAGAAACTGTAACCCCACTTTGGTCTGACATTTGTAGGCGTTTAAGGATGTGGCTTGACTATTGTTCTGCAGTTCCACTTGACTTATGAAATCTCAAAACACAAAACAGAACATTGCTCACTTCTGCTTATCCTTCTCTTGTGTCTGGATTTATGGAACACTGGATTTATGCGGACCACTTTAATAAAAACACTCAGAATGTGTGATTGGATATTTATTCAAATATATGACAGGATACCGTGTATCATACAAAGCCGACGTGTCATAATCACTGATAGCAGTTTCTTCCAATTTTTCCAGCAACCAGATGAGGCTCAACCCATCTTACATACTATTCTTTATTCCACCAATCCACCTGTTACTCTACCACAGTCTTCCTGCTCACAATCCAGTGCTAATTCTCTCCAATTCTCAAGTCTTTCCAGTCAGCTCCTCCTGTCACAGTACTAAGTGTTGAAAAGTGCTCACATGCATCAGTCTCAAACGCTAAGAGAGCAGACAACTTGGCTCAGCTTTCAGTCAGGTACCTTTAGTTGTTCAAGGCTTCGGTGCTTACAGCACTACTGTGATATTTCTAATATCTCAGCTTCACAGCACAATATTTGAAGAAAAGAAAATGAACATCCATTTCGGTCTCTAAAACTACACCAAGGGAAGCAGGGTAAGGCTCAGCTAATGGTTTGTGGAGATGAAGAAACAAAAAAATCAAAAAAACATAACTTAAAATCAAGGCTTCCTGATTTATTAGAGCCACTTGGAAATAAATAGAAATCAAAAAGAAAAAAAAGGACAAAAAAGGACAGAGTAAAGAGATACAGCTTACATCGAAGGAAGGGTGTTTATTTTTTACACAATGCAGAAAGAGTCTAGGATTCTGTACAAGAGATGGGATGCAGTCAACGCTGACATGAGGATGAAAACATGAGGAGGGAAGGAAAGCAAAGACAGAGAGGGAAGGGAAAACGGAGAGAAGGCTGGAGAGAGCGGACAGAAGCCGCTCAGCCGGCAGGAGACGTCTTTGATGAGGTGTAAAAAATTTATCTGTGTGGGAGAGAAGAGGGAAAGTGAACCACGGGGGGGACGGGCGTGGGACCTACAGATGAATCTGAGATGCGCGCCACGATGCAGAGTCACGGCACAACACTCCAAAACCACAATGCACCACGTAAATGCATTGTGAGGTAGAACACGCTGACAAACGCAAACGCTTCCCCTCCGGTCACATCGAGCGCTTTTCACACCGACCAGACAGATGTGGGGCGCCTTGTCAACCTCGACAAACACGAATTTAGCAAAACTGGGAGCTCAACCACATGGATGCTGAACAAAGTGGGACGTTACAAACACACTGAGGGCGGTGGGATATAAGGGGGGGGGGCCTTTCTTCGGGACAGAAGTAGACCGTGTTAGTGGAAAAGGAAAGAGGAAAACACTCACGACCTCGAGTTACAGCGAGGGAATCAGATTCATTGAAATGCTTTCATAATATACTCTGCAACATTTCAATGGACAACCTGCATGCGTTACTTAGGATGTCGAAAATATTACGTGTGACAGAATCAGAACTGATTACTTTTTACAAAAAAAATCAAAGTCATACAATCATGCAGACCATTACTTCAGTCCTGTTTAAAGTGCGCTCAAACACCACTGATGCTGATACAAAGGTATCGTAAAGTATCATCATAACCAGAATAAAGAAGGGGAAACCACCCCGACGCTCGTGAGGGAGCTTCAGTTACACAGACACGGATTAGCGCAATGTCTGCCTTAAGACATTAAACTTTAAGACATAATTGCGTAAATATTCTAACTGTAGGAAGAAAGAGTACAAAGAGTACAAAGAAATATAAGTGAGACGGGGACTGTGAGGCAGTCGGTGTGCAGAGAGGAGAGATGCAGGTGGGGGAGGGAGGAGGGGAGACAGAGGGTGACGGCTGAACAGGCAGGCGTGGCAAGTTGAAAAATTACATGGAGGTCATGTCGTTGAGGGCGTGGTCCAGCTCCTCGCTGATGGCCTTGTACTTCAGTTTCTGGGCATACAACTCATCTATTGGCGGGGCGGGGGGGTGCAGTGGTAGGTGAGGAGGGGGTGTGGTGAGAGGGAGCAAAGGTGAAGGCGCACATGACAAGGAGGTGAAGGGTGAAGCGTCCAGATCATTGACAGAGACAGGGAGGAGGACAGGAAGAGGTGACAGGAAAAAAAAAAGACAAACAGTGGGGAAAAAAGAGGAAAACAAAGTTACACCAGAAAATGATGGAATGGAAATGCAAGAAAATGGGGGAAATGGACTGTATATTTCACTGTCACATAGTTCTCAGCCATTGGCCCGTACTAAGACTCCTTGAACACCAAGTCAACATTTTGGCCTGATATCCCTGATAAACGTCAAAGCCTTTCTTTCCTACCTTGAAACTCAAAACACAAATCAACTGCACTTAATAGAGACATTTTAAGGGGTCACCACAACAAAAGTATGAGGCTGTCTGGGAAAGAACCATGATGAGATGAGAATAGAGAAGCAGGAATAAAGTTTACAGCAAAGCGAAGAATAGCCTAAAGAGATTTTTAAAACGTACCCAAATACCGTCAATGACACAATTTTAAAATGAGCAGAGTGGCAGTGTGGGGTGAGGGGCAAAAAAATCATACCTTCCAAGTCATCAATGGTCTTCTCAAGCTTGGCTACTGATCTCTCAGCGAACTCAGCACGAGTCTCAGCCTGTTGTCAAGGACACAGATTTATGAGTTAATGCAACGCTTGAAAGTGCGATACAGCGACCGTGACCTGTGTGAATTATCGTGGACGCGGCTTGCTGCCTCAGATAAGGGCCCCATGAAACTTTACCTCCTTCAGCTTGTCGGTGAGGACCTTGATCTCCTCCTCGTACTTGTCCTCCTTCTGTGAGTACTGTGGGACGAAAGCAATGACAGATGTCAAACGCACGCTGTCCGACCAAATGCATTAGAGACATTTGAATGCATACATGTGCAGATAAACATTATGAAGTGAAGAGATTTAGCTCCCCCGGGCTCTTCGGCTCATCCAGTCTAATGGGGAGCTGATGGGTTTGACAGCCTGCACACAGCCGGGAGGTCACACTTACCTTCTCAGCCTGGGCCTCCAGTGACTTCAGGTTGTTGGTCACAGTTTTCAACTCTTCCTCAAGCTCAGAGCATTTGCTGGTGTTTTAGACGAGGGGGTAAAGTTGCAAGGGGAGGAAGGGGGAGGGGGGGAGGGGAATGGAGGAAAAGGAGGGAGGCGAGGAGTGGACAGGACCAGAGGTGGACACAAAACAGGAGAAAGGGAAGTGAGGAAAAGGGGGAGAGGAAACAAAATGAATAAGAGCTACAGGGATTTACACAAGGAGGAAACCCAGAGTACCTTCAAAGTGCCTTAACAGAGCAGGAACGTGAGAATCACTCGTCACACACAGAGTTACCATGAAGTCTATAATTTCGGTAAAAAGCACCTTGAGCTCAATTTCATGCTTCTCTTAAACGTGAGGCGTCATTCTTGCACAGTCACTGCCGTGTTAGAGGCGTGAAAGAGTCTAACAAATAGAATAAAGAGCGTAAAACAGGAAAAGAACGAGTGCAGCAAGCAAAGCAGAAGCTTTTCCCCAGCAGCATGACTGACAGCGGGAAGAGCATCTCATCGGAAACAGTGGAAGTGTTAGGTTTTGTTCATAGTACCTGTATGACTGTGGAGTTTAGTGATTTCATGCTTTGCTCCAAAACCCTTAGCTCATCCTCCATTCTTCGAGCTCCTCTGTTAGTGGGAGTGGCGTGCGCGCGTGAGCCAAAACCATTCAAAACATGGAGAGCATGCAAATGATCAGCACACAGTGAAAACACAGGGCACAGTGTTAAAATGGAGCCGCGTCCGGCACTTTGTGCATTCGCGCCCGGGGCTCCGACTGCTGCGATGCCGCGTGTACATGCGGGCGTGAATGCAGATTAAGCGAATGTAAAGGCCAAGACGCCGTACCTTTCTGACAGCTCAGCGCGCTCCTCTGTACGCTCCAGGTCACCCTCAATGATGACCAGCTTACGGGCAACCTTTAGGTGCAGCACAGCAAAGTGTTACAAGGCAGCAAATACATTATGACTGTGACACAGTTAGGATGTGGTTTGTGGTGGAAGTGTACCCCGATGAGGTTAAACTACATTTGACTCGCTATAATTTAGTTGCAAGATGGTATAAGGATATTTTTAAGGTTTAATGATCTATAGCATTTGCCAACAATAATAATTTGATTTGTGACATTTCCCTAGAAAAATGTTGCAATGTACTGGTATAAATGAACAGAAAATCTATTCAAGAAAAGTACTTTAAACTGACAAAAAAAATATTGTGTTACAGTGTGTAAATCATCTACTGAATGTTTTTGTACTTCCAGTTATACCTCAAGTCAAATAAAGTCTTGAGTTATACTTTTTAGGAAAATGCAAAAACAATGTGAATGCTGATTTTGGTTTAGAAATTCAAATGAGGCGCCATAATTAGGCCCATTTGTGTAAAAATGCATCCTAGTGTGTCCTTTAAACACAGAAAACTAACATTGAATCTGACAAATGACTACATTTTGGGAGTCCGTCTAGCTGTCACAGAGTTGCTGTCTGCAGTAAATGAACAGCTGCATGTCGGGTGTTGTGCAACAGCCTCGGGGCGGCTGCCAGTGGCCGAGAGACTCGCCTCCTCGTATTTGCGGTCAGCCTCCTCAGCGATGTGCTTGGCCTCTTTCAGCTGGATCTCCTGCAGCTCCATCTTCTCCTCGTCCTTCATGGCCCTGTTCTCAATGACCTTCATGCCTCTGCGCGAGGGAGCAAACACAAAGTCAAAAGATGAATCAGGAGACGGGACCTGACAGTAATGTGTGCTGGTAAATCTTTAATATGCTCCTCTAAGAATGAATGAATGGCTGATGTTTTTTTTCTGACATAAAACTGAGAGTGATGGGAATCAGGATCTGTTAGGCTGTTCGTATGCCACACAGAGTTGGGGACGCACAGCCCTGCCACCTGGTCCCCGGTGGCGGAGACATCACAGGGGCCGGGACTTAGCGTCTCACGGGGGGAACTCACCTCTCGCTCTCGTCAGCAGCCTTCTCAGCCTCCTCCAGCTTGGTCAGGGCAGTGGCCAGACGCTCCTGAGCACGATCCAACTCCTCCTCAACCAGCTGGATACGTCTGTTAAGGGAAGCGACATCTCCCTCAGCCTGTGGAGAGACGAAGAGCTCGTCAGGGAGAGGATTTGGATTTTTCACACACAAACCTGTAAATCACACAGGTGCACGCATACATGTCTGCCCAGAGAAAGTACAGTAGGTGGCAAATTAGAAGTTGTTTTTTTGTTTCTTATGCCATGCGTGTGAGTGTGATCATGCTTGTCCAAAAGTATTTCTGTGCATCACCTGTTGAGAAAAGCCCTCTCAGGGGGCTCACCTGTGCTCCTCATTTACTATGATAACAATGTCCCAAGCTGACAGAATGTCGACTACCCGGCTCATTACCAGCCCCCCCGAGAGAACATTAACAGGGCTCAAGTGGGACAGTTCTCCTGTAAATGATTGCTCATGTGGTACGCACGCAGCCACAGAGTTTAGTTTAGATGTTTAGTTGCAACATAGTGCGTTTACACATTTGGAACATCCTGGTCTACTCTAAATGATCTTTTCTATGACTATGCAAAGCTGCTGCCTTCTGCTTCCTGCTGCAGCAGCTACGAGAGTTGCACTGTCCTGCGTACGCAAGGTGAGAAAGTCTGAGAGAGACTCTGCTTCCCCTCGAACTCACGCGCAAAGTGCAGCTGAAGTGGTGAGGACAAGGAAGTTCGTAACAATCTATAAACTGCACCATTTAACAAGCACCTCACAGCTGAATAACGTGAATCACAAAGGGCCAGACTGAGCCCCGGCCGCAGAGAGATTTATTTCCCGTCTAGATGACTGCAGCTATGCTCACATGGAGGGAAATCACTCTCAGCGGCTGTGAAAAACCTGTTGTCCTTATATGGACAAGTCAAAGAGCACGAGCTCACGGTGCAGACTGGCACCTTGAATGTTGCCACAGTTTAGTTGCAACTTCCTGGTTGCAGAAAAATAATTGAATCAGACGTTTAACCTGGCAGAATATAGTGATGGGGAGGGCGGAAGTTCCTGGAAAGCAGGTAGAGTGGTGCCTTTACAGCAAAGTGCATCAAAGGGAGGGGGGGAAGGGGGGGAGAGGAAGAAGGGTGGATGAGGCAACGAGACTTCTGCGGCCTAACGGCACCAAATTATAGACGCAGGAGGCTCAGCTGGCAGCGCATCCACAGAAAATCCCGCTATCTCACTGCGCATCTGTTCGCGAGAGTCTCACACGCGCACATAAACAAACGCGCGCGCGGAGGGAGGAGGATGTGCAATGTGTTTTTTTTAAATTATCATTATTATTATCATCATCGTTCTTATTCTTATTGTGATCATCTTATGATAAGAAGCTGCCGTGCCGCGTCTGAAGCGTGCTTACTTGCTCCCTCGCCTTCCTCTCCGCCTGCAGCTCCTTCTGTAATCTCTCGGCTCTCTCCTCGGCGCTGTCCGCCTGCTCTTGCAAGAATTTGATCTTTCGTTTGACGGCCTCCAGCGACGTCGCCCCGGCCATCGTTCACTGCGCGGCTGCCGCGACAACAAGAAAGCGATCTGTGCGGTCTGTGTGTGTGTGTGAGGACCACAGAGGAAGAGGAGGAGGAGGCTGCTGCTGCTGCACCGCTTCCGACAACGAACGTGCAGAGCTGCGGGGTGACGTGCTCGGCCGCGCGGGGAGCTGCGCGAGGAGACGCGCTCTGCGGTGCGTCGCTGCGCTGTCCAGGAAGTGAGACTCATTTAAAAAAATAAAAATAAATAAATAAATAAAAAAGACACCTGAAAAAACTGAGCATCACGAGCTGCTGCGCATTTAGGAGTCTAATAATAAAATAAAAATAATAATTAAATAATAAAAGTGAGATGTGGTAGATACGAATGAATAAAGCGCCTAAAATAAATAAATAAATAAAAAACCCAGAAACAAAAACAACGCGCCCTGTCAAGTCACTGTGATGATGAGAATGAGACAGTTTGTGGAGAGTTGACGGAGCCACGGCGCCATCTGCCGGTGAACTAGGAGCAGTACACGTGGCAGTAAAAAAAAAAAAAAAAAACACTACAGACCTCTCAATGAGTCTTCACTGAATACTCTAATTACAGGCCGGGTTTGAGGCCCTGCAAGTATCACAGAAAACCCCCTCTGAGAATAAGAAGAAGGCTATAAAACACTAAGTGGTAGTTCAGCTCATTGCAGCCAGACTTGGGACGTAAAGGAGAAATAAAACTACAGCAGCGTCGAGGCCCGCAGGGAGCGAAATACACCATCCTGTGTGACAGGTTAAAACTCACTTGGCCATAACGCTGTCACACTCTGTCCGAACCCCCGCGGTGGGAATCCAATTAAAAGATTATTACAACAGGTTTTCCTGGAGGCAACATTTAAGCCACGCCACCGATAGATTCCTGTGATTGACTCTTGAACTTGACCGTCAGGCCAACTCGGTCCCTAATGGGGCTGTTTATCATGTAAAAAAGGTTTATGAGTGTTTTTTTTTTAAGATCATAACCTTTAAAAGCTTAAATTCTTTACATAGTTTTCCTGCCTTATGCTGTTTTTCCAAGAGGGGCAAACTCTTAGTGCCAAACTATTCCAAATAAAAAGGATAATTGATTTAATGTATCTGTTGATAAGGTAAGTTGTTATTATTTTAATTATCAGGCTGCGTGGAAGATTTTGATGTGGAACAGCGTTTTCCTGTGGTAAGCAAAGAGCGCAGCCCGCAGATGTGAGCTCTATCTTGACCATATAAAGCAGTGGGCTATATTTATCCAGGCGCTTGCTCTCTGTGCCCTTAGGAAGACGGCGCATTAGGTTACTCCACTTTTCACTCTTCTTCAGACTTCTTCTGCCTGAGACCTATTAGACAGAACGACTGAACGCCTAAAAACACAATACTATTAAACAGCATGGGGCATCAGTGTCACGAGTTAGGCTTCGGGTGGAGTGAATTTGAGTTAAATGTTAAGTGTTTTAGTTAAAAGGCCAATCTGACTTTCTCTGGGCAGACTTGTGAGTGAGTGTGGATGTGCTCCTTCACGGAATATGAAGCGACAGCTCAACAATAGCTGGACATTTGGTCCGTTTGGACTTTTGATGATGGTCAATTATCAGAGATGGGTAGGTGTGGAAAACCTACCCATCTAAGCAGAACTGAATAAGTTGACAGGCAATAGTTGGGATCACTCTGAAGTACCCCACAGAGGAAACTTTATTTCTCTGTGGTGTTGAACTGTCCTTTCTCCCCCCCCCCAACCCAACCCCAAAACACACTCACAGTGATGAGAAAATGAAGGTGTGAGGAAGCGTGGTGCAGGAACGGTGGCGTTGTGACCCCCTGTCCTTACTTACATCGGTGGCTTTCTTCTCAGCCAGCTCAAGTTTCTCCTGGGCATCTTTAAGAGCCTCGGAGTACTTGTCCAACTCATCCTCAGTTCCCTTCAGCTTCTTCTGCAGAGCTACCAGATCGTCCTCGAGCTGAGGCGAGTTTCAGTGCGTGGGACAGATTCAGTGGAGGGTGGAGGGGGGGTGATCAGCGAGGAGGAGGCGGTGAGGGGTGCGTACAGCAAGAGACAGGGACAAAGAGACAGACGGACAGGAGAGGACAGGACAGGACAGGACAGGGGAAAGGGAGAGAGAGAGAGGAGAAAAAAAAAGTTAGGTAGGGAGGCTCATGCAGGTCAGGGTCAGATACCTTGGTGGCGACCTCCTCAGCGGTCAGCAGCTTTTCCTCAGCAGTCTGGAACTCCTCAAACACTTTATCTCTTTCGTCCTCAGTAACACGCAATTTCTTTTCCAACTCTCTTATTTCGTCGTCTAACTACACATGCATGTAAAAAAAAGGCATTTTAAAGTTAAACAGAATATGAAATGGACATGCAGATGCTCTTGAGAGCCTCTTATCACAACAATATACCTTCCTAGTTCACACGTTTCATCATCATCACTCCCTAAACTGGATTTACATCAGCAAATCAGCTGAGAGAGGAGGATTTGTAACATCCATAAGAAAAAAAATAATAAAACCAAGAAGGATGAATGATTCTTAATTATTGAATCCTTATTTTGGGATTATCCACGAGAGTAATTAATCCATATTTAGGAGGCGATCCGTTTAAAGGAAAGTAGCTTTATAAAGCCACTGGTACTCCTGCTCTTTCTTTCTATGGGGATTTTTATTTTCCCCACACAAGCAAAAAAAAAAAAAAAAAAAAAAATCAGCCGACCTGTTTGCTTCTGTCCTCTGCTGCTTTCTTGTCTGACTCAGCCTGCTCTGCTCTGTCCAAGGCATTCTCCTTGTCGAGCTTGAGCATCTGCATCTTCTTCTTGATGGCATCCATGGCTGCTTGCTGCTGTCCGGCTGCACCGACAAAACGTCCAAATGAAAACCGAGGAGAGAGTGGGAGAGGGGCTCAGGCGTCTGTGCCTAACTGAAGGCTAAGCTGGAGTGCAGGCTCTGCCTCGCTGTGCCCTGTCAAATATGTACTTTCAAAGGGGGGGGGGTGACTGGATTCCTTTGGACATCCAATACTTTTTTGGGCGGAGGCGTGCGTCCTTCGGGGAGCTGCGCGGCGATTCGTCGCTCCCAAACATTTGACTTTTGATACGCCTTTATATGGGGAGTGATGGGCAGGCGGGCAGCTCCCACCTTAAGGCTCCCTGACCGTGATGAAACAGGAGCCATTTGATGCGCAGGGAAGGTGCAGGCGATCATTTCTCAGTGGATGAGCTCATCATTAAACCTCTGCCTGACACTTGAGCACAGTTTGGGTTTTTTTAACCTCTGTGGCAACACATTTACAAGCAGCATGGGTGTCCTCTTTATGGGGTTTGTTTGACTTGAAGTCTTTTTTATTTTTTTTTGAGGGGGGGGGGTCTGCTTCTTGTGCAGCTGATCTTTTCTGATTTCAAAGTGACAGTGTGTTCTCATCTTATCCTGTGCCTGGTATTGCAATGTGGCAGGCTGGGAGTGGGACCACAGGCAGCTGCAACAACAGTCTGACCAGGCTTTTGTCAGCTCGCAGCGACTGTGGTGTGTGTGTGTGTGTGTGTGTGTGTGAGTGTGTTTTAGGTGGTTAGGTGAGTGTAAGTTCCTCTGGCATAAGTTGCAGTGGGTCCAAAGCGAGTGGGCAGTCTGGGAAAAGATGCTTTCGTTAAGCCGGGCAAGCCCCAGAGGCATTGTTCGCAGTCTGCTGGGGCTCAAGACAGGGAAGTGTTTACCTGATAATGTATCTGATATCCCCCCTGTAAACTGTTGATGTGTCATTTGACTGTGGCAGCCCGAGGTCCAGCACCAGCCAGGCAGGATGGGCTTTATGCCTCAATTACAGCAGCTGAGCTGCTGATGGACTTGGCATTTGAGAAATGTTAACTGCTTTACAAACTACTAAAGAGGAATATTTCACTTTATATGCAGCACGTTCATTAATATCGTTAAATCTAAATGGGTATGAACATGTTGAATTATATTGTAGATCATTCTGTTAAATTCATTTATTCTGTGAGGTAATTCTTCAATCCAATATTTCCTTTTTTCATTTAAAAAAAGTCTTAACATTATATAAATACACTGAGCTAATTTGGAGCTAAAGTGCACGACAGCGGCGACCGAGGAGCCACCAAGTGTCTGCTGGTCTTCTCAAAGATTCTCAAGGATATTTTTAGGATCGCCTTCTCTTTCATGCACCTGCCTTAGTCTGTAATATGGATCCAACGCCCTGTGCCAAGAGTCCAAGGTCTAATGCTACTAGATATGTCCCCTAAAATAAGCCTTGTCTTGTTCAGGCTTTGGTCCATTTCATTCATTATTGTTGCTGTGCCTGGCAGACCTTTCCATGTTAGAGAAACGGGACTGACTGCTCAGACTTAATTTCATCTGGAGTAAAATATGGCCAAGATAACAACAACAACAACAGAGAATGATGATATCAAGAAGGGTGTTTAATTGAAGTTCTTGTCCTGGTAATTCAGGCACCTGTTTAATATAAGACGTTGATTGACATGCACACTAATACAAAAATGTTTTGATAATCTCAGGCCAGCCCACATTCTAAGAGACTGGCTTTTGTATAATTGTGATTGGCGTTTGAAAACACTGGTCACTGATCCGGCCTTATTTCTGCCTGCTGTTCTCCTCTGGCCCACATGTGGTTTAACATGTAGGATCACATGTCTGGGAAAGTTCCATTTCAATTTCGCAGTATGAATATGAGTAAGAAATTACTTAACCTCAGTAGATATCTAAAGTTGTTGTTGCACAAAAA
The DNA here is from genome assembly GCA_037176925.1 of Amniataba percoides. Taxonomy (NCBI): domain Eukaryota; kingdom Metazoa; phylum Chordata; class Actinopteri; order Centrarchiformes; family Terapontidae; genus Amniataba; species Amniataba percoides. The sequence goes on along the minus strand of JBAJHX010000081.1, from coordinate 12,044,189 downwards.
TGGGTGTTGCTTTGTTGAATTAAGTCATATGTTTTATTTAGTGTGTTTATATGAATATTCATTATGTCATCAAGCATCTATGGTCTTCATATAAAACATGTTGTATTACACATAAAGGTGTACGTGTCTTTAGTTTGGATACTGTGCACATTCTGCACGCTGTTTATATTTTCAGTCATAATTAACATTACCAGGATTACATTTGTAGATGACACTAAAGCTCTGGTTTTAATCTTGATTGCAATTTGATCTTAATAATCTGAAACAGCATTTTCACTTAATGGACTCAGGGGAAGTTTGTGAAGGCACACTGGATTTGCTGTGGCATGCTGGGAATGAAAATAAGCTCCATTATGATGTTTTCCTTTAACATACTGGCGCAGTAAAAATAGCCCAGGGCCCACTACACTCGCTTTGATTAGAGTGGTCACAAATCTCCCCTTCTGTCCAGACATTACTGAAAGCTACAGCGTTCTGAATTATACCCCATTGGAAAATTAAAAGCACTCACTCATTAAGACATAGCTACAGGAGCTTTTCTTTTATTTCGTGGCATTATGCGAGTACTGAGAACAGTAATAACAAACTCTTTCAATATCAGAGGCAATTTTGGGGCTGAGGCAGCATTTTGAAGGCACCACAGCTCCAGAAAGAGTCTCTTTTTCATGGACTCTGAAGTGAAAAAAACAACTCTAGACATATAATTTTGTGCACTTTGGAAAAAAATTCTGCTTCTTGAGGCCTCTTAAGCCTACAACCAGAACAGCTGATGAAAGCATCTAAGAAACATTTAAGCATATGTCCTTCACAGGAAAAGACATTTTATCCTATTGAAAGCTTACTCATAGGAATGATATGAATTGTAAACTCATGCATTTATTAAAAAATCCAAGAATCTTTTTAGGGCGCAAACAGCTGAGGGGATGAAGTACAGCTTCACTGAACGAGGACAATATACAGTGCTTCTTCCTATAAAACACACACACACATGCCCTCGCAACCAGACAACTGTTGCCGATTTTCTGGACAGATCTAAGATACCGTGACATGCTGGAATCCTGATCGTCTCTGCGTCCCGATTCAGTCGTTCACATGAGGTGACAGCTGAGTGGGACAGGTGCGGCAACTAGCAGAGTTTATACTCACATTCACTATGCTATCATTATCTTTACTTTCCTGCCATGTGAGATTTTTACGGCAGCCATGGTTATAAACAAGGCCGTAAAAAATTACTGTATACAGGGCCACATTAAAACATGAGACAACTCTGGGGCCACAACTGTGTTTACAGTGACAAAATGAAAAAATAGAGATGTAAGAGGGGTAGAGAAGTGGGCAGATAAATGTATTAAATAACCACATTTCACATGATATTCAGGAAACTGACATTTTGGATGTTAGACTTCGCGCTCTGTAGCTTTGTGGTCGTGAAGAGGTAGTGCAGGTTGTCCTCTTGCCAATTGAAATGACATGTCAGCCTTTCCAAGCGCCTCACTAATACTGTAGCGCTGTATTAGTTAATCTGTTAGTCCTACAGTGACATCCCACTATGTGTATGGAATGTCCGGTTCTCCTCACTCACTGCTCTGGGAGGAGCCGAGCTTCACTTGGCTGTTGTGCCCGAAATCATGTTTGCGTAAGAAAACCATCGGGAGAGACATTTAAGGTTCTCCCATGGCTATGGTTTGTTTCTGCCTCTGTTTAGGCTCAGTAAAAAAAAATGAATAACTCTTTACCAAAATTATGTTTATTATGGCATGAATATATAATATATAATATCATATATTCATGCCACGTGTGTGTGTTTTTTTTTACATTTTTTTTTCATGTTTGCAGCCGACAGAGAAGAGCAAGGGAACATTAAGAGTGTCTCTCCCTACATGTTGAGTGCACGGCCACTGAGTGAAACTTTAAGAAGCACAGCGCTGGCATGCTCCTTGTCAAATACCATTTGAAGATTTCTGCAGACATCATCCAGATATATATAGAGAGAACTTCTTGGCTCTTTCGGACGGCACCCCTGGGATTAGATAGCTCCATGCAGGGGCATAATCATTTAGCATAGCAAAAACGGAGAGGGAGTACTGGGAGGGTGCAACCCAAGCTGTAACCCAAGCCTGGTCTGTGGCCCAGTGCCGCTGGGTTTATTCACTGTAATGTTCCACTGACATATACTGGTGGTCGTAAGAGTCAAACTGGTATATTACTGAGCACAAGTGGACATCTAACCACAACCAGTTCACAGAGATGGCCACAGTATTTTACTTGATGGATAGTTGCAATAAGACTGTGACACTTTGACTCACACAGTTTTGCGTGGTGATAAATCTGTCATTAAGGGTGTAAATTACGCAGAAGTGTTCCTCAGTCAGTTGTAATTCCGGTTAAACTTTATGTTCAGCTGGTGGAAACTGAGAGTGCAGTTTAAGCTGCTAAAAAAATCACAATTCCCACCAAGCTTAATAATTTGAGGAGTCAAATTCCAGGGGTTTGAAGGTCAAATATTTCAGCTGCAGGTGCTCCATTGAAGATGGGTAACATTCCTCTTGTACCAGGTTTTTGCTACAGTACAAGTAGCTGCTGTTAAATGAAAGGATCTGTCAACTCCCGGACTGCAAAGACCTGTAATAAAGATTTTACAGGCATAGAATGAGACGCAAACATTTTTAGTCTTATATGGTTTTATGGAAATCCCCATGATTGGGGTGCTTTAAAAGTTCTGTCGAGGGAGGCTGACCTCAGGGAGAACCAGAAGAAATGTGCTCTTTGAGGTGGTATTATATTTCTTAAAGTGAATGATAATTTTGAAGCTCGTTGTTGAACAGATTCATTGCTCAAAGTTGACATAAGATGTATTGTGCGCGTTCAAGAGAAGAAAGTTCCTCTTAAACTTGCATAGAGTCATTGAGATAAGCCTCAGTGACACCATGCAAGCAGCCACGGCTTATTGGGAGAAAACAAGCTGAGCTGTGGAGTAAAAATACCAAAAGCGAAGGCTTCCAACACTGCAAACACAAATGTGGGATGATGGAGGAATATTTGTGGCCTCTGCACGGCTCCTCCCAGACTGTTTGTTTGTGTTCCTCTTTTTCAGATGGGGACGCACAGAGAGGCAAGAATGTCGGCCATATCTGATGCCGCTCACTCAGCTCAGACTAAAAGAGGGGAGGAGAGAAGGCATTCGGGGGGAACTGTCACGATTCATTTGAAACTCATGCGGGATGCCACGCTAGAATCCTTGTGTGAAATTAAATTCTCAAAAAAAAAGGCCAGACATGTCATAGCATGAGTACTGGAACAACAACAAAAAAAGGCAGATCCGTCTGACAGAGTGCATTCAAAATCTGCCCTCAGTTTAGGAGAGCACCACTTTTTGCACTTTTGTTGTGTTTATTTGTACACGGCAAAGGGCAAGTCAAGAGGGAAGTGGGGAGTAAATGATTGTTTACAGGCAGCCTGAACTTCTCCCAGTTCCAGATAAGTGATTCCTTCCGTAGCATCTGAGTTGTGTCTTGCTGAGAATTTTTTTTCTTTCAGGGATCAGAAGCTGTTTAAAGGTCTTTCTAAATCATTGAATTAAAAACTCTTTTTCAGTCACTAAGGTGTAAAAATCGTTTCTGATATAGCATCTCAGTCCACAGCTGTCCAGCATCTTGTTGACAGTCCTCTTTAAATATTTGCCTTCAATCTTTTGCCCCTCATGTCGCAGGCTAGAAGTTTCCGTGTTTGCACACGGAGGGAGAATCTTTCATATATGTGTCCATATATGGGCTCTCTGCTGTAAGCGAGGTAGAGGAGACAGAGGAGAGGGCTAAGTTGCGGGGGCTTTTTGTGAGGTCCAAAGACGTACTCGATATTTCTTTCCATTCCACAGGGCTATAAAACTTCTTGGTATGCACTTCCAGCTCAGCCACTGTTCTCCTGGTTCCAGTCCTGCCTGTCAGAGCCCTCTGGCACAGTGAAATGAAACAATGACAACAAGAGGAGGATGCTGAACTTCTACGGTAGTATCTTAGTTCCCCTTTCTTTATTTTTTGCCAACAAATTATCTTCTCTTGATGCATCTTCTCCTAACAACAAAATCCATCTAAGCTCCCCTTGAGGGGGAATAATAATCATCAAAACATTTACAGTTTCTATTTTTGGTACACAAGAAGTCTATTTTTTAAAAATTGAAAGAGAAAGTGAAGTTTACGAACTTCAAACCACAAAATGACCATAGCTTTGCTGAAGAAAAGCTATAATGTGGAGCGTGTGTGAGAATCTGTAGTGATGAGACATTCCAGTGTGGTTTTGAGTGGCTGTTTGAAAGCTCGCAGGCTGTGTTCACTTCGACTCGGTCACAGCGGCCTCTGTGCAGTGAGGAATGCCACAGGAACCCGCAGCTCTGCGGCACCTGCATTCTTACGCCGAAGCCTGTCTGCAGCCCTGTGTTTGATCAGATGCCATGACAGTTTTCCAGTCAGGCTCAGACTCACCGCGCAGCTGGGGAGCTAGATTAAAACAGTTGTGCAAAGTCCGTCATAAAACAACTGTCTGAGTGCACAGACTTGAGAATAAATAGACGTTCACCTGATGTGGTCTGGTAAGTTCCTGCCCTGATGCCTTGGATGTCTGTGATAACAATATGCAGTACGATAAGAGAGTAATTATGCTCCGGGGCTCCCTAAAGAACACATCGCTCCCATGAGAAGCATGGGAAAGCCCAGACGAGGAAGAAGAGTGTAAATCTTTTAGTTAAGTTACCATACAAGTCCTGCATCTAAAATCCTACTGAAGTAAAAGTAGAGCAAGTATTTCTCCAGAAAAATGGCCACTGTAGCTGCAACATTTCATGAATGAGTATTAAGCATTTTAGAGTTGATGTGGAGTTGCTTTTAACAACTTTACATTTGGGTAGTTTAGCCTGGTGGTGGCAGAGCCCCCGCCTTAGGTTCTTAAGAAAACACAACAAAAGAAAACAAAAGCAAACTTTTGCCATCCATAAGTTTAGAGGGGAAATCACTCTTTAGAGGAACTATTAATTTAGCGATAGCTAAAATGTGGCAAAGGGTCTAAACTAGACACGTTTTTTTTTAAGTGTCAAAAAATTGGTTTACTCAGTGGAGTAAAAACTTCTACACTCAAAATGGAAATACTCAAGTAAATACAAGTGCTTTAAAACTGTTATTAAGTACAGTAAATGTACATAGTTACTTTCCATGACATTGTGAAGAAAGTTTTTCAGTTACCTCCTGGAGCCAAAAGTAATCAAAGAAGAACGACAGACAGACAAACAGTTAATGTAAAACATGAATGTATGTAGACTACGGTCACACTGATTAATAATTTTGGCCATCCCCACACCAAATCCTCTCATGAAAATTGGCATCAGTGTTAAGAAAGATTTGCTGAGCATGGAGTCGAGTGAATGAGTGTTTATTCAGCTTTAATACAGGGTGGGGAGGCCGCAGGATTGAGAGAAGAAAAGGAGCCAGAGACTTTTTTTTCTCTGCAGAAATGTGGCCTGTCATCTAACGGGTGTAGAGCAAAGTTTCCTTATTAAGACAGAGGGTTTGGATGGACGAGTGTTACATTTCACTCTAGACGGCTTAAATCCCAGGAGGAACTGCAGATCAGTTCCAGTCGGCAGCGCAGTCTGAGACAGGCGGCTCCTCCGCTCTGCAGGCTACTCTCAACACTGTTTCAGCAAAACGGAGAAAAATCACTGTAAAAATCACCAGGAAAAGCCTCATTTTGGAAGAGCGGGTGGTAGAGTCAGGTGATATTTAGATAGATATTCCTGATGTTACTTGTGGAGCTGTCGAAAATAGCACCCAAGTTTTAGGTCTCAGCTGAGACCCAATATAGCCCTGCTGTCACTGCTGACTGAGAAATACTGTGGCTTCCTTACATGATGGCTAAAGGAGCTGCTGTACCGTCATTGGAGAAACACACAGCGAATGGTGTCACCCGGCAGAGAATGGACACTGTGAAGGTGGCTGCAACTGCCATTAATATGATTAACGGCAGAGAGTATCAAACTGTTGTCTGTGGATTGCTCAGAGGCAAAGATTGCTTTGACTGTTCACTTACACTCTGACATGGACCCTGAATGACCCCTTTATTGAACCACTTGGTCCATTATATCCTGTGGTTTGTTAGTTGTTCACCAGTGTTTGGGTGTTTTGTATGTTTTTCTATGATGCTGACTGCAAACCAGTTTCACTGTGAGGGACAATAACAATACTTTGAATGCTTGAGAACTCAGATACTTCCCATAATGGTGCCATCTGTCTATTATCTCATGAAAATGGGTGAATTCTGTCCTCTGTAGGATTACATAAAGGCCTTAATGTGGAGTACTTCCTGCAATTTGACACTCAAAATGTCACTGTCATGACACTTGGCTGTGCAGTTAAGGCCCATCAGAGTATGTGAACCAGCTTTGTTTGTCATTTTCTGTAGAAAGAATAGCTTTCATTTCATCTAATCCACCCCAATAAGTCTCAGGTGGCTTCCATCTAATGAATATCTGTCAGATATGAAATTCAAAATTGTGAAATGAGCCACTACATCATTTAGAGTAACATTACTGTAACCTCTTGGGATTTAAACACTCTGTGAAATCACAGCACACAGACAGTAACCAGCTCTGAGTTATGAAAGCACAGTTAAGTCAACTCTACAGACTCTGTTTACTATCCTCATTAAGTCAAAGGCTGTACAGTGGGTAGGTAATGGAGCTGACATGTTGGGAGATCCCCTCCGATGACCTAAAATAGTCATGTGTTCCAGACCTGTGTATAAAGGCTGCCTAAGATCTATCATTTGCTGTCTCCCAGGTTTATGTTAGGGAGCCCTGCCACTCAGAGCAGGCAGAGGGGTGGTATGTGAGCACAAGTAAACAGCAGGTATTCCTTCAACACCATGGTCAAGTCACTGCTATATCCCACGTTTTTTCTTTTCTTCCGCCTTTTCAGAGCATTTAATTTCCAGAACAGTGCGAGTTACAGAACACTTTACACTGGCAGCATCCCTTCAACATCAAGTGCCATAGAGATTTGTAGAGAGTCATAATGGCTGGTTCAGTTATATAGACAAATCATGATACCCATATACAGGTCAGGTAACATAACCAATAAGAGGGAGAAAGCTAGGTGGAAATTTCTGGGAGGTTTTGGTATTTTTTCCGCTGCAACCTTCAGCCTCCTGTCGGCCACACCATCTTTGGGTCTGGGCTAAGTGAGACTTCCTGACAGAATGGACTGAAGCCAAACATTAACTGCAGCCATTCAGCCCATGAACAATGCTGGTTTCCACTGTTTTATCAGCTTGGGCAAGCTGGAAATTTCTTGGCTGCTGAAACACAGCTAAACTCCTTTCCTTGGCTTCATTATGCTGAGATATCAATTGATCTCCATGGGATTGTAAACACAAAAAAATGACTTTCTTTGAAGACAACATGTGCTTTGAAAGGACAAAGGATGAGAAAACCCCTCATACTGCCCAAACTAGAACTTTTTGTTTTGATCTGACAGAGAAAAAACGCAGTCAGATTGAGATGTTGTCTACAAAAAAGTGAAGTTATGAGAAGGTTTCAGTTGCACGCTTTGGACAAATGGCCCAACCCAAAACCCGAAAGCCTTTCCTGATGTGCATTTTTTCCAAACCTCACTTCCTCCTCCATCACTTTACTCGAGAAGTGGAGAAAACTGGTTTAAGGCAGTTTCCCTCTCTCCATGCAGTGAAAGACCATGATGCCCACACAATACAGGTCTCACATGCATGATGCCTCTATAATGAGATTTCTGATACATATAAAATGATGTTGCAGTAAAATAGCCATAAAAGCAATAACCCCAAAGACAAATTAGTATACTGATAAACACTGAAATTTCAAGGAGTATTATTAACAGGCTATAATCGGCTACATAGCTCTCCAGTGTGACAACTCTCAATTTCACAGAGGCTGTTCTTAGCACAAGCCACAACTCCACTGCTGCTCAGTATAACTTCTGAACTCACTGTAACTTATCCACACTGGAAAATACTGATACTGGTTCTTGGATTTAAGAACCCAATAACAGCCCAATGCATTTTGTTGCCGCTCTGCCACAGCTCAGTTAATATACTGTCGATTAGCGCTGGAATGATGAAAGCTGACCCAGTGTCATTTGGTTTAGCCATGGGTTAACATGGCTTCACTTTTGAGAACTTGAGCGTGGAACAAAGCCTGAACTAAATGGCTGCCAGGCTGCGGGGATTAGCCGTGGCACAAGTCACACTGACTGCAAAACAAGCCGTCCAACAGAGCAAATGTGAGACACTTCGGATGGCAGGGGTGTGCGCTGTTGGTGTTAAGGATTACTGTACGTGTAGAGAGACCTATCAAAACTCTCTCCCCAAAAATACAAACAAAAACAAAACTACCAAAAGCCTGTGGGATTGTGGGAAACGAGGTCCGTCCATACTTTTGACAACATGCAGGAAAAACACATATGACAAATTGTCTCTTTAATGCCTGAAAAACTAATAGAAAAGCAAAGAGAGGACCTGATAAATAGATATACATACAGGTGAAAATGAAAGGAGAGTGTCTCTTCTATAAGCCTCTGAACTCTACTTAAGTGATGAACATTCTTCCAAAGATATTCCCTCAATTGGTGTTTTGGTGATGGTGGTGGAGAGCACCGTCTGGCACACTGCTCCACAATCTCCCATAGGTCTTCAGATGAGTGGATATCTGGTGATTGACAAGGCCATAGCGTCTGATTCACATTGTTTATCTGCTCATTAAAACATTTAGTGAGATCTTGCGCCCTGGGGATGCAAGCGAGACCTTTGTTATTCGGATTTAATTATTTTAAATATAAAAGTGATTACTCAGAATAACTTTCTACTGATTTATATCAGGCTTTAAGGGGCCAAGTGGACCCAAATCACGCAAAGGAAATGTTTCTCACCTATATGGAAGCATCTGCATTTGATCTACTTCTCCACCCTGTTTTTTAGATTTTTTTTTCTTCCTGTGAACAGAGGGGAGATTGAGTGCATGAGAAATCCTATTCCTAAAATATTTTTCATTTCAACCATCATGCTGACCTTGGTTCTTCCTCTGCCAAATGGCAATGTTGCAGAAAAAGGCTATAAATGCAAGACCTTTGGGGAAACTTGATCATAGCGCCAACAAAGTGCTTTGCCCATCACTCTGAAAGCATGAGGTCCAGGACAAAAGGATGACAAATGCCACTCGACCACAACTCTGCTTTAGATCTTTAATTTGCTGAGGTTTTAATAGCTCCACACAAATGCCAAAGTTAACCAGACAAACATCCTCCTGGTCCTTTTGACTGAAGGGAGAGAGGGTGAGTAGTAGATGGGCACTCCCAGTAAAAAAAAAAATACACATGGTTTCCCCTTTCTACTGTGTGGCCTGGCCTTGCATGAGACCAAAACACTCAAACAACCTAATATGGTGCTCGTTAGGAAAAGTCAGTGTATTGTGCTGGCCACCTCCAGCCATTCTTTACACACTCTGCCCCCACATTGCTGATAACACAGGAGGCGGATCGGCCTCAGTGAAGTAAGTTTTGCATCATTTGAAGAAAAAAGAAAAAAACTCAAGTCTGATTCATCACCAGTAGCAGAACAACAAAATGTCAACATGAGGCGTCTTCTCAAGAGCCCCACAGAGATGTCAGCTGTTTAGCTTTAGTTCTGCCCAGAGTGCAGAATGAATGTGAACCAAAACATCTAAATGGGAATCGCTGCATACTTCAAGGTCTGGTCTGTGAACCAAGAGGGGAAAAAGCACATCCACTATGTCCATATTTGGTCTGGCTAACTTTGCCAATCCTTCCAGTAGAACATATTTCTCCAAACATCCCCCTGACCCCTCTGACTGAACTGTGAAGGATAATACTGACATCTGCTGGAAAGAATGCAGGATGACACTTTCTTCTGTCAGACATCCCCCCTTCTTCAACCCCACCCACTGACAAGAGGAAGGACAAAGTAATCTTGCGGTACTGGTTGTTTGAAACTCTTTATTTTTTGGTGAATACAAAAAATACTTTTGTGACCAGATAAATATTATACATACAGCATCAAATCATGAAACTAATGCAGTCTGTTAAAGAAAGCACAACACCTAGTCATAACAGAGCTAATAACTTTTTTCTACTTCCGTTAATACTCACACAAATCAGTTAGACAATATATTTCAGGGTAATTCTAACATTTACTGATAAAAACTTATAGCGGTTAGACAATGAAACAAGGAAGTTATTCAGTCCAACTTTTAGGAGGGACTTGGCATAATGATCTCAACAATTTCTCGACTTCAAAACACAAATTGCCACATGCTCATGGAATGCAGTCTAGTGTTAGTCTTTCGATATGGTCTCTAAGTCCTAAGGTATCCACAGATGCCCTTTTGTATCAGCATTATAACGTTGTAGGCAAGTAGGCCACCAGCCAAGGCATTGTATTGTATGGCAAAGGACTAGGTGACAGTTTATTAAGACCCCGATGGGGGTTTACACTGGCATAATGTTCTGATCCAGAGAGGACAAGGCTCAGGCTCCCACCCAGCCTGATCTTCAGCTGCTCACAGGGCAGACTCAAGTAAGGCACTAGTACACAATGCAGACCAGACACTGGCATGGACAGACTGAGGAGATGAACTGCTTCATATTTCCAATATATTATACATTAACATACTAAAGAAAAAAAAACACTGAATTAGTTTCCTCAGTCAGAGCTCGAAGCTATTTCTTTCTAGTTGGTTAGGAGAGTGTCCGACATTTAATGTAATGGAAGCTTTAAATTGCCTTCGTCAGCGCGCAGGTTTATGAGCGACTTCAGTGCGTAACATATGATCGTCTCATTCAAGAGCCCAAAGCCAAATATCATTGCACACAAATAGTAATTCCAACCAATAACAGCGCAGACTCCCATTATTGTCTTGCTAGAATATTCAGTGTAATGTATTGCTATAGACAGTCAGTAACAAGTGAAAATGCCTTTTACCACGACAGGACAGAGACTGGTGGAGAATAACTGTATGTGTGTCTGTGTTTGTGTGTGTGCAGTACAATACAGTGGGTACCCGAACAAAATCTGGCCAGTGTTAATGGGAGAGGAATTAAAACACATAGACATATATTCCTTACAGAGCTCTGCATGTGTGAGGGAAGAGCTGGTGGGGTTACGTGAAGTGATGTGCAAGCAGCATGACATATTTGGTCACATGTAGTCCAGATTCACTGAATACACAGATTACACCTGTCCACTCTTTAATTTGTTCTTAAAAAAAAAAGTCAAGAATAAATATCTTTATAGCTAGTGTTGGCCAGTGGTCTCTCTTCTTTTGTTTTCTTTTTACATTTACTCCAATCAGAGCCCCTCACTGTTTGGTGTCAAGCTGAACAACCTAGTTAAATCAGGATCTTTGATTTCAAAACATTTGCTACCAAACCCTCAAGTTCACATTGCTATTAGTAAAATACAAGTGCCTTTCCACTCTAAACTACTCTATTGGTTAGTAGCTTCATTGATATGTATAGACATTATGGTGCATGCAAGCCAGTGGTGAAATGAGACCCCCCCCCTCGCCTTTTTTTTAATTAACTTTGAGGTTTTTACATTTAGATTACAAGCTATGGACCCTTAGGTTTGTTCTGCCAGTTGCAAAGAAATGATCAGTTCATTTCTATTCGCACTAAACCTTCAAATATAGAACATTCAACGATTATAGAGGATTTCTGCATTCGCAACATCTTCAGTTCATGATTGTAACAGTCGGCAATGCTCATGATGCAGTAACACTCACAAAGCAATGATACATTTATCATACACTTTTACCATACTGTCTCAACTGTAACACCCGTCTCATATTGAATGTCAATGCCATTCACTGACAAATACATACACACCTCACACACACATACACACATACACACACACACACACACACACACACACACACAAATACACTATAGGGCACAGGCACTTGTTTTTCTCACCAAACAGGCCTGTTTCAAGTGCTGTATATTCCTTGCTTATATGAGAGCAAAAGCAGCCAATCGTACATCGGCAACATCTCCCCACAACAAGACGGTCTCGCCTGCGTGCCGCACGTCCCGCCCGCTCAGCCAATCAGCCCTCATCCTCCCTCAGCTCGCTGGGCAGGAACTTGTACTGCTGCTGTCGGATCTGAGCCAGCTTCTTGCGCGCTTCCTCCAGCTCCCGCTCCTTCCTCAGCATCTCCTCCTGAGCCGCAATGATCTGAGGGGAATAGGAACAGCTGACAGAAAATGTGCCTTCCCCTCATCATAATCCCATTCCTGTGGGTAGCTCGGTATGAAAAACCAATGCCTGCACTGTAGTCGGATCACTCTGTGCAGCCAGTTAACTATAAGCACAACACACTGGCACTGGAGAGTGCAGTTTCTCGCACATTTCAAAAGAGTAGATTATGGTGTATTAAAATGAAACAAGAACATTTATACATTGACATAAATGGAGAAGTTGGCAGTGATGCACGTAGATGCTTTTTGACATAATCTAGTAATTTCATGACAACTGTCAATCACTAGTGGTTGATCAGATTTAAATACTTTAAGAGCTGTTTTCTGAGGATAAATATAAGTGAAACAATTATAATAATGGGAGAAATTTGGATTATTTGGGCCATTTAGAAAGTAAAACAATAAATGACCAGTGACGGTCTAAAGTGATTAAAGATACAGTGTCATCCAAAGCTCCCCACAGTCTGATGATGATCACACATCAATGAGACAGCGAGCCTTGCTGGTCAGACAGAAAGTTGACAAGCTGACGCACAGCTGGGTGCACCACTGGATGAGAGTGTCAATCAAGATGAAAAGTAAAGCTTCCTGTGGCACCCCAGAGATTCGAAAGAGAAGCACTCGCTCTTCAATTACTGGCTTTTTTGTTTTTTTTTCAAAAGATGAAAGGGAGGCAGATTCTCGAGTCTTTGAGAGTTGTGATGTTCTGCAGCTGTGGGTGTCTGGTAAACCTGGTAAACAGCTTTGAAATGAAGCTGATGGGCTGTTTATCCACAACAGCTCAGCATCCACAATTCCAGAATTTTTTTTGGCATAATAGCGAGTGGTGCAAACATTCAGTGAAAAGGCCAAACCACACAATGTGAATGATTTCTTGCGTCTAAACATTTTCCACGTTTTTTTTTCCTCACCTGAGCTATGCCTCCAACAAATTTGGTCTTTACCACCACGCTGTCATCCTCACTCTTGTCAAACGCTGCTTTCTGAGCCGCCCTCACCAGGTTGTCTGAAGCTCGCTTCACTGCATTGCCAGCAGCCTTCAAAGAGATCATCTCAAAGTTAGCGTGCGCACAATCCTGGTGGGACACAGTTTCCATGGATACATTTTAAACCGTGCTGCAGTCTCACCTGCAGTCTCCTCATGGCTTCAGAGTCCTGGTCGGCCTTCACCTTGCAGGCCACCAGCAGCTGAGCGGTGGAGGCCGCCACCTGCTTGGCTGAAGAGATGAGCTTCTCCTCGCTGGCGTGACCCTGCACTGAGGCGTTAGCTGCCTCGCACAGGTTGCTGGTGGCTGCTGCTACCATACGCGCCTACATCAAGCAACAAATTCACAAAGGTTTACATTTAGTTTTAATCAGGGTGAGATGTTTATAAATGTGGTTAGAGGTGTTAGATGGCAGCACTTACAGCTGATATGAGACCCTGCGACCACTGGCCATCATCCACTGCATTGGCTTGATTGGATCCCACCTGAAGAAGTCATTGGGTAAGAAATGGTTTACCATGCATATTGTTTTACATTATTAGTAATGCAACGCTGTCTTGCTGAGTGTCTGAGTGGGTGTGTCGACTGACCTTGCCTTGTGCCACCAGCTCTCTCTGAGCAGCTGATGCGGATTTAACAAGGGCGCTAGTTGCTGCAGCGATGGACTTCGCTGCTTCTAAGATCTGCTCCTCAAAATCCAGCGTCTCATCTGCCTGCTGAAAGTAAAACCACATATTAATTGAGACTTAATATAACAATTAGCAATTAAAAAGTATACATTTACTGTGTCAGTAAGTCAAGTAGGGTTATGACCAGGATTTTTTAAATACTAAGATTATTAGAGAGTTGTCGGTAAAAAAAAAAACGTGGGTTTTTTAACATGTCTGTGACTGTTTACTGTGTACTCCCCAACATAGCAGTCTGAATGATGTCTCAAAGCTTCTTCTATGATTGAATAATTTATTTATCATATATCTATAGTTCAAATAAGTACAACAGAAAAAATAAAAAAATGAGAAATAGGATAGGAGAAGAAATGTACACTGTAAACCCCTCCAGCTTTCTGAAAACATGTGCATGACCTCAGTATCCTCAGTGGTAGCTGCTGCCTTGAGCATAACCTAAATGCTTAACTTTGTCTTTCATGAAAGGAACATTTATAAAATGATTATTTTTCAATGAAAACATGGCGACGACTACACAACGTCCCATAAACCAAACCTGAACTAAATCACATTATGGAAATCACAGTGCATCAGTTCAGCCTCAGGTAACAAACGGCCACCTCTGCCTCTGCAGTCAGCAGCATGTGATTGACCACAGACCTCCATAAACACAAAAGGCACACGTGGCTGGAGACAGGGCGGGACACTGTAGGAATATGTTTGATATATAGTTGGACTGAATAACAACCTAATATATCAAACATATCAGACAGAGCCCTGCAGAGAAGGCTTCCAGGTCTACAACGGCTCAGAAAGGGTTGGGGTGAGGGGAGGGGAGAGGCCGGGCAAGGAGGCATGCTGGGAGCAGGAGAGCCCTCCCTCCTTACGAGGTGGGAGGGACAAAGGAGCAGAGAGGAAGTAAAGAGGATGAAGATGGAGAATCCAAGCGGGTTTAGACAAATAAATGAAAACCTGAGATCTATTTTACAGGCTTCGTCCTGCTTTAATGTCTTTAAGAATTATATGTGGTATTCTCTCAGTAAAGACAAACTCAGTATAGAACATTATCATAAATATTATCATAAAGATTATATATGGTGCTCTGCAACTGACTTCATTTTAAACATATCCAGCTCTGTTCATTTTAAAAACAGTATTACTTTATATATTTTTTATCTTTTCTAAAAGTAAATGTCTATTTAGTTCTTTTTTTTACTTTTGCAGTATTGTCTGTTCCCTTTCTGTGTTTATCATTTTGTACAAAAATATCAAGGCAAATCCTGTGTAAGTGAAAATATACTTGGAAATTAACCTGGTACTGATATGTTCATATGACTTGAAGATTTGGGGGGGGTTATGGTCAGATGTCTGTCTTCGGATTTTATTTAGTCGTGTACATCTGAGGGTGACGCAGACTGAGGATGGACAAATACTTTTGCTGATTTCTGAACATGGAGGACAATACTGCAGGCTTACAAATAAAAATGTAACTCTCCCTGCACAAGGAAAAAATGCACTAAACTTCAGCGGTATTCCCCCTTTTAAACATTATGAGGTAAGGCTTGCCTCCCATCAGATCACTAGAGGGAGACACTTACACCTAAAAGAGGAAAATCCTCTCACTCACTAATCCTCTTTCATAAACATAAAGGTCCTCATAAATACAGTCTCTAGCTGTGGAATTATTGTATGAGACAAAGCATTATATGGTCTTTATTAAAACTGGGGTAACCTAAATATGCTTTTTCTTTATATCAGACATGCAGTGGGTTGAAACTGATGATCACTTTATGTACAGGAAGAGGTATAGAAAAGGGGGAAAGCACTACAGGTACAGAAGGAAGAGCACTAGGGTCCAACTATCCAGTCTCCAGAGACAGATAAACAACACAATCATGCAGTAGCACAACACAAACACACGCCTGTATTGCATACAGAGCATGATGAAGTAATTTCAATGTCCAAAAGCACTTTCACTACCATCTCCCATTGTTTGCCTACTTTCTATGTGCATGACGCAGTACAGTTGTTTTGTTTTTGAGGCAATACCGCAGCATGGGGGAGATGGATAACAGGCTGAAAAAGCCTCCCTCAGTTCAGTTTAGAAATGAGGAACGCTGCAATAAAACAAAGGAAATAAGTTCAATAAGACAGAGGCCCTCTCTTTCAGAAAGGGTCACAACAGTTCATCACACAGTTGAACTCATTCCAACGTAAGCTTGAGGACTCAGCAGTGTAAGTGCGTCTCCTGGCAACACAACTCAAAATAATGTCCAAAAGTGCCTTTGAAGAAAGTTATGCCAAACATCATATGTTCGCTCGCTGGACCAGCTGTCTGAGTCGACATGGAATGTGTAATGAAGACATTTTTTTCTCCCCTCCCTCCTTTAATGATATCAAGATAGGAGCTCAGTCACTGAGAAAAGATGACTCCACTTCAAAGGCAGTGTCACCTTTTCCTACCTTCGGCCCACATCGTCTCCCTGCTGATTAATGGCAAAAAGCTGTGCGTGGGTTTGTGTGGGTGGAAAGGGTTGAGAGGGGCACTTATACCTTGGGCTTGGCTCTGGGTTTCAGCTGCTCCAGTTTCTTGGCTGCAGCTTCGATAGACGCCGCCGCTCCGAGGAGCTCGGTCTCTGCGATGACAGTGGGGTCCTCAGGGTCCACGCACTCGGATCCTGAACGGGAACATTGCATACCCACACACTGGTCATCACACGCTCACAAAAGGCGAACCAGCACAATTATTCTGGTGGTTACATTTCATTTTATGTAACAAGAGGTCAGCACTGCGCTTCAGCCATTTCTTATGCACCCTTTCACACAACCAGACCAGACACAGAGATGCCAGATCTCGACCCACAGACTCAGGAGCTCTGCAGCATCCAAAGAACTGTTTGCAGTGTGACAGTAATGCCTCAAAGTTAAATAAGATAAGGTAAAAGTTAGAAGAAATGCACATTTGATGGATCATTGTCTTTTTATAGGTTTTTAAGTGCCCATAAAACGGAGCTGTTTGGGAACAGCTTGGCAAAGCAGATGGAACGATGTTTTCATAGATTATGCTGAGCTCTGGGGAAATCTGTTCTGCACCCCCACCCCAGAGCCGTCTACTCCTCTACCCCCTTCTGACTCTATGAAAGGTGATCTGGAGGAACAAAAAAAACACAATATCCCACTTACCTCCATCTGAGGCAGCAAAGAGAGAGATGGGGGAGAAAGAGAGAGGGAGAGAGCACATGGGACATTAGAGAGGTGAAGTGGATAGCCCCGCTGGGTCTCAGGCTATACGCTGAAATCTAATTCTCATCCAAACACAATCTATTACCCCTGTCAGATGCGGCAGCGCAGCTTCTAGAGGAAACACTGTAGTATGCCCACGTCATAACCATCCTGCAGAGCTTCATTTGGAACAATCTGCGCAGCAATCACTCTCTGGTACGATTTCAATATTCTAAAGTGATTTTCATGACCTCTCTTTATTACGGGTGCAGACAGTTTTGGTGGCTTGACTCAATAACACTATAATATTATTCATTCAAGAGGATTAGGGCTCCTTTGACTAATCTCCAACTCTAACATCTCCGCAATCCTGTCATGGTTTTTTCCATTTCATCAAGCTAAGTTGGCCCCAAATGGGAATCCCCTTGCTTCAAACAGTCTGTGATTTCAGCTTTCCCAGTTTTACACTGAAGTGGCCATAATGTCTCACAGTCATTTTGAAAGAAAATCTTCTGCCAGCAATTTTTGGAGAGCTCACACTCCTAGTTAAACAGTATTATACTGTTTCATAAGGTACCATAAACGGTTGAAATACTAAACATACACAACTTTCATGGGTGTTAAATGGTCCATATAATCCTGACATCAGTTGGACTGGGGTCAACCGTAAATAAAGGTTGTCAGGAGTATTGTTCGCATGCGCTGCCTTCGAGTGTGTTAGTACTGATTTTTTTTTTGTGTCAGTAGCGTGTGTGGCCGCACCTTTCATGGCCTCAGCCGTCTGGACGAGCTCTGTCACGCACGCTGCCACATGCTTCGAATGTACGGCCAGCTGCTGCTTCTGCTCGGGCACGGGCTTCTGCAGCACCTGAAAACACAAGAGCCCGGTGATCAAGCGACTTTAACAGCTTTGCTATTTCACAGCTTCATGAACACGGAAGCAGCACCTTCACCCACACAGCCAAAAAAAACCCATTGAAATCGTTTTGAAACTTCTCAAGTCTACCTAGACCACAAGGTGAGAAGTAACCTGGCAGCCATTAATAAATTACTCATGGAGACTAATCATCATTAACTTGTTGGAAGAGCCTGCTATTTCTTCCAGTAAGTCATTTAGTGTTGCTGTATTTTCCACAGTTGTTTCTTTTTTGTTGCTTGAACAACTACACTAGCTGACTGTTGAGGTAGCGACGGCACAATGATAACTCAGGGTAATTGTAGCAGCTTAATGTCCTGCCAGGATCAACATGATGCATCCGTAACTAATTATACAAGAGAGATTGTGAATTAAGCCACTTAATACATTAATTAGCAATTGTTACATGTCAGCACACTTGTCTCCACATAAAACACGGAGAGTGTTATTATGAACTGAGGAATTTAGCACCTTTAATAAGTTTTGCTGATTAATATGCAAATCTCTGCAAGAAGGTGCTCAGACATTAAATCAGATGTTCTGCGGGGGTACAGGTGTAAGAAATAAAAAGATCATGGACAGCATGAAGCAAAGTCTTTAGTTTTGTCACTCCAGGCTGGAATTAGTTTACATTTTTCCTTCAGACAAAAAGCCTCAAGAAAAGACCAAACCTAACGATGTGTTTAATGCCCCTCTCTTAACTTTACCACTCAACCCCAAGCTTATTCTTTTCAACAGTCTTTTAAAACAGGTCAACAATCTAGACTTTCGTTTTATAAGAGGCTGAGTAATTTCCTAACACAGCTTGGTCCTGTAGAAATGTTATTTAAAGAGTGTCTTTATGATTTCTGGACCATAACATATGACTGTTGCATAGAAGAAACAGCAAAATCAGGTATATCATTATTATTATGTGGAATTTGTTGACAATAAGAAAAAAAAACATTAAATAACATCAGTCCCTTTTAGTTATGATGATGCAACAGCAAATGGAAGCATGACTGACTGACGCTTGACCAAACATTCATGGTTTCCTGAAGATTAAATCCTGCAGATAAGACCTTAAAAAGCTCACTACACACTGTTGCAACAGACACATGCGCACAAACACAAATGCAAGTCATTTCCATTCTTTATTTATGAGATATCTCTCAGTCTGACCTGCAGCACTTGCTCCAGAAGGTTGATGTATCCGCTGGTGCACTCAGAGCTGTACTGCAGGGCCTTACTCCTCAATTCCTCACTCACTTCTGGGTGGTATGCTGCTTGCTGGAAGGGTGAGAAAACAATGAAATGTTGAGATTTATCCTTGGTTCTCATAGTGAAAAAGTGCCACCCATTTATCATTTTAAATGAGGATGTGTACTTGATCTGGTGCTAATCACAAATGCAACAAATTGCTAATAAAAACTCAGATTCCTGACACATTTGTTTTGTCAATGCCTTGATTTCCAAACACACGGCCAACAAAGCTCTGCATTCCTTCCGTTCTTGTCTCTTTACAAGTGCTCTTCAGTCACTGAAGGACATCCTGACTGATGCTCCGCTGCATGACTTTGAAAAGTGACTGAGTCACTACCAGCGGGTGCAGCCGTAAAGTAGACTAGACTCCAATGTCCTATCTGCTCTCAGCAGGCCGGGCTCACATGTTCCCTGGCAGCCTGGTGATGGCTGTGTGAGGCCTGTTTTGGCAGGGCGGTGTGGATTAGCACCTTGCAGGTAGTCAGCATATCGGAGATGGCTTTGCGGCTCAGGTTGGCAGTGGCGATCACGTCCTCCTGCTGCGCAGAGTTGCCTGCGGCCACTGCCTTAGCCGTTGCCGTGGTGATGCCCTTTGTCATGCGGATGAACTCCTCGGGTGTAGTGGGCTTGTCTGGAACGTCCTTGGACTGGAACACCTGATATGATAAGGACCCACAGACACAGATATTTGAATACAGGCATATGATATGATATCCTGATATACATGGCAACATACACAGAGGTGAAACAAAGAGGTGAATCTGGGCGCTGCGAGGCAGCTGAAAGTACAAACAAGTGAGGAGCAGACAGGGGTAGCAGTGTAACTAGGAGTTAGGTAGACTCTGTTGAATTTGGCTTTGGCTGCAGCTCTTGGTAAAGCCTCTCAGGCTGAGGGTCGTCCAATAAGGATCAGCGGTAAATTACAAAAAAACAAGCTCTTGAAAGCTTCTTCCTTTCTCACTCTGCCTTCGCCTGCTACCCAGACCCTGATAAGAGCTGTGAGAAATCTGCAGGGGCTGAGAGGGAAGGGGAAGGAAAGGAGCTGGACAGATAATAAAAGGGAAAAAAGAACAAAAAGCTCCCCTTTTTTGTACAGAATAATAGACACAGATATCCCTGGCCCTCTTTGAGTCAGCTTTTCAGAGAGGCTGTGCCTCATCAGTTGACTCCCAAAAGACCGTAAAGAAGGGGTTCGGCCTGCGAGGGGCTCTTACTGTCAGTTCCTGCTTGATGCACTCAATGGCGGCCTCCAGTGCCCTCGTCCCACGAGTCGCTTCATCCTCCACTGCCTTGACTGTTTTTAGAAGAGACGTCACGTTGGTCACCATGACCTGTCAAATTAAAGGGGGTAAATGAAGAGGCTCACAGTCAAACCAGGAGGTGGCGCTCTTTCTCCTCAGCTGCACAACATTACATTTCTAAATGTTTTTTACTCCTCCTTGACTTCATTTCATTACTCTGAATAATGATTACATGGTTTGAGGGTGTTTATCTAATGAAAATTAAAAACATCAGCTACAAAATAAAGAAATGACTGAGAGAAGTATTTCAAATTAAAAGAGGGTGATTTACTACTGGAAATGCAGTTTATTCACCGACACCTGGGATGCCAAAAAAAAAACCAATTCAAGTTTTATCACGGAGACACATTCTGTGCTGCATTCAGCAAAGTGCACGTTATTAGGTTAGGAATTTGAGCAACATGATCGCCAGGGGTTCTGAGAGGGTCCCATTTGGAGGTCACCATATGTTGGAGGAACAGAAACAATCTGTCAACATAACCAGGTCCATGGGTGGCCCTAATTCCATTTAGATGAAAAAACATGAGAGAGCCCATGCAACAGTTACAGAGTTACATGCTGTACTTGGGATGACAGAAAAATAAATAAATAATATAAGGAAGTGGGCAGCACAGTGGTGTGCTGCTTGGCACTGTCGCTTCACAGCCAGAGGTTTCTGTGTTCAAACCCAGGCTGCCCGTGTGGATGAATGTTCTTCCTGCGCCTCCAGCTTCCTCCCACAATCTAAAGACATGCAGGTTAGGTTAATTGGCAACTATAAAATTGCCCCTGGGTGTGAATGCGAGTGTGAGTATCTGCCTCTCTATGTCAGCCCTAGATACTTTGATCTTTGTTTCTTTATTGCAGTGACCGTAGCTTCATCATAATTAGGTGCAAAGTTCAAATATTTCGTTTTTATACTTTATGGAAGGTGTGACAGTGGTCATGAGGGACAAGTCAATATTACACTGAATTTGCTTCATATCACACTTTTTATGTACGGTTTATGTTTCACTTTTGATATCTCTGTCTGCTCTGTAAGTTCACGCCTGATTGCGTATCCGTTTGGTCCTGAAGAAGAATCCCTTGTATTTTTTTTCTCTCATGTCATGCTTTTTCCGAGGTTTTGTTTATTTGTTTCACCTGTAGGGTTTTTATTTTTCACAAATAGAGGATGTCTCACACAGTTTGTGAAAAACTCACAGACAAACTTGAGTTCTTGTGCTACGTAAAAAATAAATCTGACTTTTAAATCTGACAAGCAGAAGCGTTGTCACTCAGGCCTTGACAGCCCAGCTGATTGAACCTGCACTACTATAATCTCAGTGGTCACAATAGAGAAAGTCCTGGAGTCACAGACCTCTTTCTTGCGCATAAATAGATGCACACAATGTGCATCATCGTGGTGTGTATACGCGTCTGACAGAAAAAGAGAATACATTACAAACCCTGATAAGAGCTGTCATTTCACTCTTTTGAAAGAAGCCTTACGTTGTGCAACCACATAAGTCAAACTAGACACAGCGGTGAGGAAGCATAAGCTGAATAATACATTGAATACTCGTATAGCTGAAATCATTATCCAGCCAAACCAGATATGACAGTCATTTGTTTGTGCGGCCTCTGCTTTACCTTGGCAGCGCTCTTCAGCTGATACATGGACGGGTCATCAGCTGGCTTGCCGGCGGCACACTTGGTGGCACTGATGAGTTCGGCCAGGGCCTTGGCCACATCCCGCACCGCGTTTATCAGAACCACCTGAGGAGATAGAGCTGGCATCAATACGGCACAATGGTCAGGGTATAGGTTTATCAGCAGCACCCTCGGGAGAGGATTTAACACTGCAGCTCTTATCACTCCCACCTCGTCATGATACTTCAGACTTAGTGGAGGGCACAGATAGAGGCATGTATACAGGGAGAAGAGGAGATACAGTGTGTATCAGATGAAACTGCATTTACACAGAGAAGACATTCTTTGTAGATGACTAATATTTCAGAATAGTATAATGGTAATGGGTTATAATAGGTAGTTAAAGCTCTTTGCAACTGAGCTAATAATAACTAATAACTGAGCTCTATTGTAAAATTGAGACATACGACTGAGACTACATATGGCTGAAACATCTGTAATTTGATTAGAAACTCTTTTGGACTATTATTACCTGTGTCTCAGGGTCCTCAGAGCCCATGCTGGTCGCCCCCAGTTTGACCACCTCAGTGAGCTGAGTGATGGTTTTGGCTGAGGACTGGGCAGCCTGGGCCAGCTTCTCCTGACTGGATGCGGCTCCAGCAACCAGCAGCTTGGTGTCCTCCACCAGTGCCTTGGCTGTCTTCAAGATGCTCTCCCTGAGGGACGGGACACATTGTGTCACAATCTGCTCCACTGTCGCACTCAAGCACCAGCAATATGAGAGGAAGCTGTTGCTTTTCTAACAGAATGCGTGTTTAGTAAGGACAATTTCCAATTTACATTCATTATGTGAAATGCGCCCGAACATTCAGCTTTATTGGCAAACTGCACTTATCCTGAGTGAGTCATCAAAAGAAAAAGGGAGCTCTGATGTTACAGTGAAAAAAACCTAGCAGTTGAAAGTTATATTACCCTTGTGCTCAAGGAACCAATTAATCTATTGCCCATTTTAATAGCATCAAATGCCTCTCTTTTCTGGCAATCAAAGCTTTTCATTGCACACCATGTCTTGCTCTGCCGGTTTTGTTTGCGGCAAGGTCATCGCACCTGTGGTCAGCAAAAGACTCTTCATTCTCAGGGTTCAGTGTTCCAGCTGAGGCAAACATGATGGTGGTGTCCAGGTCAGCGATGATGCCAGAAACGGCGCTGGCTGCTGTGATACAGGCCTGGGTGCCTTTGTTCCCCGCCTGCAGTGCTGACAGCACCAAGGACACCTGGAACATGTAAAGCATACCATTAGATATACAAAGAGGTCCTTCAAACATGTTGTTTTGTAAAATACAGCTACAAATAACCCCAGTTCCTGTATGCATTGCACATGTTTAATGACTAAACAGCAGCATTTCCTCTTTACAGGATGTTAGCCAAGCATGTTTAAACCAGTTGGGTGAGGCTGCAAATGTTTAGAGTGAAAGAGCTGGATTAAAAGAGTATGCTTGGAGTAAGAAAAGAGAGCAGGGTTAAACACGCATCGAATCTGAGTCTGCTGCACAATCACATTAAGTCAATGAGCCTGACTCTGCAAATCACACATCTCCCTTGAAGACGGCTGTCTGCCCATCCCTCATGAACAAATGGAAAGCCCTGAGAGGTATGTTTCAGCCAGGCACGGGCTTCATGTATCAGCAAGCGTGAGACCACAAATTATTCAAGTCTGATATGAGCCCTGAATCAAATCACAGCTTTAGAGTGGAGAGACATTTTAATGTGTGAACAGCAGGGCTTGCTGCTGCCAGGGTCACAGCAGGGAGACACTAGTATTATTATTATTAACTGCACAGTGTGAGGGTGGTCAGAAGAGCATACTGTCATGACTTGCATGGCTGATACAATAATCTGGTGAAGCACCAGTTATTACAGACTAAAAACAACAAAATTAGACTTCTTCTTATTCTTCTGTTCTAGTTCAACATAAAGGCTGAAGCTTTAAAAAAATGATTAATGATTAATAGTAACTAAAATACAAAGTATACCTGTCAGCTAGAGTTAACACTTATTCATATCTGAATTGTTTCTTAAATCTTTCATCTGAACAGAATTGCTTTATTCAAATAGCTGCACACAGCAATACACAATACAGTATTGGTAATACATTTTCATAAAAATGCTAATGCTGAGATGATGCTCCTTCTAAACTTTGAATAGCAGAGATGGCAAAAAAATGCCTTCCTTTAAAAAGTCTTTTGTTTGTTTGTTTTTTTTTTATCTTTCTACAAGAGTAAAAGATACAGTATCAGTTTGTGTCTACGCATCTTACCTTCTCTGTGACTGCGCGGGCACACTCGATGAGCTCCCTTTTGGAGAAGCTGTCGGTGGGACTGAGCTGCAGGGCTCCAGCCTTCTGGACCAGGTAGATACAGCCATGGCCCAGCTCTTGCACCCGTGTCTTTATCTGGAAACCAACCTGAAAGCACAGGCACCGGCTTACACCGCATTCTTCCTCTCATTTGTGTCACTGCGCGACACAATCAAAGTCCTGAACTGGCACGTCTCTTATCCAGCCGGTGGATGGAAAATGATTCCAAGCACCACCAGAGAGGGAATGCTGGCACTACACCTTTAATTTCCAGACTGAGATTCATGGGTGGGTGGTACTTCATTTTAAGCATCACTATA
The DNA here is from genome assembly GCA_037176925.1 of Amniataba percoides. NCBI lineage: Eukaryota > Metazoa > Chordata > Actinopteri > Centrarchiformes > Terapontidae > Amniataba > Amniataba percoides. The sequence continues at coordinate 12,019,277 of JBAJHX010000081.1, read as the reverse complement.
GGCTTTTAGATTTGTAGAGGCAAAATGTCGCTATGGTAACCAGCAGGGTTTCCAGCAGCCTGTTATATACAAGATATTGATAAGTGCTGTGTGCTTATTAGTGCAATGTTTCCATGTAGCGCTGTCCTCCGGACTACGCAGACAATCTTAAGAGGAAAGACTGTGTACTGAGAGCGATGGGTGCTGGAGGGGTATATTTCTCTTTGATCTCACACTGTCCGGAGTAGCCTTGAGGAAGAGAGTGTCATATCAAAGAACAGCAAACATCGGCTCTAATCAGTGTGTGAGTGAATACATCCGAAAGCATTTTTTGGTGTAAAATGTAGACCTAAGATGATATTTCAGTCTGACATTTCAGGGACACAATTGCAAAGAGATATATATATATATACGGCGTGGCGTGTTAAATCTTTCATATGAGCACAGAATTTCCCCCACATTCTCCAGAGAGCACGGCTTCTCACCTCCTCGGGCTCTGCTGTGGCTGCAGCGAGGCGTCCTTGGTGTGCTAGCTGTGCATAGTCCACCGTGACCTGAGAGGCAAGGCCACCGAGCTCTTCAGGGCAGGTTACTGACTTAGTCATCTGGCGACGGAGAAAACATACATCATCAGCAGAGGCAGATTCACGTTTCGTTACACCCGCTGACAAATATTGTCATTATAAATTGGAAGTGTAATGGAAAACACACAGAGCCGGGCATGGATATTGAACTGAATGTGCACTCACCATCTCCTGTGCAGTGATAGCAATGGCCTTGGAGAACTTCACCATGGTGGTCTGGTAGTCCACAAAGGAGCCCTCAGGTTCAGGAGGTGTCCCTTCATCCAGCTGTGGAGATCAACCGTTTAGTGATTATTCAATTAAGGGCTTATGTAGCTATCCTACCTTTTATCCATATTTGATCCAGGCTGTGACTGTGAACAAAATAAATGCTTTTGTAGTTTTAATTCATTCTTTTTTCCTATTGTTAATAAAATGGCTTTGTAAAATATCTTCAGTAAAAAGCTATGAATTTCTATATGATGGTATTCCTCATTCTGTATTCTATTATGAAATCTTTATTGATTGGAATAGTGGACAGTATATACAATACAAATGCTAATCAAAATTATGTTTATATTATGTGCTTATTTTAAAAATAAATATTGATATATCAAATTTATGAATTCTTGTGTACTGATATCAGTATTAACGTCAGGCTGTGGAGGATTTAGTCTATTTAGTCCATTTCTTTTATTAAGTTCCTCAATGCTATGTTCTCTTCCTCTAAAAACCAGATTATTGTCAGGGTTCTGATAGTCTATACATAGCTCGATTTATCTTTGTTTTGGCCCCTTAAATTATTCACTCTTTGCTGGCAATACCAATATTGGATGCACACCATTTGGCAACCCAAGTTCTTTTTATAGCACAACTTGTTAATTGGTATATAATTTCTTAACAATTAAAAAGCCATTAGTGAGAATATAAACCTTTTTTATGTATGTTTTCTTGTGAAGTGGTTTCACTTTATATATGCTAATGGAAATTTAATGATGGGGCAAAATGCAATATAATGGAATAAAAATAAAAGTGAAGGATAAGATCTGAGCCGAGCGTACGTGTCTGAGTATGTGGGGATCATTGTCAATTATTAAGCGCGCTGTCAACACAGTGACATATCCCCCAGCAGGATGAGTGACAGCGAACATCACCAGTGGGCTGTGGATTTAAAACTTGTCATCCACTGGACTAATGAGAGTCACCGACAAGGACACACTCCCAGCACACCCACTGTGGAGTTTCTCCTTCAGGTGGAGCTCATTTTGCCTTCAGACAAATAAGATGGGGAATAAGTGTCAACCTGAATCCATTTAAAACACCCTGCGCAGACTTCTCACAAGATCATCACACATAAATACATTCTGTAGTTCTATATAAAAAAATATACACAGACTCACCCTGCCCATGGACTCAGCGATGGACTCGACCATGCCCCCGACCATGCCCCCCTCACTGGCAGCCTCATTCAAAGTCACCATGATGTCGTCCACAGCCTCCTTCATCAGCTGTGCGGCTTCAGAGATGGCATCGTGGGTGTGGGACGCCTAAGGACAAAGTCAGCTGATTAACGTTTCTGTGACACCGTATTGGTCTAGCTAGAGGGAAATTTATCAGCTTGACAACAGCTCCCTACAGCTGGTAAGTACTCAGCGCCTCACCAGAGGACACATCAGCAGGCTGGATTCTTTCTGCTCTAAAGGCTTGTACTATCATATTTTCTAAAAATATGATAGTACAAAGTAATTATATTATTTTTTGAGTGTGAGGAACAGCAGAGCCACCCAAGAGTGGCACAGGAAGTTGTGCAGCAAACAGGTTTTTAAAAAAATCATCACTGAAATCTTGAACTGCTGTGACTTTGTTCTGTCTATGTTTAATACAAGCAAATGACTCCTAGCTGAAAAAAGAATATATAATAGACTTACAGAAGCTGATGCAAACTGACAATCTTATACTCAGCAATAAATATAAATATAAATAAATTCAGATTGTCAAAAAGAATGTGAAACATATGTGAAAGAAATATGACTGCATTCCTTTGGGATAAATATCTTATCTTATCTTATCTTATCTTATCTTATCTTATCTTATCTTATCTTATCTTATCTTATCTTATCTTATCTTA
>JBAJHX010000081.1:11971161-12011313 GCA_037176925.1 Amniataba percoides | reverse complement strand
ACACACAGAGGCAGCCACACAGGCTTTTCAGATCTCACATGTGCCCTCCGCACGCACGCACGCACGCACGCACGCACGCACGCACGCACAGCCTGGACTCCCTCACACTCACTCCCACATGCTTTTAGCCTCCCCATTCAAGCATGGCACCGCTGGCCTCTCACTGCGAAAGGCTAACACGGAACACAGGAGTGGCGAGATTGTCTTGAGTGTGTGTTCAGCCTTGCTGAGCACAGACAGGCTCTAGCCAAGGCTTCCATCTTCCTAATTAGACAGAGAGAAGTCAGTCAGGCCCGAAGCCCTGCGGGACCAGCTGCCTGGCTTCTCACTCGGGGGAGGATACGTACTCCCTCTAGCAATGCTGAATAGACGCAGCCCAGCAGTGGCATACAGATGCAGCATGGAGACATTTTGTGACATTTAAGTATAAAATCAGGGTTTTTTTTTCATAACTCAGAGAAATGTATAAAATGGTTTGGTTTACTTGCAAAGACTGCATGATATTCATTAGAAACAAATGAAGAGCACATCTGACACATATCAAGTGCTATTCCTCCTTTCACACCTTGCTGCCACAGCTAGAAGATTCTTCGCGTTGGCTGCACCTGGATCCACAGACAGAGACTTGGCAGCCAGCAGCAGCTTACTGGACGCCATGGAGATGTTCTTCAGATTGCCTATAACTTGGATCTGGTCATCTTTGCTCTGCACAGGCAAGGGAATAGGAAAATACAGAAGATTTTACACAGTATTAACAGTATCACCAACAGTTGTCAAGGGATAAAGTATTGTAAAGAATGTATTCAGTGTGTCCCTACCACCTATATCCTCTTTGCTCATTCAGCAGGGCCTCTTTAAGCCTGATTAAAGCCCAGGCGCCATGCTACATCAACTCCAATCCTTGACAATCTTTGTAAATTAATGAGCAAAATAACCAGAACAGGAACATCACAAGCTCTCATTACATCTGACTGTGTTAGCACTCTTGGGGACAATCATGGGCCTAAGTGAATTAGATGAAAAGGTCTAATCAAGAAATGACTTACAGTATATAGTAATAAAGTGACACAAAAAAATCTGCATCACAGTTTGTTCTCAGGATTAAAGACATTTGTGTTGACTTTATGTGGAAAATGCAGGTGGCGGCTGATTTGACGGAGTGAGGAGGGGTTGTATGATCATGAAACCTACTTGGGTGTGTCCTGCCATCTCAATGCCAGCATCCAGGAACTCATCAAAGTCTTGGCTGAACTTCCCTGAGGCCGCAGCCAGCTGGCTGCTTGTTCCACGAGAGGAGTGGACGACCTCGCCTGCAGAGTGGTTGAGTTCAGCTGCTGTGTGGTTCAGATCTGTCTGGGCCTCCTGGAATGTCTTACTGCAGGGAGGGAGCTTCAAAGGCAAGACACACATCAATTAGGGCACACTGTAGTAGACAGAATATCTAAAACTGAGGCAAATGGAAATAACCTGGCTGGTCATGGGCTAATATTTTAATGTTTGTGTTTAGTACAGATGTTTTCATGTAAACATGAGTACACAGAATGTCAAGAAATCCCCGAATTAAAGCCCGGACAGGACTCACAATGTCCACCAGCAGCTTCTTGCTGGCCTCTCCAATGCTCCTGAGGGCCATGTCAACATCCTTCTGGCCTGGTAGGCAATTCACACAATTATTGAGGGAGTGTGACACCGCTTTGGCCACCTGAAACACAGCACAACGCTCTGTCAGTGGACCACCATTACTCATTCTAACGATGTGCTGCACTACACAAGGTCCCAGAGCCGAGCTATAAGGGGGAAAAAACATCTCAAATGCAAATTGGGCTCACAGCGGTGCACAGTAATCCGTGTCACTAATTTATGCCGCTGTCACAGATATATGCCAAACAATATGTTTATCCCCTGAAGGGCTGCAGGAGAATGAGCAGTTTTACTCCGGCACTCCTGAGAGAGGAATACCAGGCAGGAGACAGAGCAGAGAGAAAATAGCAACGCTTAGAGGGGATGATTGTTATGGAGAAAAAAATGTTTACAAAGAGAGAGAGAGAGAGAGAGAGAGAGAGAGAGAGAGGCCTGAGAGGCACAAGATCACAACATCAACATCGCTGCCTCTCGGGTATATATTACTGGGAGCTATGCTACCTGTGCCAGTCTCTGCTGACTCTCAGCATCTCCAGGATGAACCAGGGCCTGATGGGCCTCGTGGATCAGCATGGCCGAGCCCTCCATGACACACTGGGCTGAGTCCAGCATTGCAGCTGCAGCCTGAGGCTCCTTAGTGCTGGCTGCTACTCCTCTGGCAGCCTGAGCCAATGTCCTTAAAGCCTGCGCTGTTTCTCTGGCAGCCACACCTGGGAACAACCAGCCACACGGTGAAATGACCATTAACAATTTTGAATATCATGAAGCATACCAAAAAACATTTACTATGTACCTACAGATGTTACAGAGGTGTAATACTCCACAGCTATAGAGGAAATATGATGTTCACATTCCCCTGTGTTGAACATTGTTATGTAGTGAGTGTGCAGTGAATGTTTCTGTAGGAATTAAAACTGACATTTTACCAAACACATTAATTTCAATCTCATTAGTTTCACTTTGCAGCAGTCCTGCTGAAGCAATACAAACTGAGAGGTGTGTGTATTTCCCGTCTTTGCTATAATTGTAATGGAATTGTGTGAATCAGCTGGCAGGGGCTGGCCGCACCATGCTGAGAGCAAACTCTGATACTGAAATGCCCTCATTGTTTAAATAAATAAGTTAATATAATAAATATGGCCCCACATGGGAGGTGCCCTTAACTTATTATACGTAGGGCCGAGAAGAAAAGCAGCAAATTGCATCAAATTGCATTAACCAGCCAAGTGGAGCCATTTGCTGATGGAATGTTAAATCTAGTGAAAATAAGATTAATGAGCAGCGAGCAGCACCCTGGGCCACAGCATGAAGTGCTGCCTGGGAACATTCATTGTTAGTACTGTTATTCTCTATCTGTCTTCATCTCCTCCCCTGAGATCCTCAATTGTGGGAGAATTGACGTCAAAACAGCCAAGCCATTCTAGATTCAAACACTGCTGTTTAAGGTAACAGTGAAAGCACAAATAAAGGAGTAATAATTTTCTCCTCCAGATTCATCCTCACACTCACACATGGAAAGGTTTAAAGAAATTCCTTTTGCAATAAAAAATTACGGTCAGCAAGCAATATACATTAATTATATCTATCCATTCTGGCAATGGAACTACTTTATACAAAAGTGAATTATTTAACAAAATGCTTCCTTGAACTTCTCAGTCCTGCTCTCTGTGCAGAATACACTTCTATTACCTGTATAGTGTTCATTGCCCTGTGCAGCACATGTCAACAACTGGGCCATGGAGGAGCCCACAGCCTTGGACGTGCTTCCTAAATCCTGAGCACACTTCTCCAGCTGTGTGAGCAAGAGAACACACAAATAAACCATTTAATCCACAGATGTGATCCCCCTCGTCATGTTCATATTAGATGATGCATTGCGCTGACCGTTTCCCCAGGTAGAGGCTTGAGCTGGCCATCGATGACAGACATCTTGGCATCCTGAAGCTCGCTCTTGAGCGTCTGGACAGTTTTGAGGGCAGAATCGATCTCCAGAGGACCACAGGCTTCGTGGGCCTTCAAAGACCACACACACAGACACACAAGCGCGTGTTAATCACATGCAGCACATCCATTACATAGCCTATAAGCTGCCCTCGGTATCTTTGAATGAGATCAAAGGAGTCACCTAAGTGCAGCCTTACAACATCTCACAAGAGATAGCAAGAAATTTCCTCTATCAGCGAGATGAATCATGCTATCTGTAACAGCGTTATGTACGGATACCTTCTGGGTGGCTGTCCTGAGCTCTGCCAGGCAGGTAGCCAAATTCTTCGCACACTGGCCCAGTTGCATAGCAGCTGCCTGGTCAGTCACCGTTGGGACTGCTGACTTTGCGGACGTCACCATCTTACTCCCAGGCTGAGAAATGGTGACAGAAAACAACAACAAATTCATAAGCAGTAAAGGAGCAGTTTTTGCATGTGTGTGGCGATAGTTGCTGACTGTGGTGGAGGGTCGAACCTGTAAGAAGCTCTGGCTGGCCATGATGAGGGCAAGCTGGGCGCCAAGCTCTTCTGGCTGGGCCTGGCTGCTCCTCATCCCCTGCACCAACTGGGGAATGCTGTCTGCTACTGCCTGCAATTAAAGGTAATGTACGTTTCATATCCCCAACATCATGACTGAAAGAGACATTATTTTTTAACACTTTTGTAAAAAATAACACAAGAGAAAGAGAGCATGATTATAACCTTGCAGCTGTGTACTAGCTGTTGGTGTGAGACGGTATTTTTGTTGGAGGCAGCAGCATTCTGGGCAGCTGCGATGGTCTGAGTAGCAGCAGCCGCTGCCTGTTTAGCTGCTATCTGTTCGGGAAACACAAATGGAAATTGTGTAGGCTTAAGTAAAGTAACATTCACGTTCACTCCGTGCACCATTACGCTGTCATGTTCTGTACTCAGACACAGTTGTTCCAATCAGACTAAGAGGGGGTCACAATGTGCAGGACTGTGTTGCTAAGCCTTAATGTCATGAAATGATCAGTGCTGCTTTTTTCCTTGCTGTGTCTCCAAAACTAAAAAAAAAAAAAACATAAAAAAATGTGCTGCTCAGCTCGCATTAATTCATAGACACGAGACCAGCTTTGAAGTGATGACAAGATTGAAAACAGAGGGAGAACACACTCCTTGTTGAGTGGATGAGGAGGCGAGGATGAAAAAGGATACGCAAGTATAACATTAGTAACGTGAATATACTGAGAGAAGAAGACTATGTGAACCATGTGAAGTTGTGAAGAACTACTCTTTCATATAGTGTAGTGCACTCTCTATACTCTCATTATTCTGCACAGAAGTCTGTGATTACTTTGAAGAAAAATTAAAGGGGCCAAAATGTGACTGCGACATTTGTTACATGCACACTTTAAGATCCATGACACTTTGGCCTTCACTGGCTCACACGTTTCTTTGATAGAAGCGACCATTAGCACCATTACTGTGACCATCTGATGCAAGGGGGCGGACTGAGATTCATGTCTGATGGAAGGCTGATCCCAGCCCTGGGTAATGCATAGTTTATGTGTCTGGGAAATTGAACATTGGGCGCTGTGGAGCAGAGAGGGGCTAGTCATTAGGGGCAAACTGATACCAAGGGCTAAACACAGATCTTTACACTCAGATAGTTCATTCAAAGCACTAATGGGATTTATAGCTCACTGATACAGGAAAAGAGAAATAACACAGATGAAAATACTAAATGGAGCGTGCTCGTACAAATAACTGCTGATGCATTTCATTGTTCACATTCTGGGATGTGTTTCTTTAACCCCAATGTCTAAATTCGCCATTTATTCCTACATGTTTATTTTACGGGGATGACAAAGTGGAGAAAATAGATTTTTCCGGTAAGGTGAAAAATGGAGCGGAGCGGCAAACAATGCATAGAGGACAACAAGTTGACTCCTGTGACTCACCTCTAGCCTATTCACCAGTTTTTTCTTTATTGCATTCTGAGCCGCAGCATTAGTGGCCACACGTAACCCCTCGGCTGCCTCTCTGAGTCTCTGCTGCTGGTCCTCGTTCTCCGGGTAGGCAGCTGCCCCCTGTGGGCATTCAAACACAGACACACACATATGAGCATGGTGGACACATATAACATACAGCATTAGCTATCAGACCTCAGAAATTGAAGTTTAAAAACTCACGTTGCGCAATAGATACAAAGGGGCCTTTAGCTCTGTCTGCTTTCTGACAGTTTCCAAGGAAACCATCAGTGGCAGATTCCCACTTCCTCTTTGATAATGGCAGTGATGTGGTGATTAACGTGTCACAGATCAAAAACATCCAATGTGCCATGAGCATCGTTTCACTTGCCTGGGCATTTCATACTGATAATATCCTGCTTGACAGTGCAAGGCGCTTATTAAGAGCCATGATAATGTTGCACCCTTTTATTGAGGATGCTGCTTTCTAATACATACAGCAATGGCAAAATGTGTATTCTATCAAATGAAACCAAATGAGTTCAGCTCATCTTTTAACACGGCATTCAACCGTGGCATCATGCTGCAAGAACATCATGTCAGTGCTGATAGAGAGAAAAGCTGAATAAAAAGCACAAAAACTGTTGTGGATCAAACTGATTGCTTTTACTGGTGTTAAACTAATGAGAAATCTGTCATCTGTATTCATTTGGAATAATTAAACTAGCAGACTAATAAACAGAAAAAGTAATACAGCAATAATGACAAAAACAGACAGGAATTAGATTAAGTTGCTAAACTGAAGCATAATAGAAAATGACAATATTGGTTACATGTTTAAGCAAATAATCAATCATATTTGCTGCTTTCTTCTGTGAGAGTAAACCAAGCGCACTTTTACCTTAGCAGCCTCCACCATCCGAGCTGTGGCATCAGCCAAGAGTTTGGCCGCAGCCAGCAGTTTCTTGGAATTGTCAACATCGACTTCGGCCTCTGCATCAGATCTCATGGCATTGACCAAGTCAGAGGTGGCCTGGGCTAACACCCTGGCCTGACGCACCATTTCACCTGTTTGCATATGCAGACATGCGACATGTAAGTGCATAAAGAGGCAGATGGCCCACATGAAGGTCAAGATTATTCACGTTTGTTTTGGGGTTTTTTTTTTCAATGAGGACTGTCTGGGTGTTGTGCAGATTGTTGTAGATTTATATTGATTTCGACAGCCAGAACTTTCTTGAATGTGATTGTTACATTTCAGAGGTGTCATCGTCCATTAAGCCACTGGAACAGAGGATGTTCTTCTTATGATGAAGGAATTCCCAAACAAACCAAGAGAAAGAAACAGCAGCACACTTTGTCAAATTTGTGTCAGGTCAGCAATACATCAGCGTGGTTGGACCCAAACACATGCTGATATTTTAACTGCCAATAGCACCTCAGCATGACGTGCAGTGGTGGAAGAGAAGTAATATTATTTCTCATTTTACAATGTTACAGATATATTACAGGGGTATTATCGCTGATGCATTAACACGTGAGCAAGATTTTCATGGGGGTTGGTTATTTTGTTATAGAAACGAGTGTCTCTATATAAACCAGTCAGAAATATTGCAAGTATCAGCACTAGATACCCATATACCTATACACTATATATTTGAGCAAATACACTTACAGTAGTTCTATTTCACCAATGCAAATTTTTGTTTGTGGGATATGGACACAATCTTCTGCCTCCAAATTTTACATCATATCAGTATATATCATTGTATTTTTTGGATGTTCAAATGAGACTGTAGAGATAACCAAATAACCAATGGAAAATGTCTATTTTTGTTTAATCCGCTACATGAACACCTAAAAAAAAACACCCAGATGCGTCATTCACAGTAAATGACGCAGAAAATCCTGTAGATCCGATATTGAGTAAAAGCAATCCCGTTTGCTGATTTGCAACAGTGCTCACAATGGCCTCATAGCATCAGAGAGCTAAAGTGATACTCAATTCAGCAGGAACGGTATCACAGAGTGTCTGACAGTTGACAAATTAATATCGTTTCACGGTAAATATCATCATATCACCAAACCATAGTGCATCACTAAAACATTTCTGGGAGCGTCGTAGTCTCGCTGAGTCACATCATTGTTTTCACCTTCATGAACTGTTATAGCTGAAGGTTTCCAATGAGTCATCCTCTTTCATACAAATGAAAGTCTTTGGAATATATGTAACATCTCCCCACACACCTGCTATAAAAAGCTGTCTTTCCCAACACCCACCTCCAGCTCGAAATAACTTACCCAGAGATGTCTATGAAAGACAAGACATCTAGGTGCTTCACAATGTACATCCAGTGGCCTTGGAAATCAACAAATACCACCAGAACAAACTTTAAATGCTGATCTGTTGCCACAGATTTGATTTTCTGTTCTTGCTGATTCATAGACAGCAAAAAGTTTGTCCTTCCAAAAATTCCCAAGTCATGTGGTTCCTTTTAAGTTTCAAAGCCTCCCTGATGCTGACTGAGACCAGATTGAGAGCTCTGTAGTGGTTTTGGATGACATGTTTGCTGCAACCCCTTGAGAATTGGCTGGGTTTGGAAATTCTTCAGCCTCATGGCTCGAACCATAACAAATAGCCTGTGCTTTGAAAATTTCAAAAGGATTTCTTTAGATCTCTTAACATGGACACAAATACGGACAGTACCTTGAGGCCCTATTATGCAGTCAAAACACACGAGCGTAAGTCGAATGAAAGCAGGTATTCACCTGATTTTTGTTTTTACTGTTCAGTCCTTGTAAGTAAACATTTTCATAAACTGAGAAGACACCAAACAACTTTAATTGAAAGCATTTTGAACTGGCTTTCACCCACAACACTGTCTAGAGCCTAGAGCACTTCTGTCTGTACGTACCAGCATCACCCATGGATGTGAAAATGTTCTCTGTCACGTTCATGATCGTGTCCGTGGCCTGGTCGTAACGTCCGATGGGCTCTCCGCAGCTGGCGTAGTGGCGGACGTGCTGCAGCAGGTCGCTGAGGGCCTGGCTCACCACACCAGCTGCCGCTCCGACTTGCTTCAGCAGCTCGCCGTCGTCACTGGCCGAGCGGCAGGCCTTGACGCACGTTTCCACGGAGCGGTCCACCAGCTTCCCTGCCTCGACAAGCTGCTCCTGACACACTGGGGAGCTGATGGTTGGGCTCACCACCTGCACGAGACACGCAGTTGTTGGCGGAAACTCAGCTGAGCTGAGGACTAACACGATGTGAGACAGATTATATCTGGAACTCTTGTTATAAGTTAATACAAGTCTTCAGGTCTTTTTTGATGTGAAACATAAAGTGGTTATTCATTAGTTTCTCACCAGTATGACATAAGGACATGTTTCTGAATAAAAAAAAAAACAAAACTCAATATTGCACATTTGCATAGTAAACTGTGACAAAAGCTACAATGGCCAGTGTCATTCATTCTGTTTGGATGATTTCCTGACTGTTGGTATGTCCTTTACCTAGCAGCTGGGATGAACAAGTTTTAGATCCGTACCTTGGTGCAGGCTACCAGCTGCGAGGTGGACAGGGCACACTGAGTGGCAGCTGCAATCACCCGGTTCTGCAATATGGTGTCCTCGGCCACCTGGGCCACGTTCTTGGCCTTCAGGACTAACATAGCAGCTGCATTGGCCACTGCTTTGGCCAGATTCATCAGGGTGTCCTGCAACATATTAATCAATGTCCTTCACTGAAACAGAGCACAGCTGCGCACATGTGACTGAAGGGACCCAGAAAGTAAATGGTTTTTAAACTCATTTAGTTGAGCTGACATAGCATGAATAACAGCAGTGAAGCAATAAAAAATAGTTTCAGCAAGAAAGGTTATGGTGAAATTTAGGAGGTGAATAACAAATGATATCTGTGTTATCAAGTAAGGGATTTGAATAGCAAACTACAGTGATATTCATACAATAGAAAAATAGTGAATATGAATGATACACAGTATCATGCAGATATACAGTACTCACACTGAACAGCATATCTCGCAATGTTTGAATTATACACGATGTATAATACAAGGCTAAACGAACTAAAAAATGTGTAAGTGGAAGGTAAATTAACTTCAGTGTAAAAAGCATAAATGAGGTAGGCCGTGAAGGCCACAGCTTAGCTAATGGATGTCTGACACGCTTGTCCTTTTACTACTAAAAGTTCTCCCTCTGACACTTTCTTATTAAATCCACATACAGTAAGAGTCTAACAATAAAGCCTGACGTGATAGCCTAAGCATGTATTGACATTTTTAAATGAAGCCTGAGAGCGTGTGTGTGTGTGTGTGTGTGTATCTTCCTGTTTGGCCAGCAGTGTCATAGAAACAGTGAGTGGGTGGCGTCCAACCTGGAACTTCTCATCGGTCTCGCCCTCCCCCATGTGACGGAGCAGGTCCCCGCTGGCCTGTCCGATGCTTCCTGCCGCAGTCAGCACCGTCTGTCTGGGCTGTGTGAGGATGACATCACCACATTCATAACACTGGCCCGCCCGGGCTGCTCTCACACAGGCCTGCGTGAATTATCTAAAACAGACTTCTGGATCAAAAATCATCCCAGCAAATCTATCATCCTCACTGGGATGTTACAACAACCGCATGTGGCTTTGTGGCTACCGGGATTACAGTGGTGAATGAAGTCCAAGTCAGCGCAATAATCAGTGGGCGTCTCACCTCAGCAGCTGCAGGCTCAACAGATCTGAGCAGATCTGACACAGCTCCTGCCAGCATCCTGGCAGCACCCATGAGCTTGTGTCCACTGCCCACCTCATCGTCCATTAACGCCGCTAGCAGCTTGACACCCTTGGACATTTCCGTGAGGTTGGAGGAGATGGTGGTGATGGCGCAGCCCACCGCCGTGTAGTCCGTTTCCATGGGCTCACCTGCGAAGGATTGATCGCCGTCATTGCAAGCTACACCACTGCTGTACATCTTAATTTGTTTGTGCCGCTGCCACATTGATTTAGCCACTCCATGGGGCAGCTTGCATGTCATATGCTGTAACACACACATCAGCGTCAGTGTCATAATTAGAATCTATTTGAAATGGTTCCACGGAGATGAGCACGCTGATGGAGCAAGCGGCCGCGAAGAAGAAAAACTTTGTACGAGACAGTGGTGGGAGAATAACTGCAACCAAACAGATGGTGAGGTAAGATTAAAACCATGCAAAAGGCGGGTAGGAACTTGACTGGCGTCGTGCCAAGCAACAGGGGGAGCAGAGAGAGAGACACGGCCAGGAAATTGAGCTTCAGGACAACAAGTTCAAAATTTATCTATCAGTAGAAATATTTATGGGGGGGAAAGAGGGAAATGTATTTTTGTTTAAATCATCATCAGTGAGAGCTTAACACTGACTTGGAAAACATTTTTATTGATTCACACCTTGTGGTTACAGTAATGTAAAGGCAAACAACATTTTTTTTAGTAACGAGGCAGTTTCCTAGGGAGCTTTGTCCAACACAGACCTCAGTAAGTGAAAACTGAAAATGATAGCTTATTTCATCCTTGAGCTGTTTAGTATTCTCCTGAGCACTCACCTGCAGTGAGATTGACCACAGATGCTGTTCCAGCGGTGATGGCATCAACCTGAGAGTGGATTTCATGTTTGGATTCATCCACTTTGTTCTGAACCCAAACCCTGGACGCCTTTCAGTGGAGGAGGAGGAGAAGGAGAGCTATTGGCTTTCATCACAGTGGGTGATTTTCAGCTCATATAAACTTTCTCGTGCAGGATTAAAGGACTACGGCTGCACTACACCTACGGCTTTAGAAACATTTGAGCATTAAATAAAGCTGCCATATTTACAGTCAGTTTTATATCCTAACTTCATTTGAGAAATATGATGGAGTTTTTTATGTGATGTGCATGCTTAATTCTATCTAATCTGGGTTTTCTTTGCAAAAGACTGTAACATCACAAAGCACACATTCATGAATGTTGGAAAACTGAGGAGCTGCTGTAAATGGTCGGACGTGGAGGAGTAGTGTCTCTATCTATGCTGCATCCATCCTTAAGTATTTTTCAAAACTGTGCAGTAAATGGTAAGGCAACTTACCAAGTCATGGCCCAGTGGAGGCAGATTATCTACATATCCCAGGTCAGCCTGAGCCTGCTGCACAGCCTGCATACTGCTGTTTATTGTGCCCATCAGGGCCTGCTGGGCAAGACTCTGAAAATGACAAAAAAAGACAATGTGCAAATGACAAAAAACAATCTACTTACATGGTATGCATTGTATGAGGGTGCAACTGTGAAACTCTGTGAAATAATGATAAGCTTTTAGTGTGAGTATGAGAACCTTTTCATTCCTCATCTCACTCACAGCCCTATTCATATTGTTCATTGTGGGTCATTGTTGACAGCAGGAACCATAAGCAATATTTCAAAAGCTGTAGATCAGATTTATATATAAAGGAAATGTGAGCATGATGTACTCAACACTGTGTTCTGATATTAAAAAGGCAATAGAGAACTGAGCACAGCTGCAGCAGCATTTTTTGGTCCCTGCAGTTTAATTTATTTGGTTCACAGACAGTATTTTAATTGTCCAGATTGGCCCAAGGTGGGGTACCATGATTTCCTGTCTAAATGTGGTGAAACAGGGTGAATAGGACACCACGTTTGTTTGCAAGAGAAAATGCTCTTACTCACCAGCGGGGGCATGTGTCCTCTGTGCATCTGCCCTGTGGTGATTTGCTGCTGGGCAGAGGGCATGCTACCCACATTGAATGTGTCAGGGCCGCCAATAGACCCCGACCGAATTATACCTGGAAGTGCTACCGAGCCGTGCTCCACACGGCCGACCCGATTGAACTGCTGCTGCAAAATTGTAGACCTTAAACAGAAGGAAAAAACTGTTGGTAAAGGGATGTTGAATTTCACACTTAAACACATTCTAATCACTAAGTTCATTTTTAACTTATGTATATTCAATAAAGATGCACAGATGCAAGCAGATGCATTCAAACCTCAGAATCTATAAGAGCAAGCTTGTGGAAAGATCAGTAACATACATGAAAGACAAACTAAGAAAAAACACTGCATTAACTATGTGAATCAGTGTTGATACCTGCGTAATGATTTTCATCTAATCATCTAATCGTCTGTCTTTCAGTTTTCAGATCTTTCAGAATTACAAATGATCTTATTTCAAGATACCAGTCTGTATGTCTATAGTTGTCTTATGCTTTGAAATCCAACTTATGGAGGTGTTCTGAAGTTAAATATTTTCCTTTGTGGTCCATGTGAGTGGACCTTTATTTTCTGTTATTTGTTCCAGATGATAACGCAACTCTTACATAATTATAATTAAAACAATTATCATACTAACAACTGTTCCCACAGCAAGTGGGCATTATCAGAAAAAATATTGTACAGAAAAATGTCTGTTTTCCTGCCCAGCTCAACAGATGCTCCTGACTCCATTGGTTAATTATGGCCTGTTTTGAGAGGCAGCAATTATGTTTTTGTGCTGAGAACCACAACATGAGTCAATTGGCCCATGAGCAGCAGGAATATGATGCCCCATTCTGCCAGCAAGCGGTTTCACTAAGAGCCATGTGGATTTCCAGTGACAACAAATTTCCAAGCTCCGTGTGATAAGCCCCGGCCCACCAGCATTACCTTAAATTCCATCATGAGCAGCTTCCAATTAGATGATATTTTAACTGGTGTGATATCTTAACTTTCAAGTGCAGTTCTCTTTTGTAAATTAAGCTGATTATTTAGTGGCTTCACCCTGAGGCAGTTGCTTCGGCAAAATCAAAACAACGAGGAAAAAACAGAGCACACAGAGAAGCAATTCAACAAATTGTATTCTGGAATATTGAGAACGCGTGTTATTTTAAATTTGAAACGGCTGTTTTTGGTGTTTAATTCTAACATTACCTCTCTTGTGGGGTGTGCTACTGTTTGCCAGATGGGCAGAAATGTAATTACATGCACAATTAAACAGTGAGGTTTGAATTCATGATGATCGACTCTGTCTGTGCTCGCTGGATAAGAATGGTCAGCATTTTCCTGCACTTAGCAGCCCACACAGAAGATTGTGTCTCACTTCTTAGGGGACACTGATTCCTCCAGCATGGTGGATTCCTCATCTCCCTCGAGGCCAAAACGATCCTTACTCTGCTTCTGTAAAAAGCAGAGCAGCGGACATCACAGCGAGCAATGTAGGATAAATGTACGGAAAATGAGCTGTATGCCATATTGAGACACTTAATTTTTCGTTACTTGCCTTCTTAAGAATGATATCAATGTATCCAGCAATAAGTTGGGATATCTGCTCTCCCTCTGTAGTCTGGACAGAGTAGTAACTCTCCTGGTACTCTCCGAAATCCTGTTATGCAGAGATGCAGTGCAAATTATTTAAACACAATATGTCATTGCTAAAACACTCCATACCTGATATAAAGGAAAATGCCTTACTGGGTTGTGGTTCTGAATAAACATCATTATTTCTACCCATAATGAAATGAGAAATTGACTGGCTTCTACTGCGCATCCTATTCATGCAGAGCTGATTGAAAATTAGATGTAGTGAATCTCGAAAGTCGCTTTAAAGCGCACTACAAGAACGAGGGGGTGAATATTTTTAGTTTAAATCAATGTTGGCAAATATACCTTAGAGTATTTTTTTTTTACATTTGCATAATCTATTAATCTTTAAATGAAGTGCTCCTCTCCAATACTGGAGAAAAACAGACAGTACTGTTGCCAACAGCTGGTAAAGAAAATTGAAAAAGCTTTCAGATAAATAATACATCCAAATTCTTCCCCGGGCATCTATTGTTAAATCAGATGAAATAGCTGGCTAGCCTGCTCAAAACATTCAATATTAGAGTCTGAGGTCTCAACCAGTTATAGGATGCTGTTTGTGCTGGGAAATGAAAAAGCCTGAATATGTGATACTGAGCTGTGTAAATCACACTGTGCACTGAACATCTGAATATGTACACAGGATTAGCAGTATATAACATCTAAGTCTCTAAGTAGTGCTGAGGAGTTGAGGCAGAGAGTGGCACAGTACCAGGGTGAAGCTCTTGGGCGAGGCAGCCCATCTCTTGACTGTTGTCAGGGGCCACTCCTGCACCACATCCTTCGTCTTCTCATCCACTCGCATCACTGACTCTTTGGTTATCCCCAGCAGCCGCGGGACCAGCTTATTTTTACCCTTCATCTTTTCCTGTCAGACAGGGAAACATCAGAAAACATTTATGTCGGTGCTGCACACCTACACAGATGATTCATTCAAGGCGCGGACGCAAAATCGTTGTGCCATTCTGCTGGTGCTGTGGTAATACACATGCTGTGTCCGCGGCTTAAAGCCCCCAAATGGAGGAGGAGGAGGGCAGCTGCGAACTGACCCAGCAGAGTTCAACCTTGTTTAACTGCTGCTTTATTGAACAGGGTCTCCACAGGCTTTAGTCACTGTCAGCACACCAGCGTGGTGCTTCCACCAGCTCTCTGCCTGACCAGATCCACTGCCCTCCACTCTCTGCCCACTGAAAATCTATTACAGCTCACTTCAGAGACTGAGCCTACACTTGGCTCCCCTCCAGTGCTGCAGAGAACGACACAAAAATTAGCGGTTTGTAGAGGGGGGAGTTCAAAATACACACATTTTTATGTCTCCGGGCAATTGTTTTTTTTATCACTGGGTCAAAATGAAGAGCTCTGAGAAACGCCAATCAGTAGAGTGACTTCCAGGATCAGGGACTTAAACGCAAGGACAAATAACATTATTCTAGTGGTCATGCTATATTCACACAAAGGTTTATTAAAAACCTCCATTGTTTTGGTTAAGTTACTTGAACGTCATAATTCTCAAGGCTGTATTCAAAGAGGAAGTTGCATTTTCTTATCTTAAGTGGGTATGGTATTATTATAATATTATTCTAAATAGTTTAACCTTGATTATTGTTTTGGGATGTCTGCTTGTGTAAAAAATGACAATAACAGGGGGAGCCTTTATACTGTACATAAAGAGTTATTTAGTCCCCATGTCGGTATTTCCATATGTGTGAAGTTCACAGTGATAGAGGGCTTGCCAGCCTCAGACCCACAGTGATTAAAGACTGACAGATGAGAATTGGAAGGTCACAAGAAACTGGCAGATATGCTTCAACAAAGCCAGGTCTGTGCTTTTTGCCTCTGCTTGCATCAAGAGCAGAGTGCAGCTGGAGTGAATTATTTAACAGAGAATCTCCATCACTGCATCTCCTCATCGAACACAGACAGTGCTTGTGCACGCGGATGCACAGGCAGTCTTTCACGCGCGCACGCGCGCACACACACACACACTCACAGATAATCTGAATCCCGCAGTCTGCTTTAACTACGAGGCCAAACATTCCATTTATCGTCCATTAAGACCACAGCAGACAACTGCGCTCTTCCTCTTTTCTCCCCTCTTTCCTGCAAGCTCGTAAGCAAATGGGCTGCTGTCAGAGAGCTTTTATAATACCTGCTGGTGGGACTTCATCCCATTCGCATGCTGCACTTCCATTCCACTTTTGTGCTCGCCAAACCAGAACAGAACAGAATTGCTATTGTCACAAGTATTCCTCTGCGCCAAGCGTGCTGCTGAACTGCTTCCACTCCGAAGCCTCCGATTTGGTGTGATGACGGGGGAATGTGTGTTTCCAACAAGCTTTCCTACCTGTTTGACAGCGCGCCGCATATCAGAGCAGCTTTTTAATCACCAGCTGCCACTCATTAGTACCGAAGCATTACGTGCCTGTTCTTTGTAACCACATGTGTCATTAACAACTGAGTCTGTAATTACTTAATGAAAATTCTGTTTTTGTTTACACATATTTGGTCCTGATCTGTATCACATATGGCAACTCCGCACTGTTTGTACTGTAAGTGAACTGCCTAGATCTGCAAATGTGACAAAATTACAGCAACAATTTTAAACATTGAAAGAAACACACTTTATGTGGTCATAAAACAAGTGTGTTTAAAATAAGTACCACTGAAATGTATAAATATAGCTCAATGCACACAACTAATGCAGGCACAAAGGCTCAAAGTTGAACCAGCATACTGCAGACTGTGATGGATGTTTGCAATGAGCAGTTTGGTTTTACAGCTTGCATTTATGTTTTCTTAAAATGATGTTTGGCCCACCTGGAGGTTTGTTTGCAACCTGTAAGATTACCTGACTGCTTGTGTATCTTCTCCCATCTGAGTCCTGTTTAGCAATGTTTGCAGCTTTTTAAGGTCTTATGCAATTAGCTCTATGGCAAATGTAAGTTTTTTGTTGGATTGTAAGCATACTGCATGTGGTGCTTATGAATCAAATGTATGCAATACATTCAAAAACACAACCTTTCCTGGTATGAATTTGCATGCTTTTAGCTCTTACCTTCACCAGGAAGAAGGACACTCCATAGGTCTGCAGGGACCTGGCGAGCTTCACATACTTGACTTTTGCCTCAATCTCTGTCATCTCTCCACAGTTTTTATGTTCCTGGACAAACAACAGCAGTTACATCTCCAACTCGTTAGACTGATCATTACATGTGTTACAGGTTATGTGATCTACATCTTATGTATTTTGGCGATTTATGCCTCAACAGGGAACAAATGACTATAATTCCCATGGGCCCGCCCACAGTTTCAAACACATAATTTTCCTTAAATGCAACATTGGAGTGATGTAATGTACATACTTGGAATATTTTCTTCTCGGACCCCCTCTGCTTGATGTACTCTTTAGGTAGGAACTCCTTCAGGCTATGGACATAAATGACATTTTTACTTGGTTACCCTTTTGAGCTACAGGCATTTCCTTTTCTATGAACATACCTCTACATATGAGGTCACTCTTGCCCTACTGCCTACATATCAGAAAACAGTTGTAACAGCTGACACCACCCCTGAGCTTTCCACTGGAGGAAATCCCTCAAGTAACGGCCTACGCTGGAGCAGGAGATAACCGTTGTATCTATATATGCACAGCTGTGAAAGGAACATGTGAAAGCACAACACGCCATACAGAGCTATTGTGATCATATATAAGAATAAGAACAAGCTTACTCCAGGAATCCAGGCTTGTGTTTGTGCTCCACGTGGGGTCCAAACTGGATCTGGGCTTGGATTCCTGCAAACTCACAGGCTTTATCAAAGGAGACAGGGTGGGATCCGTTCAATATATCATCCCTAGCCTGGAAGAGACATAAAGAGAGGCAAGAAAGGGGGGGAGTGTAAGAAAACACACATCCAGGAAAAGGATAGAAGTACAAAATGCATGAGAATTATCTAGAATTCACTCAACAGAGCTCCATAATGAGCAACCCATTGTGTGCTTTGAATGCACTGTAGCTTCAGAGGGGATGTCTTCAAAATGAATGACTAAGTGTATTTCTAGAGCAGGGACATCATAACTGAGACTCATCCACACAGGGGAGCCAAATAAGATTTGTTTGTGACAATAAAAGCCATTCTGCTGGCTTTCAAATGTAGCAGCTCCAACAATTTGTCATCACAGCCCCATTATGTGTTATTAAAAAGGAAAACACATAACAGAAATGCATCAGTCTTTCACAACATCCCATCTGCATTACAGAATGGCCCTCAATATGTTGTTAAGAAACCTAATGAATGTTTTTTTCCTGCTGAGGAAAACAAAAAAAAGTCTTATGCCCATTTGGTGCTGCTGAGACATCACTTATGTTTCAATGCATTTTCAGCCAGGCTGTCTACATTATCTTCACCATTTAGGTAGATGGAAAGGGAGAAGCCCTTGTTGACATCTTTCAAATGGTTGTCAGTATGTGCTGTTTTCTCCAGGGGGCAGTCAGCTCTCTCTCTTTCTCTCTCTCTCTCTCTCCTCACTCTTCTCTCTCTTTTTTTCTCACTCCGTCTTTCTAGTTCACTGCTGCAAAATTAATGGCACCAAAAGCCGAGAGGCCTTGCTGACAGTGAGAAAGGCTCCATCAGTGCTTTTAGCATTAGTATATCGGTGTGCAGTGTGGACCCAGCTCACTCTTACGTCCAATTACATCAATGAAAAACTAAGCAGCAGCTTACTGCTGTAATGAGGACAACAATGTCCTCTGCTCACAATCCAGATCTTTCCCTAGCGCAATTCACAGTGGAGTACAAAAGCTCTTACTGAATACAAGAAGACACTCTAAAATTAGCCCTCACACATGCCATTCATTCTGGTTCACACAGCTCACAAAAAGGTGTTATTATGAAATAAGATATTTGTCAGCAATAGGTTGAAATGTTTATATTTTAAAATAAGTATAGCTTGGTTGATGAAGACACACAGAGACCTGGAATATGGCACAGTCTCTGTAGATATCAATGTTTTAACATTTTCACTGTGTTATTTTGCAGCTAATGTTTTACATGCCCGGTAGCTGTCATCATGTTTAAGGATCGCCTTTGTTATGTGTTTGCATATGTTAAGCCTATTCTGGGTTTCAATAAAATCAGATGTGCTAACTGAAGCAATCTGATAATGATAATGTAAAAGACATATTTTATCAGTTTTTGCTCTCATCCTCAATTACTGGAGATAAAATGACTCTGGCAATATCCAGGAGAGGGGTAAATGCAACAGTGACCCTGCAGCCAGAAACCAAAGTGGGTTCATTTGCAACTGCTGACTTTACTTAGTGGGTCCGGAAATGACGGAAAAAGCCCCTTTCCAAGGCTGAGGAGTGTGAGGTTATAGTGGCCGTACTTTACTCTGGCACAAATATGACTGGAAGTTACAAGTCAGCTGTGAATACCAGTGAAGCTTGAATGAAACAGTAGTGGCCCAAGAAGTGCCCAGAAATGTTAAAATACTCAGCTTCCCTTATTATACAAATATATATATATATATATTAATAAGTTTGGCATTGCAATTATACGAGTTTCCTTCAGTTGTAAAGACACACAGAAAAGTTTACAATTAACAATGACTTATTTATTGTCCAGGTCATTTCTAATCAATGAGCAAAGATCATATTAAGCAGCCAGCTCACAGGTATGCTTCCCTATTTGGTTAAGCAACTACTTATTTATTCCACTATGACTGTCAACAGACAGGGCAGTGAGGAAGAGACCCTGAATTCCTCACAGCGGAAATGACAAGTGATACAGGCACTGGTTCTGGGACATTTTAATAGAGCTGCATGAGTGGAAGTGAAGCACAAGACATCAGAAGCTGTGACACATACAGCCTGAGGCTGCAACACTGAGGTCAACCAGTCTACCACGGCCCAGCAGAGCACACAGAGTATAATAGAGCCTTAAAAATAAATGCTGACATAGGGACACAACTGGAGCAACTGAAGCACACAGTGTTCGATCAGGACGGTTGCTAATAAATCGGCGAGTAAAGCAATAATCGGCTTCAGGATCTAGACAACCTCTGACCCTTCTTTCTCATCTATTAATCAGCATTGTCCATTTTCCAACAGAGCACGAATGCTTCACACACACTCAAAAGGCAATCACGAACTCTTACAGGACTACTGATGGAAAAAAATAGGATGAAATGATGGTGCATTCTGAGGGAGAGCAGGTCCCTCTGATTTAAAAGACAAATTCTTAACCTGCTCCTGCTTTGAGCTGTGCTGTCTTGAGGCACAATACTACACACACAGAATCTACTTAAATGAGCAGAAGTAAAAGCAGAAAAGCCAAAGAGGACACACAGGACGATGCTATTGCTACGGAGGTTTATCCTGGTCTTAGCACAAATACATGACAGAAAGGGAGTGGCCGAGTAGTAAAGGAGATTAGTCTGTTACTGGCAGAGCTTCCATTACGTGTGGGCGTGTGTGTGTGTGTGGGTGGGTTTGAAATCATGGAGGCTCCAAATCATTAATGAATATTTGAGATCATCGCTGATTCACGGGGATGCTCCATCAAAGAAATGCCAGCAGTAGTGTCATCATCTGAACAATTACCCAGAAGCGCTGAGTTTCTGAGGATTACACAAATTGTGAATGATGGATGCTGTTAAAAAGGGAAAAGCTGTGTGAAAAAATAAGAGGAACAGAAAAGAAAGAGGGAGAGAAGCCTGGGGTATGTTCCACTCTGCTAAAGATCTCTCTTCTGGCTCTGTTTGGCCTTTTTAACACAATGACAAATTAGAGCCGCTGCCATGTGAGGAGTCTCTGTGATGGGCCTGTGTAACAATCCGAGCGTGTGTCAGCGAGAGAACGAGGGAAAGATGGATGAGGAAGGGCAACGGAGAGGCAAGAGGAGGCGGGGGCAGGGGGCGGGGTTGTTATTGTGAAAGGAAATATGAGTCTGTGTTGAGAGGAGAGCATGATATGCACTGTGCTGTAATGTGTGCCAGGGTAGCAGGGTGGGGATCTGCGCGATTATGTCAGGCTGTGTAGGAGATGCAGAGGGAGTGGAGACAGGCAAACTGGAAGGGAGGGAAACTGAGGGTAAGAGAAATAGAGGCAAAAACAGGAACAGACAGATAGAAGGGAGGAGAGCAGTCGAAGCAGACAGAGAGGGTGGGTGGCTGGGTGTCTTTTATGTACATATTTAGGAGCTCCCAACCCAGCAGGGATTGAAAAGACGGATACATATTGCAGGCATGGTATATAAGCAGCATATCTGGGTGAGATCTGTTTTCACTGGCGCCTTTTTTTGTTTTTTTTTGCGGGAGAGCATACAGCAATTGTTACAGTATTTCTTCTAAAATAATACGTCGCAACTGTTTCTGTGAGTGTATCAACTCTCTCCCATGCACTCCCCTCAGACACATCTGTACCTGTGAGTCCAGGTGTTAGTGGGAAGCTCTCCTCCCCAGGCTGGAGGAGGGTTAATGTGAATGCAGTGATGTGTGCAGTTAGCAAACCCTGACTAGTGCGGTACTGGACTCAGCTGACTCCCCTCAGGGAAACCCCCGGTGCCAGCAGGGCTCCCACGGTTTGCGAAACTGGTTGAAATAGCGCTGCTGAGTACACACACACACACACTCACAGAGAGACAGAATGAGAAAGAAATAACCTAACTTCAGCAACACACACTGCTACATACTGATTTAACCCTACAGAGCAAACTACATCTCTTTCCAACCAGATACACGCTGAATGCTGGGCAGACAGGAAGTGATTAGAGGCTGATGTGACTCACTGCCTCTCCTAAACCTCATGAACAAGCACTGTACTAAAGATATAACCTCTTCAAACCTACTGAATCACTGGTTGGTCAGTCAGGACAAACTTACGCTGTGTGCAGTTGGTCACTGTTCAAACCCGCACAACCTTGTTGGAGAACAAATATGGTGTGTCAGGCTGAATTTTCAGAAATTATGCTCAGGACATGTAGAATATTTCCACTGTGGGGGAATAGTGCGTAGAGTTTTGGGTTAGGATTACAGTCAGTCTAAACATTGTGAGTTGAAAAGGTGGAATAAGCTGATGAAAATTTGTTTGAATGAGATGATCATCTGACCTTAAAGCTACTTTGGGCCGCGTTGTCATTCACACATTGTGCAGCTTGTGAGCTTGCCAAAATGCGAACAACAATGGTATCTTATGAGACCGAGGGGAGTGCATGGGAGAGAGTTAATGCACAAAAAAGGAAGTCACGTGACATAGTATTTCAAAAGAAACACGATAACAAGTCCTGCATGCTCTACCACACGATGGGGTTGCAAAGCTCGTCCAGTGGTGCCCTTCCAGACAGAACACAGCCTTTATACGCAGTGATTCATACTGCTGTGCCATGAAACAAATCAAACCTGTCTGGACCACATCCGAGCCTCCCACATTTCAGTCTGTCCAGACCTGGCTAAAACTCTGATACAGGCTACAGCATAGTTACTGAGACTAATCACATGCAGTCTCATACTGCTAAAGCAATATATAACAATATCACCCCAAAATATTGCAGTGTAATTCTGCATGTAATGCTACATGTAACTAATGCTTGGCCATCATTTTTGCAGGTTGGGCTGTAACAAAAAAGTAGTAGGTCACCCTCTCTCTCCACTGTATTTTTATTTATTTATTTTTTTGCAATGCCAGCACAAAGGTGTGCATAATTGCTTTACCTGAACATAGAGGAGGTTTAGCTGCACAGGGTCCCGCGAGTCCACGTTCTGGTCCGAATAGAAGAACTTGCGCCTGAGCAGCAGTGTCTCGCTTTCCTCCACCCCCTGCTCTCTGAACGTCCTGCTGTGGTCCAGCCAGTTCACTGCCCAATCAATACACACACTCTGTTATCACACGCGCTGAAATGAATAGGCGTTCACTTCACACAGATGTTACGTGAGGAGGACACTGGTGGTGAATTAAAATGTTGGGAAACGTCAGAGAGGTGGACAAATCAGCTTAGACAGACAATCTACCAAATTAATCACGGGGAAGTGAACATCTTAACGGGACATAAATAGTGTCATTTGCATTATTTTCTGCTGAGACAAGAGCTGGTTTTCAGCCAAATTTGGAAGGTGCATTATATAAATATATATATTTATGTGTGCGTGTATGTGTGTGTGTGTGTGTGTGTATATGTGTGTGTGTATATATATATATATACACACATATACATTTGCATGTTTCATAATTTAATTGGTGTCTTCTGGGCAAAAGATAACAGTGGCAATTCCATTAATCTCTGATATGGCAATGCCATAAATTAGACTTGAGTGATAAAGTACATGACCACATGATGGATTCATTAATGTGAAAATAAGAAACGGACATAAAGCCATCAAGTTATCTTTTGCATGTTCACACTCACAATCATCATCTGTGTGCAGTTTGGCTTTGAGCTTCTCCATCTTCCTCTCATCTCGTAGCAGCAGCGTTCGGTCTTTCTTCAGCGTCCCCATCCCTTCCTCTTTCTTGTCCTCTGCCACCTCTTGAATGAGGGAGTACTCCTCATAGTTGGTGATTCCTGGAAAAAAAAAAGGGGGCCGCGAGTTACAGCCAGGAGACTCTCAGAGGAGGAGACGCCTCAAACCCAGCACGACAGCGATGTGATAGAGAAAGCGTCTCTGCCATTCTCCCGCACTCCCTTTTTATCTCCTTCTCTTTGAAACTGAAGTGAAGGCGAGCTGGTACGGAGCCAGCTAACTAAAATGGGAGCCGAGGAGGGGAGGAAGCCAAGCAGAAAGACCTACTCTAAACAAATATTTTCCAATAAAGCTATCTGCCAGGCACACATCCCTCTCCTCCTCACCCAATTGAGCTTGATAGCAGCCTATTATAATTGAAATGTACTGCTTAGGGAACACCTCTGTGACAGGAGAGGATGGCATGGTCTTGGCCTTCGAAAGAGCGCTTCAGCGTTTATTAGAAACAAGCCTCGAACATCCATCGGGCTCTAAACAAAAACTGATTAGGACTTCATCAAGTGTGCATGAACGCTCCTGAATGCTTAACAAATTCTGCTGTTTAAATATGAATTTAATGCCAGAAAATAATATAATGCATCTCCATGTAAAGTCAAGATGTAGGCCTGGGACTAAAAATAAAATTCACAATGAATAATTCAAGCCTTGGACAATGGCTTGATAAGATATATATTAGCAGTACTCTGAGACCATCACCTACCGATTCTACTGCATATGGTGACAAGAAGCTCTCCCACTGTTTTTGAGTCATCCACCATTATGGTTTTAACTGCTCCATCCAGCATTTTGATCTTCTGGGGCCTCTGTTTCTTCTTATATTCCAAGATGTCCTGAGAAAACAGGAGAAGAAGGCACGGTGACAACTATGCCAGTCACTCCCTGCAAACAAGGAGATATTAACATCCCAGATCCCACCAGAAAATGTGAATCACTTGAAAAGAAATGATAATCGACACTGACAGCATTCCACCCTGGACTATATGACTTAATCTTACTCCATTTCGCAGCATGTAGTAATCCAGGGTTCTTCCAGATTCGAGCCAGATTCCTTTCCTGGGATCATCGTCAGACAGGAAGAGGCCATAATCTGAAGCTGAAACACAAAGAGAAACGCAGCATGCAAATGTAGATTTCTATAGATTTACATTATGCAAACGGAATTTTCTGAAACCATCTACCAACCTTGTCCTGTCTGGGCTTCTGGGACTCTCTCTCTGATGATTCTACAGGCATCGTACACCGGCGTGGATGGCTCAAACTGCATCGTCTTCACCACATTACACTGGCGCACGCAGATCTTTAGCGACAAAGCCACCATCTTGGTGGGTAGTAGAGGGGCCTCACAGACCTACGCACCTGGAAAATACAGAAGTAAGACTGTGTTAATATTCCAAATAATGTGGCAGCTGGTATCAACAGGACGTTATTAAAATGTCCCCTCGTAAAAATAATCATGCTTGAATGTGTGAAGAGAACGTCCCAGAGGAAGAATAAACCACTACACGGCACAGAACAAATCATCGCAATTATCTCCTTTGAGACATTCCTACCTGTGTTTTACTGTACCGCTGCCTCAGCAGCCCCTCGCCTTCCCTGCTGCGCTGACATTAAAGGGTTAAGTGAGTGAAAGGTTCTGCCTGATTGCAGTGTGGGTAGAATTAGCTGAACCAAGGCGAACAACATCTCCTTTCAGCAGAAAAAGGGAAATAAGTGCGAATCTCTCTAATCGTCAGGAATAACGGGAGCCGAGTCAAAACACAGAAAATGACATTCTGCAGCCGCATCATTATTCACTCGTCTCCTGGCTTGCACTCTCCCCCAGAAGCAGACTTTGCTGTGAGACAAATCAGTGGGTGTTTTGTCACATACTGCAATTAGGGTGAATCAATTCAGGTATTCTGAGACTCATATGCGCAAAAATGGAAAGAGAGTAATACTGCATAGCGTGTCTCCTCTTCCCTGACCTTGGCTTCAACAGGGAGAAGGAAGAACGTGATAAATAGGGCCATCTATACCCAGGAGGCTCTCTGCCTCTTGCTTAACCACATCACAGGCCTAAAATCTATTTATGTCTTTTTTTGCAAACAAAAGTTCATGTGTAACACGTTCAAAGCAAAACCCACCTCCTCTGGAAAAGAATCAACTTCTGGTTACTGCAAATAATGCTTTTTTTTCATTATCAATTAAAGTGTTGATATTTTCTCTATTCATTGATTTATTAATTAATTGTCTGGTTCATAAAACTTATATATAGGAATGAATATGAAGAACATGTAGAAAAATTATCTTCATAATTTTGGCATTTTGAAGAACAAAGATATTTTGACTGATATCACAGACACCAGCAAATATCTTCACTTGAGAAACTGAATGCTATTGCTGTAACAAGTATTTTTACTAAACAACATAATTATTGATCATCAAGGTAAATAAAGCAAATGATTTTTCTGCACCGCTGTCTTCCAAATTCCAAGAATCCACTCCAAGAATTTGAGTATTTCCTTCCACAGCTGGCTATGAAGGCTCAAAGTTCAAATCGTCACACAGACACGATTCAGATCTCAGCCACACTTGGAGACAAAGAGTTTTTTTTGTGCTCGGGATTCACAGTTCATCCGCAGGCCCCTTTCTGAGCTTGGGCAGAGAAGGTCTGAGAAGTGAATTTTCTGTCATGATTGAGCTGTGAATGAGCGCGCCTGTGAGTGCGGTTGTGTCGTGGCCATGGGTTCCTCTCCAATAGCTCCTTTCCTTCCCTGAGTTTTTCCTCATACAAAGTGGGAAAGACGAGCACAAAGAAGAAGGGGTAATGGCGCCACATGAGCCTTCCTCTATACAGGCTGGCAGAGAAGCCCCACTGAGTTTTTGTCATCCAGTTCTTCCACAGATGCTCTTTACTAGACAAGCAGCTTGAGACCCCAGACTGACAACGCAGCGGGCCACATGGGCACAAATGCAGGCTCACAATGTAAACTTACAGGTAATGATGCACCTCCCACCCCCACACACACACAAAGTATACAGGTACTTTTGTGGATGCTTCAGAAGGATTTCAGACAGGTCCATCTCTGCCAAAAAGCCAAGGCTATCTCTGATGACAGATACTGGCTAAAGTAACAGTCACTTAAGTATCTGTTGTGAGTAGCATCAGTCACTTCAGAGTAAGTACTGCAGAAACCACATGATGAAACCCAGGGGGATAATGATAATCCCTGAGCTTACAGTAGTGTGGGAGCACATTTTTCACCAGGATCCTCGTGCAAATGCTCCAATGCAGCCAGCTCCTCATTAGCTCTGCTTTCAAGCATGGACGGATCCACATTGGACAGAAGAGCAACGAGCAACAACACACTTCTCTGACTCTCCGCTGAATCTTATTTATTTTATTACCCTATTCTAGATCACGAGGTAGACCTACAAATGTAATTTCAAAACATTATCTCCCGTGACAATCCCTAGTCCATCAGAAAAGAGTCCTGCTTTGAATTTGATTTTCCCGCTACTTTAAATATTAAGACATGAAAATGGCCAAAGAGCAGCTTGCTGGGGAGTCTAAACGTGGACAATTCAATAGAGACCAGGGAAGGAAGAAGCCATCTGGAGAGGATACAGCTCTAATGATTGACTGTAATACCAGCAGCAGTGCACAGCCCGAGAGCAACAACTGCTGCGATTACTGCAGCAGTCTGTCACACAACAACCAAGGAGGCGGCTCGACAGGAAGCTCAAACAGTGTTGGTCCGCGCTTGAGCAGTTTGTTTGGACCGGTCGTCCAAATGCTTCAAATAGAACAACAGATCTGAGGTTGAATGACCCTTGAGAGCAAAACAGGGTGTGGATGAGAGTGAATAACATTCCTTTCAGGACACCATGCAACAATGCTGTCCAGGGGTGCTTCAGTTTTGTGGCTGTTAGTTGATCAATACCAGACTTAACGCCTGTGTGTTTCTCATGAAGTGTGGAAATAAAATTGTGGGACAGGCAGAGTGAAGCAACACCCAGGAAGCAGTTGTTGTTCTGGGATACCTGGAGCTATGGTCCAGATTTCCAACTGTAAAGAACACACAAGGTCTTCACAGTTGCCTTGAACATGCTCAATACAAGAATCTGATGGCAATTATAACTCTGTACTGCATGCGTCAGCTCTACCGCGCAAGACTGTCCCCTGCAATTTACATCAGACCTCAGGGTGCCTTTCACTTTCACATTAGTTCATGGGATGCATTCTGTGGAATACTGTACATGATATATGTACATGATATTTACCGATTAATTACTAAAGGGATGAAAAAATCTTCCTGTACAATGCGACGAAAAACATAATAAAAACTTTTAGCCTTTAGTTCAATCACTATGTAAAATAATAACAAATGTATGATGTGTATAATTACTGTTATTATAATTAAGAACCAAATCTCAACCATCCCCCACATTGCTACAGGATTTTCAAGGTCAGCCTATCAAACTGAGATCTGTTCTGAGAAGCAGTAATGCATCCCTGGTAAACAAGGCATTTCAGACTCTTCCTGCTTCATTTGTGAGTGAAAACAGGAATATAGATGCAGATGCAAACACCTCTTGTCTCGCTTACATGTATGAAAACAGCCACCCTGCGTTGAAAGGTGGCTCAGCTTGGTGACTCTAAAGCAAGCACACACGGATGAAACTTAGATTTTAACAAGCTGCGAAACATTTGAAAACAGCACCAAAGCTCCAAATGAAATAGCCAATGAAGCAGCAGGGAAACACGGTGGCAGCAGCCTCCACTAACATCACAAACACACTGAACTGGCATTTACTATACCATATTATCTCCGGCCTGGTGGACCATTATTACTGTTTAATTTAAGCATGTAGTATGTCAATAGCATTGAATGGAGGGCTGAGAGTATTTCCGACCTCAGCAGTTCTCAGGACTGTTGAGAACAGCAGGATTAATGCATGTGTGTATTGAGAAAATGCTAATTGGCTAAACTGCTGCATACCACACCTCCTTTTCTGTCCTCTTTACATCACCAACACTCCAAGCATCAGCCTTTTCTCCCTGTCTGAATGAAAGCAAGGTCAGTTTCCTGCCTGCAGGACCACAGCATGTCTCTGGAGACCACTACGCAGGCAGTGCAATGGAGGGTCACATAACAGCAAACAAGGGTTGCTGTTGTTTTGATCATCTGTGTATTCAAATCCAATATTTCTGCAACCCAGGAACTACATTTCTCTCCACAATGGAGAGAAGTGCCAAGGTCAGGTGTGTTATTTCCACCAGATGTGAAAGCTGTTTCTAAATTTAACGACTGCCTGGATTTCATTTGGAGCGCTTCGCATCCTCATTTGAATTTGGTGAATCAGAGCCAACAAGAGGTAGGCATTAATCAGCCACCACGAATACATCTTGTATGTGAGGAATACTTGATTTACATCAGCCATATCGCAAATTATCATATATGTATTTAATAGCCAAGGGCTGTAATCTAAGTAGCAGACGCGGCCATGGAGACATCATTCTGTCAGCTTGCCTAATAATAAAAGCTAATAACATGGGGAGGGTATGATCATTGTATATTGATACAAAAAATCAAATATTTGTCAGCTGTCAAAGGAATGACAGATGAGAAGGTTTAAATGTACAGAAAGAGAGTGTAAAATAATCATTATACTACTGCTTATCATCATGTGTTTTTAGATAGCAGATAATTCCCCATGCTCTCTGCAACATTACCATTTCCAAATGTCCACCGTGTTATGTCTTGCAGAGTATTTCCTTTCTTTTTTTTTTTAAATCAAGATGTCCTTGTGCTCATTTCCTTGCAAAGAACACCCACTCAATCTGCCATCTACCTGAATACATTTCAAATAATTAATAAGTCAAGGCTTTCGCCTGCACCCTTATCACTTCCTCCATACGTTTCATAAGTTAATTAATCCTTGTTCCAGCAGGACACAGCAATCACCGGTCATCATTACTGTATGAGACACAACTGACCCCTGCTATTTAAAGTTCACCAGGATTACTATGGACAAGCTGTCATATTATAAGGTGCTCGCACGGTATTATTTCTCTTAAAGGACTGTTAGTCAAGCAGTGTTTGTTGATCTAGATTTTAAAAAAGACATTGAACCTTCGCTCCAAATTCAGAGCTGCTCACAGTCACACTGACTTATTTTTTCAGCGACATTTAAAGATGAACCTTGCTGCTATGACCCACTACAGGCTTTGCTCCCGGGTGACACACTCTGCCTTAATGCAATTTGAGGGTATGGATACTGACAGAAATTATGAATCTTGCCCTTGTGCAGGGAGGAAGAGAGCAGCTCTGCTTACACTAAAAATATCCAGCGAAGTAGAGCGTCCTCCAGCAGCACCATTTCAAAGGCACCCACAGCAGAGGCAGCGCAACAAATGCAACTGTTTCTCTCTAATCGTAAAAAGACAATGAGCATTCACTCATACCTGCACCTATATGGCAGCAGATTAGAAGAACATTCATTAATTCTTAAATTCTTGAAGATCAGACAGTAAATCCTTCAGGAAAATAATACCTAAGAGTGGGTGTAAAATGTACTTGGCTAATTTACATTACTATTAAGATATTATTGGTTTATCCAGCAGTTCTGGAGTCAATACACTGAGTCCTACAACAGGCAGAGTTACTAATACCATTCCTCATCCTTAATTTAGAGATGTGAAGGATGAACTTCCTAATAGATGGGGACAGAAACAACTAGCAGAGGAGGAGAGCTCCGCCCAGCAGCTGCAGTCAGTCAGCCAATGAAGCAGTCTTTCAGTCAGCCGGGCAGCACTGCGACTGTGTGGTTGATCTGGTGTCCCTTAGTGGAAGTGAGTAATGGTGGTCCAGACGGATGTTACCCAAACATTTTTCACTTCATAACATCTCATTTCTTATTCCACATGACACGTGCTGTACTTTTTTTTTCTATCATGAGAATAAAAATACACAGGTGTTTGTCAATCCACACAGGTTTGCCCATTATGCATGTCACATATATATACTGCATCACATATGGATGGTTTGAGCAGCTTCAATTGGCAACTCATTGGTTACACTGTAACATAAACCTGACATAAACCAAAATACAGAAAAAGTCAACTTATTATTACTGTTAGTGTCACTTCAGGCACATTTTCCAGTTCGACCACCACAGATGGTGACTATAAGTTGTGGCTACACAAGAAACACTACTTTTCTTCTCACAGCAAATGGAAAGCATAAACTCTGTGACATTTGCTGCATGCAGTGCATTGGCATATTATGGGTTGGTGTACCATAACTGCTATTTTAGGGACCAGAATCCCCATTATGGGCATGTGAATGACAGCAGGCGAAATGGGCTGTCGTTCACTGTGTCTTGGTGGAACAAAACGACAGTTTTGAACCCCTGAACAATCAGAGGTGATTTAGAGTTTTGGCACTGGGTACACTGGACGAGATTTTCAGCCCTTTCTGTCCTCTCAAATGCATTTAGCACATATATGACTCACGTGTTGTTCATCAAATGACAAACCAACATGAACGCATAGATTGCCATGTGATCGCAGACACAACCTGTGTGCAATCAATGAAGTGTACTCAGCTCCTTTACGCATACGGCTGAATTACACAAATCATAGGTGGAGATATGATGAAGTGTGGTGATTGCAAATGCTGTTTTTAGCAAAGTTCACTTGATTTGCGTGGATCATTTTAAGATGGAAATGAACCCACCTCTCAAAAGCATGTGTGCATGAATATTAAAGAAATACTAAAGGGGTGAAAATATTTACACACATCCTATATATGTTCTACAGTAACAGTGGTAATAATAACAAATAACAAATACTGGCAAATGTCAATAATTATATTACCATAATGATTATGAATAAACACAATATCTGACCTGTTAATAATGTGATACAAAGAGGGGAGTTATGTGCTCATTAAAGCTGAGCTTTATCTTCACTGTTGTTATGCTGTCAGGACACTATTTACAATTCCATGGCTTGTATGTTTTTCATGAATGATCTTTCCATCTATATTTATGGTTTTTTTCCATCTTGTAACAATTCTGTATAACAACCTCTGCATTAGAGCAATGCCATAAATAAAAATTGCCATTAGTTTATCAGTAATACCTGGACAACTGCAAATTGCTTCTCAGTTTAGCAGCTGTGATAAAAGAAAAAGTGTGAGTTTTGACCTCTCCTTTGCTCACAGAATATGCAAGATGTTGCTACCTTAATAAATTAAACACTATGTGCATGCAAACTGTGGGTGCACACTGAATAGAAGGGACAGAGATCATGTTCATTAAAACATTTGTGTACTAATTGATTTTCCTGGTAGCAGCAACCTTTAGCACAGTATAACACCTACCCAAATAGAAAATACAAATTTAAGTAAATTGCATTCATGAGGAGACTTACTGCAATGAACCATTACTCTCTGCAACATCACAAAATGAGATTGGCACAGTGAGCCAAGACATGACGTATGACATAATTGAAATAAAATCATTTATCAAATGTGGATGGACAGGCAAAAGGAGATTAAGGAGTATCAAGAAAACTCTTCACAGATATGACAGTAATTAGAGCAGGAATATGCAAGAACAAGGCAGACCTGGCTCATGAAATCATTGCATCACAATTACAAAGGTCACAGTTAAGATGCCAACCGCGCTCTCAGTATCTCAGCATCAATCTCACTCCCTGGGCCATGTAACAAACTCAGCCTGATGCAGCCTGCAAGAGCGGTCCACCAAACGTGACTTCGAAGAACAGTCTTTTATTAACTGCACAACAAATCATGTGGGAGTTAATGCCTGAGAGCCCAAGCGAATGCTGCACAATAGGTAGATGTGAGGTGAATGTGAGAGTGGGCGGCGCATGACAACATGCATACGCAAAGCAAACAGGCTTCATTAACTTAAGTATTCAAAATGGATCGCCCTGCAGTGGGCTGTGAGCAGGAGCATGAGATGAAGCTCTCACACCTCTGGCTCCCACGATCAGTATATTCCGCCTGGGGTGTCATGTCCTGTAAATCAGGCAACTCCAATCTCCGGTCTGTGCCACCTCCCCAGCACCGAGCCTCACTCTCATACTTCAGCAGCCGACTGCCGACTACCACTTGCATGCTGATTACAGTATCAAGAGCAGTGGAACGGAACATACACTGGCTTCTCTCCAAAGTCTGATACACCGAGGGACTCTATCAGCATTTTATATCCTCTGGCATGCTGCAAAGGAGGAAACCTGACACAAAGGCGGAGATTCACTGTTCTGGCTCTTTAAGCAAACCAAACATTGAGCTCAGAACACCATAAGCAGACACATCAGTTTAATCGTGAGGTGCAGCTCCTATTAGTTTCTCCTGCACAATGTTATTATCCACACTCTTAGGAAGCTCATTGGGACACTAGAAAAGGGAACACTTACCAACATGGTAATCTAAAGCCGTATCAAAATGGTCTCAGTGACAGTAAAATCCCCTGTTGATAGTGAGCGAGACCATGTTGTTGCATGAGAGGAGGTTCAGGGAGAGGCCATGTTGTTGGCCCATTGTTTCCAGATCAGCAACTCTGCCCACAGTTGCCATGGCTGCTGCTGTGCCCACCTTTTCCTGGACATATAAGGCCGGACAGCAGCAGCAGCCACATCCACTCTGCCCTCAGGTCCGTGGCCACAACTGCTTCCAGGGTCAACTGGATATAGGTACACTGCAGTGATTTGAGGATTTCTGGCTAAGGTCAGCTTTTAAATGTCACACAGACAAGGTCAGAGAGAGAGAGAGAGAGAGAAAGCTTTGACATTGTTAAGGGCGGCTTTATCTGTGTACATGACTCTACTGTACAATCCCAGCCTCACCCACCCAGAAGGCCTCTCAGCTATCCTGTCACAAGTACATGGAAATGTTCAGCAGAAAAAGAGATTGAGGGAGTTGACTTTGATTCACTTTGATAGAGCGTGTCTGAAAAATGAAAATACCTCTCTGTGAAAGTGTCACTTCAGCTTCACCGCTTTGTTCAAGGTTCTACAGAGGAACATAATGTAACATTTTGTGTGGAGAGCCGTGCGATGAGAATGAGAAACTGTCTGTGATATTTGCTGCTGCTGCACTGATCTCCGCAGTGTTGCGAGGGAGACGTACGTGTTCAGAGACAGGGAGACACATAATGTACAGAGACGAGCACTTAAACAAGAACTCTTTCTCAACTCACTCAATTAACCAAAGGGCACTCTGGTCCCTCCCGAAATGATGAGCGATTCGTCAACATCTAGGGCAAACAGTTAAAGTTGAAAGCAAACTGTGCAAAGCCAAGGCAAACGAAAAAACTCCATTATTCAGTTAACTTGGGAGTACATTCCGAGCGCAGTCTCATTGTGTGCTTCCTCGCAGCTTTGTTTTTCTCTCAGCCAGGGCTAAAAGCACTGGAGAATCAAATGTTTAAATTGGCCGAAGAAGGAGTATACAACAACTTTCCCTCAGACAAGCACTGTACTCTTCAGAAAGCTGTCCAACCGGCGGCTGTGCGCAGGAGGCCTGCCGACAAATTGGAGGTCTTTTCTCAGGAAAGCTTCAAAGACATACATGTTTTTAACGAGATAGTTTCTTCTTCTTGTGTACTGCTATAACCCCCAGGTGTGATCATATATGTGTGTCATATATAAAATAAATGCAGTTGTTATCTCTTCCCTTCTATTTAGAAACTTCCAGGTTTTTAAATTCAATTTAATAACAGACTGTAATGCTCTCCAAAAGAAAGCTTATAAATACACGCTTATTTGGCCATGAGAGTAGAAATGTAGAGAACTGAAGAAAATTGCCAAAATCTACATCATGAAAAAGTGACATAATTACACACACATTACGTTAACCACAGCTCTTGTAATCAGTTACACATCTGGTTAGGACATGTGAATCACACAATGCGGTACCAAATGAGATGAACGATATCTTCAGCACAGGGGGACATAAATTATATATTGCACAAGTCTTCTGCCATCAAATCATTTGTTAAAGCTGCTTTCCAGCCCTCTCACTGGATCCCCACCCCTAAACTATGTCCAAGTGTTCCTGATTACTCGAAACAAACATCTTTGGCTTAAATCCCCTGCATAAACATCTGGTCAACTAACCACCCACCCACACTCAGCATGCATATCCTTGGCATATTGTGCAACAGGGTCATCTGACGAGAACCATGCTGACTACTTGAAATTCCTTCTGCGCATGCTTCCAGCTCAGAGCCGAGGGGGACGAATGGAAAACACAGATTCACGTCCGGACACATCTTGCAGCCGGACCTGTGCCTAGATAGAAGAGCTGAACGAGACGGAGCTGAGCATGCAAAGGATGCTCCACTCATGCTTAGTGCATGCTTAGTTAAGGACTCGCAGGCTCGCTATTTCATGCTCCACATCTGCTGGTTACCATAGCAACCTGGGTTTTGGGCAATTCCCAGGTCAGGTGGCTTCTGTCAGCTTCCAAGGGGAAAAAAAAGACGTCTTTTCTAAGCAGTGCAGTTTGCAAAAGAAACCAATGAATGATTAAAGGCTCTGACTTGCATTAGTGGTTCTTAAGATGGTCACTGTAGTTGCTTCAATGGCTAGACACAGTCAGTGTTTAACGAGACAAGCTGTCACCACTACAGATCAACTAGAGTGTGTCTGAACTACTTTTACTGAACTTGCTCTGTAGTTTCTCATGAAAAAAAAACAGGAATAAGTGATCAAGGATTTCAGGAGATGTTTTACAACTGAAAATACAAAATAAAACCAAGGCACAAACAGGAGGGCCATTATGCAAGGCAGACACTATTATTACTGCAGAATCACAGCTTTTGTGACTCAGCAAAATATAAGCTACAAATCCAAAAGCAACAGAAGCAACAACACAAAGACCTCACCCATACACAGTCAGTCTACACTTGAAAAACAGTCACTATTCTCTGCAGTTTCACCATGCTATTTCTGCAGTACTGTAAAGACAAACTAAAGGAAAGACTCCCTTGTTCTTCATCTGTGCTTTTTGCTTCATGTGCAAAAAACGAAGTAAATTGCAGAAAACACGACTGGCTTTACACTAACTGTGTTGAACATTGGGTGGATCAGAAACTTAGAAAAGAATGGCTGTATATGAGAAGGGCTTTACAATTACAAGCTGGTCATTATGACAGTGCGGGTGCAGTTGAATGCCTCAGTGTGGGTTTCATACAAACAAAAGCAGCAGGGGCTGATCATTAGGAGCAGGAGTCTGCAGGGCCGGGCCCCGGTAGCTCAGTCGGAGCCTCTGTGAGAGGTTCTCCGTCTCACCGGGGGAAGTCCTGGGGAAACATGCCGCGGGCCAAGTGCTCCCCAGTTCCCCTCTTTTTAACCTGATTACTGTAATGAGCTTAGAGACTTTTGGATGCACAACATCTAATGTGGACGCAGACAAACACACTGCACTCCCTCCCTCTGTCCCTCCCTGCACTCTCACTCGCAGCCGAATGCAAGGCGCGCCATCAGGCTCAAACCCAGCATAGCTAGATGGCTCATTGACCACAGAAATCGTTAGGGTAATGGATGAGAACAGGACAATTTGGTCGAAGGTGATGCAGGTTTAAAGGGTAGCTCTGAGAAAATTTGTCAAAATGCCAAGCAAATTATGCCATATAATAATATATGTGCATAAAGTAAATTTTTTTCATAAAGGAGCCCAGAGTTACTTATCTCTTCTAATACTTATGACCTTCAGACCTTGATTCAAACACTACAAACACCACAGTCGATTAAATTCATACTCTGCCTCCAATAAACAGGTGAAAAATGCTCAAATCAAGGCGCATCTGCCTTCAGTTACAAACATAAACAGACTGATTCTGCATCTGCATACTAATAAATGTTAAGGATATATCACTGGATCATCTGAGCCACGTAAATGCAAAAGTAAAGTCTTCATTGCACAGCGCTGTGCATCGGTCCATGAATAGTTGGATGGCATTTAAAAGTAATTAAAATAAAATTTAAAAATCTGACAAACATCAACAACAAAGACACAGAGATGAACCCAACCCCTCGTGTTCTGAGGAGATAAGACAACATCCACGGAGGAATTCTTATTATGGTAGCACACATGGAGGACACAGATAAATGGTTTAAAAACATTTAAAAGAAGGATGGGATTAAGATCTGTATACACATCATCATCCCATTTACAGTGCCAGGTATGAGGACACAGGTTTTAGAAATGAATGGACATCATGCCAGGCTGTTGCACCTGTTGCTAGTATCAAGAGCATCAAGGGGGTGCATGTTAGCCAAAGTAACACGGCAGTAACTCTGCCAGACACACTGTGTGAAGCTGTTGTTGTAATAGATCCACCTCTTGCTGCCAGGTGCAGCTCTACAGTAGATTATGATTAATGGACTCATCATAGTTTATTCACAATTGTGTTGACGGGTGTCATTGCACACCGACAGCAATGAACAGATTCTGTGCAGTTAGGGGTTGATAAATGTCACGATTGCCAGGTTACTAGGAGACGCAGCAGCTGGAAAGGAACAGGAAAATCAAACATTCCTTTATCGCTATAGTTAGTATAGTTAGTATACAACGCGTTAAGCAATGCGGCTGAGCAAAATTCTTGTTCATGAGTTTTCTAAAAACAACTGACTCTGACACATTCATCTTTTGCACTACAACTAGATTGTATATAAATAAAAAAAAGACTTTTGGAGATTTCTTACAGGCTAAATTGTTTTAAATTTCTAGTTTAGTATTGCATTTGTATAATTAATATCCAAGGAGCCTGTAGCCAATTTAATATTCAAGCAGTCGTTCTGAGAAAACTATACATATTTCATTGCAATGCTTCAGCAAAAAACACACAAGCGTCCTATAGCAAGCAAGGACAAAAAGCGCAAGTGTGAGACATTACTAGTCATTTTCAGAGTTACTGTGATGGTCAGCTTTACAAAATTGCCAGTCAGGTTAAATAGCAGTGTGGAAGGTCATCTATAATCACTATATTCATACATCATTTTTAGAACATTCTTGCTCACATCTTATGGCATGTAGTACCAAATTCTTTAGAGAAATCAACAAATAAACAGCATCAGCAACACTCAGGGAGCCTCTGCAAGATATTTAGATGATTTAGTGGCCAAACTATACTTTACAAGGTGGTTATTTTCCTCCCTGCAATCAGACTGTAATTAAGTCTTTTACCCTGCCTGTCAAAGACAGAGAATTTGGTGAAGGACATTGTAAGGACTGTTCTCAAATCAGCAGAAACTGTGAGAGTAGCCCGTTCTTGAAGAAAACACATTTTTATGGCTTACACTGATTAAAAATCCATGAAACTGCAATAATCCAGACAAGAGCACATTGAGTGTTGAAATAGACTATGTAGGGATACACATGATACTTCCTGAAGGGGCTATCAAAGGAGAATGGGGTTTGATTGATGCTAACAAGCAAAAAGACTATTTGTTACTGACAAATTAGTGTTGCGGTATCTCACACCACCTGAAGTACGCCACTCAGTATCTCACAGTTGTGTAAATTTATTGTCCTTTATTCTCCCGGGTTTACCCAAAGTGGCCAAAAACACTATTCATTTAGGGTTTGTGTGCTGGAGTAACTGATTTATATACTGTAACACAAAATTGTGCCCAGAGTCAGCGGGCAGCATTGCATCTTGATGTTCGTGAAACACAAGCCCATTAGAGGAAAAGAAAGCTTTTCTCTGTGTGCTGATTTACCTAAAGTACAGTGATCGGTAAGGGATGCATACCCTGGGAGATGAAAAAAGATTCCTGGTGCACCGTGCAATGATGTTTGAAGAAAAAGACATTCCACCTCTACAAATTTGACTACAGTGGTTTTCAAACTATCATCAGCCTATTTACAGTTAATTTACACGTTGCATCACAACGATCACATATACCAGTGTTTTCTCAGAGTGGCACAGGCTGTCACTCTGAGTGTCAGGAAATATCCCTGAATCATAAACATGCACTGACTGCAATATAACATTTCTATAACAATACAAAAAATAATTAAATATATACTGTACATACTGTTTATGTTGTACATACGACACATTTGTACATAAGCTAACATGTACAATCAAAACTTTAGACAGACCTTCTCATTTAATGTTTTTTTTTTTTTTTTATATTTTCAACATTGTAGATTAATACTCTTAATATTAATAATCACAACTCTAAAAGAGCACATTTGGAATTATATAGTAAAAAAAGTTGATCTGACTTATTGATTTGATGACAACTCTGCACAGTCTCCGCTTTCGCTCCATCAGCTTCATGAGGTGGTCACCTGGAATGGTTTTTAGTTAACAGGTGTGCCTTTCTAAGGATTCACTTGTGGAATTTCTTGCCTTCTTAATGTGTTTGAGACCGTCAATCAAAAGGTGGCTTTCATCATGTGGGCAATCTAGGTATGAGCCATGACGATAAAAAAGAAATTATCCAATCAAATGAATGAAATAGCAGTGATTGACAACCAAACGGCAATGCTCTGTGTTGACTGGCTAATGTTCAGAGTGGGCGGGCCCAGAGAACAGGTGGTTTCCATGGCGCCGATCCTGAATAGTTTTTTTTAGTAAAGTCAAAGCTAAAAACGGTGGGATTCATTTGTATCTTACCTCCTATCAGCTAGCGAAAAAAGAGCGGAGTTCAGCGGAAAACGGCCAAAGGCTCTGGGGCTGGCAAAAGAAAGAAAAAAAAGGAAAAGAAGCGGCAACAACAACAAAAAACGTGTACCGCGTGTAAGAAAAAAAAGCTGACCGAAGAAGAGACGGAGGATGTTAGCTAGTGTTAGCACAGCCCCAGCTAGCTTCGTCAGGAAAACACATCAAGCTAGCTGCCTCAGCTCGGTGGATTAAAAGAGGAAAATGACAACACAGAGGGAGGAGGGAAGGATGAAGGAAGAGCACTTCTAAAGGTAAGCTTCATTTGATAATGTGTCTATGTGCTGAGCAGTGTGAACTGTTGTGGTTGTGTTTTGCTGCATATTTTGTGAATGAGTTTATTTGATGTTTGTTTGCAAACCGTGTGTTGCATCACTGTGGGAAGGTGCTGTTATGTGTGTTTGGGTTAGTTTGTCAACTTCATGATGTGTTGGCTTAGTGAGCCTTATTTAATAACTTGCATTCAGATGTGCTTACCAAAGACTGGGACTATGGAAAGTCTATTCCAGGTTAGATGGGCTGCTAATTAGTCTAGAGTCACATACTGACCTGCATGATGTGTGTTGTCTTGCAGACTGGTACATGTTGGCTTTGTTGGTCTGTTGAACTGTACAGGCACACCTGCTAAGCTGAACTGGTTATTCAGCCATTGACCAATAGGGGTGTGATTATGGTCTGGTGGATTCAAAATAATTAAAGGAAGATTTAAAGGCTTGTGTGTGTGTGTGTGTGTGTGTGTGTGTGTGTGTGTGTGTGCGTGCGTACGCGCGCGCAGGTTTGTGTTTTGCCTGTTGGTGTGTGTTGAAGGCAGGGGGCTATGAACTTCAGTGCCCAGGGGCCCCTGGGGGTATTAATCTAACATTGGTGGTGATCTGTCAGATGTTTAAAATGCATATTTCTGCCTATTGTGCCTGTAATAGGTCTGTCAAAAGCTAAAAAGTATCAGCAATGCAGCTGCATCTTATCCTTGTTTGGTTACACCCCTCACCTGGCATGCAGCGCAACAAACCTGCATTCACTAGTC
>JBAJHX010000081.1:11862729-11971061 GCA_037176925.1 Amniataba percoides | reverse complement strand
AATGCAGCTGCATCTTATCCTTGTTTGGTTACACCCCTCACCTGGCATGCAGCGCAACAAACCTGCATTCACTAGTCGCACACAAACATGCAATTTGGTGCACTTGGTGGTCGGAAATGATGAGATGATCTATGGACATATTTTCAACATAATGCAGCAGAAAGAATAAAATACAAGAAAAACTGGACTAAAATGATCATATATAAAAATGTAACTAAAACTAATAAGCATTATTGTCCAAAAGACTAAGACTAAATCTAAAATGGCTTCCAAAAACAACACAGGTTCTTTTATAGTTTTGATGTCTTCAGTACTAAAAAATCTAAAAAATAATAAAGAAAAAACATGAATGAATGAGAAGGTGTGTCCAACACTCCATAGTCACACAGTTTTGTTATGTTTATATTTATGTTATGTTGCGTTATGTTGTGTTATGTTATGTTTATTTATTTCTATTTTCTTCACCTTTTTACGTATGAGGAGGTACTGTAAAAACCTCAGTCCTTGTATGTGTACACTGTCATGAACTGACTCAATGTACATACCTGGCCAATAAAGCTGATTCTGATTTTGACAACACATTATTGACTTGCACCTCTAAGATCTATAGTTGTGATTATTTCTGTATGAAAGGTACCTCACTGTTGGTACTGGTACCTCACAGAGCACAAAAAAAACCCAGCTACCAGCCACGATTGTCATGCTAATCTCATCTTCCTTTATCATGTTCTGTCCACGGGAGAACAGGCTCATTTGTAAAACCCTGCAGCTTTGCAAAATTACCTGAAAGCTCATGTTGTTCTGTACACACCAGTTAGCTTTATCTAGTGCTATTCAGCCGAAGAAAATGAGCTGTAGGAAAAGCAGCCTTCTCTCTTCTGAGAAACAGTTTTTAACCAATTT
This sequence comes from Amniataba percoides, assembly GCA_037176925.1. Classification (NCBI taxonomy): domain Eukaryota; kingdom Metazoa; phylum Chordata; class Actinopteri; order Centrarchiformes; family Terapontidae; genus Amniataba; species Amniataba percoides. The sequence goes on along the minus strand of JBAJHX010000081.1, from coordinate 11,970,158 downwards.
CACTATCGAGCATTACACATGCTGTTCAAAGTGAAAATGCTGTATAAAAAGAGAATATATCAAATTGGGCAGATGACATGTAAGGTACTGTGAATGCACACTGTGAAGAAAACACATTCTAGACTATTTTTAGTCATGCGTGCAGTGCTGCTGTAAGGATGCCATTGTCACTCAGTTGGGTCCCAAGTTAAACCCGTACTGAAATATGTAAACAACTATTAGAGGGAAAATTCAATTTTGCAATGCATTTATGGTCCCCAGATAATGAATCTCGATAGCTTTGGTGGTTCCTTGATTTTTTTTTTTCAATCCAGTCAGAAGATTTTTTTGCAACTGTTTGGTTTATAGCCAAGTGCCTAATATCAGTTTCATGTGCATAGGATTAGTGATAATTTGCAAACATGAGCATGCTAACAATGTTAATTAAGATGGAAGCCATGGTAAATATCATACCTGTCATAACATCAGTATGTTCGTCATTGTGAGCAAGCAGTGCCATATGTGAGTCAAGCTTCACAGAGCTGCCAGCATCACTGTGGTCTCTCACTCCTGTTAAATATTCTGGCATAAAAACCTAGTATTTAACAACATGCATTTCCTCCATTAACTCAAAGAGCTTTTTTGTGCTGTATGTTTTGAACAGCTCATTCAAAAAAGGCCCAAATGCTTCAGATAACTGGATGTGACTTTGATGATGAGGACAACAAAAGTCTCTTTCACAAAATATCCTCATCATCTGCTCCTGATTTCTGGCAACAGCAAGCTAATTGCTCACTCAGCTGAACGGATTTTCCCGCTACGCACGCCACAAAAACAAGACTTTACACTTCGTAATACCATTTCATACAGCGTGTATCTTCACTATGTATCAGCATGGCGGTAAATTCACCATTTTCATGTGGATGTCTCTGTATGGACACCACAGGTCATTCTCCCGGCTGAATATTGCTGATTGCTGTCAGTTATGAGTGACCCAGCTACTGTATAGCTCAGCAATTTGCCGTTAAGTGTCATGCTTTCAGAGATTCACTAATTGCCTCAATGAATTCTGCCACCATAGCACACAACTCATTAATGCTGACACACTAATTAGTTAAGTGGGGGCATTCAGCCAGCTGATAACTTGAATTCTTATTATTTCTGGTTTTAGAGTAACCATAATAACGTTTCATTATCTACACCAAACACAACACCTACACACACTGAATGTTATTAACGGCCTATTCAGAATGCACGTTTCTGTCACTGACAGCTTTTGGAAATCTGTCATTAATTGAGGAATGTAGTGATAGTGGACGAACATGAAAATCATCAGCCGCAGAGAGCGTGTGCAGGTTTGAATTCCATGGGAAGACCACAGCAGATGGAGGCGAAGAATTGGGATATCAAAGGCAAAAAAAAAAAAAGAAAAACATGGCATCAAAGAGCAGATTGTCTATCTGAGAAGAACACCAGCTTCTTATCATAGTGTTTATCTAGATATCTGTTAATGCCCTCATTAAAAAAAGAAGCCTGACAACGGCTTGCCTCTTGATCTATTTTGAGAAACATCTGGACATTATAAACTTATAATTTCATGTGCCTAAGTTTTTATCCCTTGGGGATCAATAAAATCAGCAATTAAAAGAATGAACTAAGCTCCAGCATGGATTTAATTGGCTCCTTTGTCCAAACTATTACTTTTTCCACAAACTTTTATATTCATTAAATGCCAAGAACGGCACTCAGGAGTAGCAGCAACCAAAAGGAAGGACAAATGGGCAATAAGGCTGAGATTCTTCCATCTGATATTCAAACATGGAAAAAAAAATTTTGAATTGAAAATTCCCAAGTGCAACAGGGCAGGCCTTGTACTACAGCTGGGGGGAGTGTACTATGCCTTAGATCTATTGCATGCAGTAAATTAGGCTATTGTTCTCCTCACTGAAACAAAATAGAGAGCTTGTCTCAAACAAAGAATTTTGGATTCTTCACCACTGAAAATCACAATATAGTTAAAGCTGTTATGTGACTTTGTAAAATGCGGCCTTACAGTAACATTAAAAGAGAAATCAGCCAGTTGGTTGTTAACACAGTGTGGCAGTGCTACAGCATCAATTCTGCAGTGTAGTTTCAGGTTATCATCTACACAAATTCATTCATTTGGACATTCCAGTTGTATCAGAGGACACGGTCAGACTCAGACAGGTTGAAGCTACACGAGTAAGCACAGCAGCACATGACTGCATGACAGAAATAATGACATTCCTCACTGAAGTTACTCGTGAAAGACTGCAGTTTTCAGAAAACCTTAAAGCGTTTGCGACGCTTACACCAAGGCGCATTGCTGGAAGCATGAGACTATGGAGTTTTCAAATGCCCCAATTGTTTTCACTGCCTTAACACTGAATTAAGTTACACTTAAGGCATTTCTATGCATCTGCTACAAACTTGATGATCCTGATACCTCAAATGTCCCACCCCCACTGTGCCACGGAAATGTGGAATGAGGCGTATCATCACATGCATTAAAAATTACATCCAGGACATTTGGTCCTCAACACTTTAACATCACTGTACCTTGAGGGGAAATACAATATGAAGAGGTTATTGCTGCAAAACAGAATATTTCTTGCAGATATGTCAGTTCTGAGACATCTATGTAGACATAAAACGGACTTTAAACACAGTTTTACTGTTAATATGTTAATTATTTCACACATCCCAAAATGATGGCAAAGGTCTTACTTTGTCCAACAGTTCCAAGATATTTCATTCACAGGGTTATAAAACAGAAAAAACAAGAAAATCCTCACACTTGTAAAGCTGGAACATTTTCTTCACAAATGACCAAAACAAACAATCGATTGCCAAAATTGTTCTGTCGATCAACACGCTGTAAAATTGTCTCAGTGCTGGAGTGTAAGATTTATTGACTCTTTCCCATTATCATGTAACTGACCTTTTCTTGTTTGTCTTTCAGTCCTACGACACATGTATTTTTTTTAACGCTGAAGAGTAAAGTACAAGAATTATGTGTTTAAAATGGCTATACATTAATTTTCACTCATATTCACATTCTGTATAGCCTTGTTTGGTGATTCTACCATGACTGCAAGCACTGGGCGATCATGAACGCAGGCAGGCAGGCCATGAAATGTGCCCTCCCCTGTTCTATAATAACTGGACAAGCCATCAATTTCAGCGTTGCCTCTCCTCAGATCTCTGACAGGGGTAGCATCATCTGAGTCGCTGGCAGAGATGTGTGGGAAAGAAAGGAACCCGCCAACCTCGACATCCAGCTTGGGTTAACAAGAGAAAAAGTTACGCTCCAAAGATCTGTAGGCAAAGAGATGAAGCCCATGGAACCGAGCGCCCTCTCTGCTGTACTCTCTTAAACTTCTGCATCTAATTGTGAGGCTGAGCACACAGCTGTGACACTCCAGTTGGATACAGATTCTTTAATCTCTCCTTTTATATGACATCGTCATGTAATCTCCATCTAGCTACCCGGAGAGCAGCCACAGAGGCAGGAAATGAAATCAATGCTGTGTCTCTGCACTGGGTGTTACTTCATTAGCATGGGCACTACAGATGTAGCAGTAAATGTGATTTATGAAAGGGTGACGACGGTAGCGGCACAGACAGACGGAGGTATTCATAATAGCAGATGATGGGGACACCCGATGTCTTATGTTTCACCACAGCTTTGCCAATGTTTGACAGAGGCCACAGAAAAGGGAACAATGTCGCAACCTCTTTAAGCATCCTTTCCTTGTTGCAGGAGTTTAGCATTTAGATCCAGAGCCATGTTGTATGAAATTGATGTAACCGATTTTCATCACCTGATCATATCAGGTACTGTATATACTGTAAACATTAAAGGCAGGTAAAGTATGACCTCCTGTGTGGCATACATTACACAAAATCAATTATCATTTCAGTGCTTTAATTTCCTATGCACTCAGTGTGTTTCCCTTCTATGCACAATATACAAGTTTAGTAATACTGTGGATGTTGGTAGCAATGTTGTACACCAGTAAGCACAGTTAAGTAAACTGGGTTTAATTGGGTACAACGTTAATCTTCACTACATCCTTTGTCACATTATTAAGCTCTAAGCTTAGGTTTTCTGGCGGGTTTGACATTTAACTTCGATAAGCTTTAGCACACACCTCTCCGTTCACACCATAGAGTGGGGAAAGGTCCATCATCCTAATTATTTTCCCGCAGTTTCTCGGTTTATAATATCCTCGGAATGTGATTTAAAGTACATACAGACCCATCCAATAGACAGATTCCAAACAGCATAATTTGACTGAACTGCACCAACATAAATCAAGTCCAGCAAAAGAGTAGAGTGAGGTCATATATATTGTTACGCTTCCTCCATTTTAAATATTGTGCTCTGGGGAAAAGTCATCAGCCAACTTTGTAAATTAGAGTCTTCATTCATTTGCGAGCGATGCAACTTTGTGGGGTACATCTGGGCACCAGCTGTGACGGTACCACAGCCTCGAGAGGTCAACAGGTTAAGTGCCTTCTGGAGTGACGACATCGAATCCTATGGTAGCTATGGAGCTGTTATTGAAAAGTAAAAGGACAGAGGCTACACAGTTGGCTATAGGAGAGCCAGAGATACACCCACCCTTCCCCATTTCTGAAAAACAGAGATTACAAATGATTAGTTGTGCACTCCCATGGGACTGAGAAGCTAAGGAGGGGGATGTGTAATTCAATTAGTCCCACGGTTCTGCACCAAAGGGAGGCAGACAGATTCATTTCATTGAGACATCCAGGATGTGCCTGCTGTATGCAGAGAAGATATTGGCAGCACATCATTAGCGCTGTTGGTTTGAATTAAAGATAGGCTCACTCACTCAAGAACCACTGGGAATATATAAACCCAGAAATCTCAGTATAAGCAACACTGTGCAGTGGCTCCTAAAACACCCTTAGCAATACTCATCTATTCAAAGTGGGGCTGAATGAGGAGGGCCTGCAGACTGAAGCTAACAGGGAGCAAAGCGAGCCGCCTTACATGACAAGCCAGCCACATTCTAAGCAAAGCCTCTGAGCCTGTGCCATGTGTCGAGGATGCCGGCTCCCACTGAAGTTGCATACAGATCGGCCTTTCAGAGCACAGCCTCCTCCGCCGTGTCTTTGTCCCTCCTCCCGGTGGGGAATTTATAAAGCTTCACAGTGCCTCGCTCCACGAGATTCCTGTAATTTATGACAGCGTTCGCCCAGGCACAGAGAAATCAAATCAAACTGTAAATACAGTGCATGTTTCCCAGTATGAGCTTTTCACATATGTACAGCATAGATCACAAATAAATGCCAGAGATCCTGACAGTCATTAAATAACAGCATCAATAATCCCACATGTGGCAGCGCTACATTTGATTTTGGATTATGAAAAGGGCAGAAAGCATGGATAATGAATGAGACACAGCAGAAACAAATTAGAGGAAATGAGGTATTACCAGAGGCAGCAAAGCGGCACATCAGCCACTTCGCCACTGTTTTAAAAGGGATTGTCGGCCATGGTGGCCTTGGTCATTAGTTCTAGAGCGACCCTTGACCTTCGGCTGGCACGCACACCTGGCTGTGTTATATGACTCCACTCCCGACCAGACTGGAGTGAGAGGGCGTCATCTCGTGGGTATAGCCTCGCAGGGGTAGCGGGTGGGCAGCTACCCTCCATTGGCTACAGAACCATCAATCTCCTGTCTGAGGAAACTGAAGACTCGACAGAGAGAGAAGCAAACAGCTGCCATATAGTGGACTGAACAGATGGTAGTAGTGGCAAGAAATTAACACCGTATCATTTTAAACTTATACACACCATCTCCATTTGGGCGAAGAACCGATACATCTGCAACTTCAACACTTTTTAAATACTAGATTCTCAGGCTGTGCCAAGTATTGTTGATTGTTGTCTGATTGAGTTTTTGTTTGTTTGCCCGTACGACTGAAGAAGAGATCAAATGCACTGATCCATGCGTGTTTGACCTGCAAGTCATCCTCAATTGTCATCGACTTAGGAACTGTGAGACCGCACAGTGTCCTCTGTAATCCAAATCAGCAGCAGCATCCTCTCCACCTATGCCAACTGCATTGACAGAAATATGACACACGCGTCAGTATTTCATGGGGATGTTAGCAAATCTACTGGAGGTGCCAGCAGTGCTTCAGCAGCTGCAGTCAAAATGGAAAATGTTCAGCGTCTCCCCTGAAGAAAGTGGTCTTTTTTTATATTTATGATGTGCATCAAGGTGTCTTGAGATGCCCATATTCTTTTTCATTTAACGGTCTAAACTTAACGATTAACCTTTCGTATGCTTGAAATATTCCTTTTGGAGTTGCACCAGAATATTTCTTATAGATTTTTTTCACTGCAAAACTGTCATCTTAATCGGCAAAGCTCATTAATGTTTTGAAATCAAAGTCACTAAGCCATTACTTTGTCCAACTAGCCACTGCTTTATCCAATTAATACTGCATACAGCTATAAGCAGTCCAGATATTAAGCTTTCATAAAATGAGTGGAGCAACTATTGCAGCTTGAAAAACTGCCTGTGACAACATGCTAGCACACGCATAGAGTGGGGCTATAATGGTTGGCCTATTTTGTCCTTTTTCAAGATAATGTCTCATCTTACATGAGCTGCTGTCCATTCATGTCCTGTGCTGTATTGAACAGGCAGGGCATCATCGAAACAATGACTGCTTGTGTTGATGCCTTAGTGACGCTGACAGAGTGATTCAGAGCTGTGGATTAAATTTAACAATGCTTCTATAAATAACGCGATTATTCTGCGGAATGACTATTTTACCTTGCTGCACATGTTCACAGGCAGGTTGAACCAGTGCCACATCAGAATAGCCACAGGGAGGAAATTAGATAGCATAATGGGAGGGAAACAATCAAATAGGTAACATATACATGATATGATATTTCTGCTGTCCTATAGCCTGGAGTCACTTTTTTTCCTATCCTGTAGAGGTCAGATGATGCAATGTGGTATACTTTATGTGAGATGAATGAATGCTAGCTTTTCCTTGTTTCTGTTCTGTAAATGCTATACTGACAGAAACAATACCCAGTGCAATTATACACAACCTCTCAGAAGATCCAGGTGGTGTTCCAGAGAAGCAAAGAGCTCAATCATGCTCCTCAGCATGATAGAGCTTATCCAGCCTCAGATGTCATGCAACGTAAACAAACAGGCCAAGATATAAAGATGGAGAGATTATGTGAGAATCTGCTTTCGGAGGATGTTGATTTCTTCCTCACTTCAGTGGCTGCTGACACGGTTGCAGGAAATTGAACACAAACTTAAATCAGCTCATCGCCTTCGATTCGCCAGACAATGCATGTTGTGAGGAAAGTCGACATTTGTATGCAGCCCTTGCACAGCTCGCAGACCAACAGCGCACCGATAAACAAGGTTACAGTATGAAACATCAGGATTTTGTATAATTAAGGCCTGACTTGAATTAAAATGTCTTACTTTGCTAATGATTTTGTGCCATGAGGCCAGATGACCTTAGTCCCACAGCGACCTATTAGAATTAATGTCGCACTCGACCCAGAGGATCAGCATAACAACTCAAGTTGAGTCAACACATTTTATTTTATACGATTAACAGGTGTAAGATACTGTACTTATGAGCAATAGTTCACTGTGGAAGCTCTACAAAATTTCTGTCTGATTCCAGTTAAGCAAATGGTCACTAGGGCTGAGGATCATTTTACATATTTTCCCTTTTTTTCTAAACATATTTTTTTCGCTTAGGTCATTTGGTGCTGAACAAGTAGTGTGCAGTGATTTTTTTTTAATTTATTTATTTATTTTTAGAGCTTTTGTTTTCTCTACCCCCATAAACCAGTTTTAGCATTTCAAGTGACCCCTTTCACCTAATTTAATTTAGTGCTGATATAGAAATATTTCCTAGTGCAGAGTACAGAAAATGAATAGTGAGGAAATGGTTTATGAAGAGCAGCAATACAAATCATGACATAGACTCCAGGTCAACTTTATCATCCTATCTCCAAAAACAGAGCAGTGAATGTAATCCTAGATATTGCCTTGCGCTGGCAGTAACCAGAGAGTCCCTCTGCCCTTAACACAAGGTCACTGCGCTGCTGATGAGCTGAATATATGGGGCTAAAGTAACACAATCACTTATACAGTACTACTTCCAGCTGTTAAATGCACTTCCGCTGGGCCAATTTGAAATCATTTCGACAAGAGTGTGTGAGAGTGGTCCACAGTTCTTGTTTGAGACTCAAGGTGCTGACACCACATAGCCCTGAGCGGAGAGGGAGAGAGAGACAGACAAAGAGACAGAGGAAGAGAGAGAGAGAGTTCTCGCTCGGTCAGCAACCCCTCGCAGCCTGCAGAGGATCAGAGCAGAGGATAGCAGTAATTTCGGTGCTGCTCTTCAGACAGGAGAGTCCTGTCCCTCGGGCAGTCACAAAAACAGCCTGACAGCTGCTGTACGCACAAAGGACCTGACGGCCCTCAATTAACTTTGATGTGAAACTACTGCTTTGTCAGTTCACCGTCAAAACAAGATCAACGGTGCCATTCAACAGCAATACCACTTTGTTTGCTTTATTTGTCTATTATTCCATCTCTGTCCCGGTGCAGACCCCCCACACCCCAGCTGGGGTTACTCCAAACAACTGTGTCATAGGTGTAAAAAAACAAAACAAAGTGATTAATGTCTCAACTGTGCTGTGGCACAGGACCCCTACCACTCAGCTCTATTTGGCTGTGATGTATCATTGATGCAGATCGATGGCAAGTGGCTCGATCGCGAGGATCTCTGCCTCACTGTCATTGACCTCTGGCTCCTATGGCGTTCCTGGGAGACCCCCTGCCAGTGAAAAACACTCTCAGCATGCTGATGAAGGGGGCAAAACCGTCAGAGCCTCGAGACTGCACGCCTAATGTGCTTTCTTTGTGATGCTGGCCCTCCGGAAAAAAACACAAAAATACAGCACAGCGTGAATAATAACATAGTCATATAAATCTCTCAGCATATACTGTGTGCTGGACGTAGAAGATGAGTTACACTTAACATAATAACAGGCATTCAGAAGGATACTGTGAGCGCACAGGAAGATTCAACTTAACACTCTTTTGAGTGTAACTTCAAATAGATTTCTTAACAAAGACACAGTTAGATGCTTGGAGCACTAGTACCTACAATACAGTAAAAAGAAACTGGGCATGTTACAACAAGGTGACTATTGACTGGGCACAAGCAGCCATTCTGAACTGAACAAAGGCGAGCAGGTGATAAAGTCGTATTCTATGGATTCTGTGGCCATTTAAACCGAAAGCAGCAGTTTGAGCTGCAAGAACAAACAGGACGGTGTATGTCAGATCCTTACACAGAGAAACAGGCCGGTCAGTAAGTGTTAGTTTAGCCACTCTCCCCTTTCCGTAAGAGGCATCACATGATCTATTGCACAGGTATCACATGATCTTTAACACTAATAATCAGTTTGCCTCGGGCAGAGCAAGTCACGGTCCTGATCATTCCACTGCTCCTCCGTAACACCAAAACAGAGATGGCTTTGCATGAAACTACACTCCACGGGCTTATGCAGCAGTAACACTTTTCCTAGCACAATTAAACAGTGTTCATTGCACACCTATTCACTGACACTTTGCCAGTACAACTGAACGCAAATACCGTGAGCAGAAGAGCAGAGCATTAAAACATTCTGCACAAATATTAAAGCTTTTGTCTAATGCTCCATCACTGCTAAATGAAACTTGAAATAAGAGAAAATAGATAAATGAGATAAGAGAAAGAGAGAATATTAATAGAGTTATCCACAAGTGACAAAATGTGCCTAAATGTACAAACATTCAAATAAAAAAGAAGCCAGACAGCCAAAGGTAAGAGGGCAACTATTTACTTAAGCTGACAGCTGGTGCTCAGGGAACCCTCAGATCACGCATCTTTTCTTTTCTTTCATGCCACTAACCCAATTTGGGACCATGCACCGTGGGCACGACAGTGAGGTCAGACCTGTCGTCTGCCGCCTCAAACTGGCATCTAAATTGACCTGCTCCTGAGAAGTACCACAGGCGCTGCCACTGCCTCTGACCCTACAGCACACCACTCCAGCATCCACTGACCTACTTCTCCAGCCTGCTTACGCATCACTAGTGCAGCCGCGGCGGTTTAGAGCACATGTACAGTAAATACTTGGTAAGTACTGTATGAGCCACCGCTGTGCCAGCTTTGTGAGGATGGCGTTAAATATAGCACCACTTCACCTCGTGTTGTTTCACATCCGACTCAATTACAATAAACGATGCGATGTGTGTCCTGCATACTGCCCAACTGATCACAAACGGGAAGAGGAAATAACAATTAACTGCTTTTCTACCTTCAGGCAAACAAAACAAATCAGAACCAATGGAGTCATATTGTTGCGGATATTACAAAAAAATCCACAAACAGGAAAATAAACTGCCACAAGTTACAAGATAAACATTTGAGTGACCTGTGGATGTGCTGATATGTGCGAAATAAGAATTTATTTTCAAGTCAGATTAACCTTGCATCATAACTGAAAGCACATTGGGAATGTGGTCAAGTGTTTGCAGATGGAAAAAAAAAAGGCCCATTATAGCTCTTGCATATCGACTGCCTGCCATGCTCATCTGTTAAGGAAAGGCTCAGGAAATTATGAATTCAGATTGATGTACCGGTGGTGTGGCAGCCAGCTTATACATCCACCTCTTGTTTTTCTCCAAATCAGATCTGGAGGCGGGCCAAGCCCTAAAGAGTCTGTGATCACTGAAACAGCAGCGAGGAAACACATAAGAGAGATCTATTTCACTGGTAAACACGGGACACAAAAGGCTGGGTCATAGCGACAGCATGGGGTGTGTTTGTGTTTCCACCTCCTACACACTCATGCATTAAATATGGTTCAACAATCACACTCTCCAATGACTCTCAGAGCCCTCACTTCCCACCCTCCAACTGAACATTTCCTGGGGAATTCCGACCAGGAATGTATTCTTGATGACGGAGCAACAGCAACAGCTGAAGGGAAAGTCACTTTCTAATGAACAGTGTGGAAGTGCAGCTGAGGCTCTGTCCTCAACAATTGCTTTCTCTCGACACTTTGTGGATCAGAATGCTTACTTTGGCATGCATGACCTTGTTAGTGTTAATTATGGAACAGTTGGCGGATTGCGTATTTCTCCGGTCCGCAGAATTTGAATGAACACACGAGTGAGAGTGTCTTCGTTTCAAGACCACGGTTGGTGGTACTCGTGAATCCCAGTAAATTAGGTGCCACATTTAAAGTGTGAACTGAAGTTGTCGTAGCAGAGATACCCTTAATAGCTTCCCATAATACAGAATCACTGTGGTAATGGCCTCTTCAATAGCTGGCAATGAGTGGGGAAAAGGCACCATTTAAATAGTGCTTGGATTTAATTACCACTGCAAAGTGAAATTGCGGTATTTCAAACGCTTAGACAGGTGGAAATGCAGAATGTTGACCATATCTACAAATTTGTACTACTTTTTAAGTTTGGAGTTTAAAACTGATTTATTTTGGCACAAGCTTGCAAACAGGCAAACATTGCTTTTATAACCTTGGGTCTTGTGAATAGCATCCAGTGTTTTGTTTGATGGAACAGTAAGCCTTTATCAGTTGCCGCTGGCAGATGCATGCAACATTTGAGCTTGTGACATCGGTTGTGCTGTGGTCTAATTATATCTGTGTACTGGGAAAGTGTACAGTACTCATTGCAGATGCTCAGACTCGGAAACTCTCCGCCTATGTATCAGACATGGGCAAGCAAAGGGCTCATAGTGTGAAACAACAGGTGCAGTGTACCACTGCTGAGAAAATGAGATGTCTGACTGCACAATTCTATTTACTCTTCTGAATGCAAACATCGTGCCGATCCATAGACACACGAGCAAACACGTATATGCACACATAATAAGCAAATCTCTTATGGCTAGTCTAAACATAAATACATTAATCCTACAGACAATCCAGCTCAATTCTATTATAAGGAAGGGGTATTTATGATTCATAAAACGTTTTCAGCACTATGTAATCTGGAGATAATTCTCAACTGGCACACTTTTTCCAACCTGCCATTCAACAAATCTCTTTCCTAGACATTATGAGGAAACACATGTGATCACATTGCCTAATGCTTTGTAAATTTGTTGACATACATTTCAGGCACAGATAAAGCATAACAAAAAATCTCAGAAATGCACAAGACGTCATCTTTATCATCACTGATCGTCTATAACGTACCAAAGATAAATCAGAACAGAAACAGAAACATCTCACAGCTTTAGTGGGTAAGGTTAAGGTAAAACAAGGTAAAACAATTTGCAGAGGTTTCTACTGCATCTCACAGGAATTCATCATCAAAGCGAAATCGGTGATGCCTGACACCTCCAACTGTCAACATCCAACCTATATAGTTTTGAGACACTGTGTGCAAACTGAACGCTTTTCAGAAAGACAGAGCACGTCAAAGCAGGATGCAGACATCTACCATTTAATGCACACACGAGAAGGTGAGACAGAGAGATCCTACGGCGTGTAAAAAATCTAAAAATTCAGCGAGCAACATGCAATCATACCGAGACGTCCCCTTACCGCTTCCTACTGTGTGGTTGGTGGATGCCTTCACTAACTGGTGCCTTACAGTACCACCAGGGAGTGCATTTTCAGTACGAGTACTCCCAGTTGGAATCAAGCCCGTAGCACCCTCAGTGGTGCCTTCCTCTATAAAGCCATCCAGAATGGCAGCTGTCAGCATCATGCTGATGCAGCTGGACTTCTGTACTGTAGTTACATCACTCAGATAAAACATTCACTCCCCAACATCAGTTTTGAAGCCCCCCTCACTGCACGAGTATCCTTGAGTTGACCCTCAGTATTCAGGATGCCTCTCAGAAAGAACGCTCAGCTGCTCCACGCTGGAGATGGGTGGGGTGACACGCTTGCTCATGGCAGCCAAAAGCTTCTTCAGTAAATGGGAGAGTCAAAAGCGGCTGACGTGTGGCTAATGTAGTTTGGCAGAGTGAGTCAGCCCAACACTCGTGCACATGTCCCACAAACAGGCGTACTGTATGCACAACCAGACATGGAAAGATGCACAGAGGTGTTTTTTTTTTTTGTTTTTTTTTTCACAGTGTGGCCCCTTCGCCCCGCAGAGTGGCGTTCGTGTGGGAGAAAGAAAAACACCCACATGTCACAGCTCATAAAATATCTCCTCACAAGTGCAGCACACACACATCTGTACGAGGCAGCGAGGGGCGGCCTCGCGGTTCAGCAGACATGTCCTCCAATCAGGGGAGAGCACAGCCTGCATCCCTGCTAGTGTCTTTGGTTTGGGGGGGTGACGAAGCCACGAGCCACGCACTCTGACCTCTGCAAGCAGGCAGGTGTCAAGCACAAGAAAAAAAAAAAAAAGAAATTGTCCTGCAGGGATCAGCGAAACCACACATTTCTTTTCCATCACAGGGCTGACTTAACTAACTTCACCAAACTGACCATTATGATGCTCACCCCCCCTCCCCCCACCCTTTAGCTTATTCTACCCACAGTTTTTTTTCTTTCTCTCTCTTCTGTCCACTGCAAATCATCCTCCCCAACACACACACACACACACACACACTCCCATCTGATGTCGAGCCCATCCAGATAACATTCAGGTCAAGTCCAAGTTACAGAGCAGCACATTTCTGTGGAGAGGATGCCGGAGCTCGAGGCAGCGCCGCTCGCTCATTCAGCGACCAGAAATCTGGGCGAGCACTCGCAGCAACCCAAAAAACAAGTAGGTCAGTGAAACGCTCACCCCACCACCTCCGATCTGTCAATGTCAAAGGCAGTCAGGCAGTCACACGAGCGAACCGAGCTGATGAGATTCGAGGCGAACCGATCGGTGTGAGATTTATTAAAAAGAAAAAAAATAGGGGGACGCATCGCAGCTGATCGTGTAAAAAAAAGAAAAAAGGTCGTCTGCGAAATGTTTCAGCGCTTCTTCTGAGCCGACACCGAGCGGCGAAGCCCCCCTTTAGGGAGGACCAGCACCTTGGAGGAAAAAAAACAGCGCCGGGATTTAAACACACACACACACACACACACACTCACACGCGCGCGCGTGGACAAACAGTTGGTTTAATAAATAAATATGCTGGAGGCCAAAACCTACCTGATGTCTGTCACTCGTTAACGCATGCGACCCGGCCGCGCTCGGATGATGTAGTTCTCGGCGACACACACACACACACACACACGCACACGCATTCATATACACACACACGCTCTCTCTCCCTCACACACGCATACACACACACCGCAAGCGGGTCAGCTCAGCTCTGCTCTGCCTCCTCCACGGCATCAAGCCCCTCCTCGTTTATCGTACAGTGGAGGGAGATAGAGGGGAGAAAGGGAGGAGGTGGGGGGGCGAGAGAAACGACCGCATATCTGTGCGCCGAGAAAAAAAGAGAAAGAAAAAGGAAGCGGCGTCACAGTCAGCCGTGGTGTCTGCTCATCGTGAAAGCAGCCGGCTTCATGGATATGGATTCAGGTTATGGAGTCGAATGAAGCACGCATGCATACATATTTATATATTTAGAGAAAGAGGAGAGGTCTTTAGAGGTCTCTTATTTTGAAAACGCTCTCGGATTCGCGCAAGTGAAGTGGCAGCACCTGCGCACCTCTACCACCAGCCACACACACACACACACACACACATTACCAGTGCAGGACAGCTCTCACTGCTGCTCTTTATCCCACTTTGACACAGGATCGATGGAGGTGATGGTGATGATTGTATCTGAGACAAAACAGAATAGCAGTGCATTTCAAAGTAATGGCCTCCAGGAAAAGAACATGAAGCCTGTTTGGATTTTTTTAAAGCATGCATCGTTGTCATTGAATTTATTTTCTTCTTATTATTATTATTATTTTGCAAGCTGAATGCTGAACTAATTATCTCTAATTCCAAAAGATATTATCGGTTTTATTTACAGTTTTGCGCATCTATAAAATAATTACAGAGTATTTCATGTATCAGTCAGCCTGACATCTCTCTCTCTCTCTGTTAATCATCTCAGTGGGTGTGCTGCTGTTTCATAACCTGAGCACAGACTGCCCCCTAATGGAGCTGTTTGAGCGTCCATGCAAAGATGCGCTTGAGACAGAAGGCACCGGCTTGGATGTAAAGTGTTGTCAATATTTATGAGCTACATATTACCGTGCATTATCAATATTTCATGTATTCAAATACCATAAGAGGATTAAACAAGGCTCCGCGGTCTGCACGAGTATCTGTGTTTGTTTCACACTTCTCTGCCTCTGTATCTCAGAGAAGAAGCCAAGCTGTCCTAAAATATTTACTACCAGAAGTTGAACTTTAGACTTTTTCTCCTGCAACTTGATCCACACGTACATTATCCTATTTTTTCTCTTAAATGAGGTAAGACTGTATTCATGGTTTTGATGCTACGAGGTATCATTCACAAACACAGGGCAGACCCACAGGAGGCATGTGTATCTCTCCTGACCAGCCTCAGTTTGAGTAATGATCTCAACCTTTAAT
The DNA here is from genome assembly GCA_037176925.1 of Amniataba percoides. Classification (NCBI taxonomy): domain Eukaryota; kingdom Metazoa; phylum Chordata; class Actinopteri; order Centrarchiformes; family Terapontidae; genus Amniataba; species Amniataba percoides. The sequence goes on along the minus strand of JBAJHX010000081.1, from coordinate 11,954,547 downwards.
TACATGTCATTTCCCCTCAAATGCATTGTATTCTTGTGTTTGGTTTAACATGTATGCTTGAATTACGTGAAGTGACTTTGGAAAACATTTCTGAGAAGCTCCATCATTTAGGGTGCTTTCCTGGTACATTGTTAGCACTGACATCATTCTGTCCTTTAGTGCCTGGTAACACGCGGTAACCAAGTTACTGCACTTGAACCTTGGCCAGGACAGAGCAGAGCTTTTTGGACATGATCCTGCTACTTTCCACCCACCTGTCCACTTTTCAAAAGAGAGAAATTAAAGTGACTGTCCTTGTTGGGTCAGCGTCTTATTGTGGACAAAACACCCAGAACTAACAAAGATTTGTTTGTTCTGTTTCTATGTTTTTAAAGACCCACTACAAGAGCAGCTTTCTGTCATACATCTTGGTGATTGTTCCCGATATAAGGCTTTGTATGCCACCACCAGAGGGTAGCACAGACATGACAATGTTCCACTAAAGGTTAAAGACCAAAGGTGCACTAGTTACTGTTTGTATATAAATATTTTTCCCCTCAATGTTTCTTTTAACACCAATGTTTACTTTTTAGAAACCACATGTCTGATAAAGAGACATTACGATCTGCCCTGCCAACAAGCAGTTCCTTGTGAAGTACCGTGACGGTGAAGTGTAGTTTAATACACTTTATTCAGTTCAAATGCTATCTAGAATTTTCTGAGCGAAGTGATGATGCAGCAAGAAGGTGTGTCCAGGATTTTGAATATTCCTTTTAAAAACGAGTGGGATACAGCATCAACAACAGACTGGAATAGGCAGATCGAGAATACAGTAATGCCAGACGGTTAAAAAATGAACACTGACCACAGTTATTTAAAAACTACAAGGACTTTATTGTTGCAAGGTGTTAACACATTTTATTCACAGAAGCAACTTTTAGACAGAGACCTGATTGACCTGTAGTTCTCTGAAATGCAGTACAGCTGGGCCCGCTTTATCCCTTGACCTTTAGCCAGTAAAAGGCAACAGCACAGAATTGTTCAGAATTATCTTATCAGATCACCTTGTTCAGGGCAAGGTCATGTGCACCATCCAATTTAAATACATGGGAAAACAAACACTTGAATTAAAAGGCTATCATTTGTTTAAAAACAATGGTTCACTCGAAGTAGTAAGCTTATCTCGCCGAACAGTACAACAGGCTGTTATGGGGGTACTGAGCTCTGTTGTGGTTTGGATATTTCCATGGGAACTGGCAGTCAGGGAGAGAGGGAGGATCCTGTTCAAGCAGCACAGGGGGCGTGTGTTAGATTCACTGGTTTCCTGCTTCATTTAAACTGTCCTCGTCCCTCAGACAGCCACAGATGTGCTGGTCTGGACAGGAGAGTGCCTTCATCTGCAGTCAAGAGAGCCTCACAGATTTCCTGCAACAGCTTGAACTTTTTTTTTCCTGTTCAGGACAACTTTGTGGATTATCCATATCTTCAGAATATAAGGTAAAAAAGAATCTGAACATATTCTGATTTTATTTTATAGTTTCATTTGATCAGATTGATTTCAGAACACAATGCAGCAACTAACACAAAGCCCATCCTCATGATTTTTGCAGAGTTTTCTCACTTCTACCAGAGGACCCATGTGGGTGGTGGAGAAGATCCGCGTGTCAGTGGAGAGATCTATCCTGCCGGTCCCATCAGGGGAACTCAGCTTTAAAATCGGTGACATCATGTTTGGAGAAAAAGGTGACAAACCCAAAAGGATTTCCCTCTGTCCTAATGTCATCACGCCTGACAACATACCGGAGTTCTGCATCCCGCCAACAATCCCATCCCTGCACGACATGAAGAATACGGAGCAGAGCCGAGCTGCCAGGGTTACCAAGGCGTCTCCCTGTGAGAGGGCCGGCCCTGAAATGGAGGTGACGCGCCATGAGCCCATCAACCCACACATTATCCAGGTGGAGAGTGTGGATGAAGGCCCCTATGATGGCTGCAGTGATGAGGAGACCACCAATGCTGATCCCCAGAGCCAGGCTGCCTTGTCCCTTCCGCACCTTGCCAAAGCCCAGACCTGTTACGGCTTTTGCACCTTGCTGGAGAGCCCACACACCAGGAGGAAGGAGTCACTCTTCCACTCTGATCCCAGCTCCTCTCCCCTGCTGCTGCCCAAGAGCCGATCCAGCATGTGCTCCAAGCTCTCCCCCTCCACCTCGCCGTCCTCTTCTCCTTCCTCGTTCAGCCTTAACGCCCTGACCTCCAGGCTGTCTCCGCGAGGATACGCCCTGAACTGGCAGGCCACCCTGGACAGCGATACGACTTCCTCCACCGAATCCTCTCCTTTCAGCTCGCCGCTGCTGACCAGGTGCCCTGCCAAGTCTTCCCTCTTCAAAGCACTGAGCCATGAACTGCTGTTGTCAAGGAACATGAGGAAGGCAATGGTGTCCAGGAACAACTCCCTGTCCACGGATGAAGGCAGCTCCACAGACAATAGCCCCAATGTCATGAGGAGGGCATCAGAGGGGTTAGTTGAAGGCCTGCCCAGCAGCTACAGCCTAGCACCACCCACCATCTTCCCCATGGACTTGACTCTGCACAGAGAGAGGGTAATGAAGGAAAGAATGGTACCCATAGGGAAAGATGGCAGCCTGAGACTCTCAGCAGAGTACTGCCCAGACAACCAAAGATTTCGGGTTCGACTGATCAGTGCTGAGGGCCTCTATCCGCTCTCTGTAGACCCCAAGATTATCAACTGCAGTGTTAGCCTGTCTCTGGTTCCCGGAAAGGTTCAGAAGCAACGCAGCACAGTCATCAGAAAGAGCCGAAATCCCATCTTCAATGAGGATTTTTTCTTTGATAGTATCTCAGAGGAAGACCTCAGCCAGCGGTCCCTCCGCTTTAAAGTGGTGAACAAAATGTCCACCCTGAAAAGAGACTATCTCCTTGGTGACTGTGATTTGCCTCTTTCTAGCATTGTGACATTATAAACCTAAGTACTTCCATAACCGTCTATTTATGTAGTGAATTATTTATTTTCATTTTTGTATTGTAAAACAATATTTTTTCATGATTAAATTATGGAAAACACTGAGGTTGTTTGTCTTTCATACATTTCAAAATGAACAAGAGTAAAACAGTTTGATTGTATTACCACATATAGTGTCTATGCAGACTTGTGGGAGCAATTCACCCAGTTTTCAGTGCTCACGATAAAGTTAATCGCAGAAAAACAAATGCACCGCCAACAAAATGTTAATCCTCACCTTATAATTGTTTAAAAACAAACAAAAAAATGCGAACACAATGATTTACAGCATTTTTATTCCCTGGTGTGTTGATATGACTACAGCATCAGCTGGTGGGAGACAACGACCGTCTCATATTTCTCCTAAGCCTGTTGTTTTCTTCCTGACCTTTCCAATGATTAAAAATATCACTTGAAACCAGACACCTTGGAGGGGAGATTTCACCATTGAGTATGCATAATTCCAATCAGTGTGTGAAAAAAACACTTTTTTCCTCACTATGATACAGACTACTTACTTGGTAAAAACTGAATAACAGCTGAAGATCTTAAAGAAACTTACGTTCTATAATTTAATAAAGGCTGTTTTCCCTTGGATAATTATTCTCTTTTTTTCAAAATACTCATTCTACAATTTATATTTATTTATAGGCAAAACATCTACATTAAACATGACAATGCAAAACACACCGTATTTATGTAGAAAACAAAGAACAGCCTCTCTTTGCGCAATATACATACATGTTTACCCATTTGAATAGAGCAGCAGCTCTTAATGTAGACTCCGGGCAAGTATATCCTGCTGCTTTCAGCAATAAAGATCAGGCTTAAAAGCACAGACTGACGCTATAGCTCCTAGTTAAAGATTAATAGGTTTCTCAGCGCTCAGAAAAGCTCTGTTAGGGGACTGACAACTGCTGGTTATACAGTATATGACAAAACAACATACAGTAATGTGACAAGATGGGAGGCGTTCGCATATACGTACATATAAATAGCTATCGCAGCCAAAGTGATAATAATAACCTGCTGGGAGATTGGTTTTTAAGCTCAATGGCTGTAATGACGCATGCTTTATAATGCAAATACTTGCCGGATTCTGCGGTTTGGATTGTGCCAATGAGAAAAGCCTTTGGAAAAATATAGCTCATGATCCATTTTCAGTTTGAACGGCTTCAGCGTCGTCACAAAGACCTGCAATTCCCTCCCAATTGTTTTGATGGAAATAAGGGCTTTGTGTTTCTACAATAAGTGGCCTAATACACATGCTTCTGTGTCACTGTAATACATAGGAGGATCTCATTTTCTGTCAAAGAAACCGATAAACATCCCACGCCGACAAACTACAATACCTCAGTGCACAGGATGTGTCCCTGGATCCTGTGAGGAGGATGATACTGTTGGACACTTTTGTATTGAGTGTTGACTCAGCTGTGAAATACCCTGTAATAAATGAGCATTACCCGTGATTCCCCTTGCTGGTCAACCACTGATAGGATTCGGAGGGATTTCCACCGTCTATCTTCATTCGAAAGAGCAGTAGCAGTGGTTTTTATGTAACACGTTTGTTACAGCAGCATGAGCTGCTGTCCTTACAAAAATGCTGTCTGCCACTGGGCACAGAAAAAAACAAATAACAGTTTAGCAATTCATTTAAACTTTAAGATCATATGAACTTGAATCTCCTGGAAAACTGCTAATTCTTATTCTGAGTCCAACCAGTAATGTCATCTTCCTGTTTTTTTTTTGTTTGTTTTTTTTTTTTACAATCTCATCCTCCTACGCTTTTTATGGAACTAAATTGCTTTTCTCTTTGGCCTAAATATAATTGACCCTTCAGTGGTCTGTTTCAACAGTAAAGACAGGTAAAAACAACATACAGTGTCTTAATAAGCCAATACGTCCACCCAGAGCAGCTTTAGTGCTCTGTGGCAGTGGTTCTACAGGTCTCTGAATTTGACCTGTAGGAGGGATGAAAGATGTTCCCTCTTTTGGTCTTTCGATGACGGTGGTGGAGAGCACTGTCTAACACGTAAGTCCAAGATCCTCCATAGGTGTTCAGTTGGATTAAGATCAGGTGACTGTGAAGGCTATGGCATATGATTCACATGATTCTCATCAAACTATTCACTGTCCCGTCATGCTCTATGCGTGGGGACATTGTCATCCTCGAAGAGACCAGGATACAACTCTACCACAACTTCCCCCTCTACGTGATAATCGACGTACTGTGACTGCTGACAGGCCGGTCAAATTGAGTTAATGTGAATGAACTCAGAGTTTACGCACATATTACACAAATGCAGCAGCAACACACTCGTCAAAGGTGCACTGCCTATCACAATTTCCAAACCTGTAAATATATGTCTGCCCAGTAGATCTAAATGCAGATGACACTTAAGTCACTGCCACTCATTTTCCTTTAATTTATCACCTGTAAATCAAAATTAGAACTCAGCAGAATTTGACTATGAGCACGCTGTAGCTTTTAGAAATACATTTTTGTGTTTGCCATTTGAACATGACATTGTGAACTCAAAACACATACTACATCACTTAGAAATGAAAATGTTGCAATTTGGGCTGTCTGCAGTCAATTTGCAGTGTTTAGTACTTAATTCTGATTACTGATCACTGGAAGTGATTTCTTATTATCAGTCGGAAACATCTGTCTCCCTAAGAGCTGTGCATCATGAATGTAAATACTCAACAGGGGAAATGCACTGGCTCAGTCTCAAGTGTCTGAAAACAGTTGCCTAGTTACCTTCATTCACTAGGATGCCTTTGCCCAGCTAATGTACATTTACAATTTCAAAGTAATGAGCTGGAATTGACAACAACCACATTAGAAATGATCACGTATAGTCTGATGTTTTAAGCGTCCTTTTTCCATTCAGCACTCTATTTGCTGCAACACCCTGTTCAGTGTTCTCTGCCTTCTTGAAATGGAAAGAAAATGTTTTCATACCAAGAAATACAAACTACCCCCTTCCCCTGCCATATCTGTTTAACAGCGTCCTACGTAAATGAGTCTGCTGAAACCAGTTTTCTTATCTCCTTTTGTGTTTTACCAGGCTCTTATATTGTGCCAAAACATATAGCATACACCTTAAAATGTCACTGTCAACATGTTTAACCAATGTGGTCACAGGGTACGGTAGGTCCTTCACTCCACCCTCCTCTGTTCTCAGGCTAAGAACAGCTTTGGAACTCGAGTGACGAAGACTATTGAACCTCTGTTGATATCCACCAACCGCTGCAATCCATCAAATGTCCTGTAAAATGGCCTCAGATGTCACAAGCTTGATGTTGTCAGGACAAAGCATACTCATGCCAGAACACAGAGAACCTCTTTTGCAAGTTGATAATTAAAGGGGCTGAGCTCATTGACTGCATACACCCACAAGATCTTTAAAGGAGACTTTCTTTGGCTGAACATACTGCGTACACACACATTACACATACCTGACGCTAACAGTATAGTTCTTTGAAATTCTACGTTTGATTTGATCACTATGTCAGACAACTTTCAGCAAATCACCTGATTTAGCAGGGTCAAGATATTCCATGATGACAGCATTGATTTGGTGTTACAGGGCTGTGACATCATCGTTTATGGCCCGCTATTCAAATGGGTAAACACCGACCTAAGGGTTCAGCTTTGTACCAGATTAGTGCAGTAACAGGCAGGCCATACAATAAATTTCAGCTGCGTCATTAGTTTGCGTGAGGACACATCAGGTGGGATGAAACCAGATCAGACTGACATGCTCTCACTCACACAAAAACACACACACACACACACACACTCTGATGATGCTTCAAGCTTGCTGGAGTCTATAGTAGTCCCATGAGGTAGGATGCTGTAAAAATCCACGTTTAACTTGTTTATAAAATGTCCTTTTTAACAACATTTTCTGCCTTGTCTAAGTTGACTGGATGACACAGCAGTGGTGAGGCACAACTGAAAAAGCTATGTAACCATATTAATGGTTTATGTACTCAGAATATTTGATTTGACCAAATAAAACCCCACTTTATTGACATTTCCAGCATTGCATCGATCGTTCGGGTCATTCATTCCGCCTTTTGTCTCGTCGGTTGCGACACCTATTTAAATATGGCACAAAATCAACTTGAGGCGGCCGCCTAACATATTGTTATCTGCATAGACATTCCCAATTCATGATAAGGCCAGGAACAGATCATGCCGTATCTGCACGTAGAAGACTCATCACTTAGCCTGTGCACCTGCCCTGTGTTATGCCACCCACTCAATCGCCTCAGGCGCTGCATGGAGCTGAGTCCAAGCGTGACCTGCTCAGTACATAACAACCAAACATACTGCATGTTGGACTTCCTCGCATCTGATCGGACTTATATAAACAGAACCAACGTGTTTGGTCTGGCTCGGGTAAGCAATTATTCATCGCAAGCATGTCTGTTTGGTCACTGGGTGTCTTGACGATACATCCGTAAAAAAAAAAAAACTGGAGGCTAATAATAACTCACCATGAGGCCTTGTGTAACACATCAGTTAGAGTGTGTTCATTTCTCAGTTGCTCCCAGGGATGTGTCTGATCACACTTGTGAACAGGCACATGCTGATGGGATGTTTAAATGCATTAGGACAATCAGGACAGGGCTTGCACAATATTGTCTGAATAGCCATTAAACAGTTAAGCAAACAGTCAGGTTGTGTGACAGGTGGTCAGGAATAGCTGGATTTGTTTGGTTAATGCTAATTTTAGACCCTCTTAACAAATGTTACAGCGAATACTGTTGTTAAATACACGACTTCTAATATAATTAATTAAATATTTTACACGACCTTTAAAGAAAAATTGTGATAACATCACAGTGCCAAGCACATTTGAAACTCGAGGCAAAAATAAACTGTGCACAACTGGTTGGCGAACATCGAAAGATGACACCATCTTCCCGTCTGTCTTTCTGTGTTTTTCCTCTTCCAATAGCGCCTTCCACTCCCATGGCAACGAGGCCCAGCTCCAAGGGGAAACCATGGAGATCCTGCCTTTCATGTGTGAGATGCTTTTATTTCGACACATAAGTTGATAGAGCCTGTCCCTGTCTGTTTGATTCAGATGCACCTCAGCTTCAGTCATGCTGCTGCTCGCATCCAAAGCCAGCTGTCAATAGATCCTTCCTGTGCATGTAAAATGAAGTGGGGGGCAAAGTGTTGGATTATGCCTTGTGAATACACCACACTGTTCTGAGAAAAACACGCATGTTCATATTGTTACAGTGATATTATTCAGGTAGAATGAACACATTTAGAATCGTACAAGTTTAAATTATCTTTACATTCTTGCCTGGTTACAGTCATTATCCAGTATGGTTTGTCTGCCCAGTCTGTACAGTCTGGTGCTTGACCAGGTTCCCTGAGAGGGGGAGACAAGGAGACACATCTAGGTCTGTCTGTGTCATTTTAACTGTCCTACTTACTCTGATCCACTTATACAACCAGCATCCAAACCACAGAGGGGCTTCACAGTCCTGATTCCCTCGACTTTGTTCGTCCTTGACTTTGAGATATTACAAAAGTTGTGGACTGCGGAGCCAATTGTTTATTTGGGGGAGGCTCGATTTATGGTCTCATCATTTGTTAGCATAATTATCATATTTTAGGGGAGAAATCCAATGTCATGGTAGTACCACAAACACCGAATTCATGGAATTGCCAGTTTCATTAAAATGAACCAGGGAGACAGATACGGGTCCAATTTAGATGACGCACAGGCTCATCTGAATTCATTTTGAAGAGCCAACAAATCCATTATGGCTTAATTATGATTTCAAAGCAATGCCATGTCTTCAAAACTACTCCTCATCTGAAGTGCAATAAGGATTTCTTTCATCTTAGCAACCCAAATGATTACCACTAGTATGGTGATTTATCAATATACAGATGTACTGAGTGGACCTTAGTAATGGAAAGTGAGAGAAACATTTCTTATACTAATCTACTTTTAATAACAATGTCTCAACCAGTATTCTATGTCATATTTGCATTTCTTTAGCAGTGCATAATTTAAAGCATATAGATTTGAAAAATCATTTCCTACTGGTGCGTGGATGCTCTGCATGGTCATATGATTCATAAAAGGGCTGTAAATAAAACAAAGCATCAGGCATGACAGGTAACAAATGGTCCACAGCCTGTAGTTTGACTGAGGGTAAACATGGAAGCTAGGTGATGGGTCTTTGTTTGCCAATTTAGTTTACTGGGCAACCGAATGAGACACACCAGGGCAAATCGCAGTGTCATTTTGTACAAGTGTTTCGCAACCCGTGGCACGGAGGACAGAGCTTGCCCCCAGAAAGATGGCTGAATTTAACCATGAAACATTCATACTTCAAGCCCAGAGACTGCACTTTCAAGTTAGCATAAGCCTCATTCTCCACGGTAGTCAATGTCAGAGACCACAGTTGCAATAAATCTGATGTGGAAAGGATCGGCTGCTTTTGAAGCAGTGATACTGCCTTAATAAATGTCTCAACTTTGGCTATAAGCAAGGTGTTGCTTCTGTTGTTGATATTAAGACTGCAGAGACTAAGGTGTCTTGGGGTGGGATAAAAAAAAAAAAAAGAAAGCTGAGATATTGTGGGTGCAGCTTTTTCGCCAGGCTTTGTTTCAATTATTATCTTATTATATTATCATGTATTCTTGTCACAAAGTGCCAGAATCATATCTTACCCCAAGGGATGAAGTAAGAGATGACACCTTTTACCACTAAATCATCTATACCGTACTATGAAACTAAGATAATGGTTTTCTTTTCCACATAGGTGCCCCATTTCAAAACAGACGTGTTTTCTCCTGCCTACATTCAGTATAAATATGATTTGTGCAGCGCCTCAAATTGTTATTAACCATATATCTTCTCTGTGGATAAAACAATCCAAGCTCTGTTTGGCAAACACGCAGCAGACAGTATGACGCTGTGTACAGACTATGAATAGAGTTTAGCTTTTCGTGTCTGCAGGAGAAGAATTGCTTTATCAAAACTAATCTTGGATCGACAAGTGCTGTCAAAACTACACAACCCCCATTATTCTGTGATCTGATCTTCAAAGTCTGGGATGCACACGCTGTGCAGTTTGTCTGATAAACAAGGCCCTTTTTATGTACCCTGAGCTTTTTGAAAGATGGGAGTGTGGTTAGTTCAAACTAATGAGAGTGAAAGGTGGCAGTCATAAAAGACATCTTATCAGCTTTCTGTTATAAACAAAACTAAACAAAACAAAACAGACTGCAGATCTGTTGTATAAAACTGCACATTTCTTATCTTTGTGCATGTGTTAATATTTTTTGAGTGAGGTATATTAACATTGAAATGACTAAACATGTATAAATACATATATATGTGAAAGGTCTAATAATAACTCATAGGATCCACTTTTTTTCTTTTTTACTGATATATTATGAAGACACCCAATAACCAAACAGACACGCTTGCAATGAGAAATACTGGAGCTGCTGCACCATTAACTGAACGCACATTTTGCAGTAGAGTGGTGTGTTTAAGCTGTTTGCTGTCCTCTGTTGTGAGGCTGCTAATGTGGGCTACATTATTTGTCTTTAAGCGGGAAATGCCGTGGTGTTGGTGGTGTTGGTGGGTTTATGCTGTTGAGTTGTTGTGGTAGTGGTGTGACATATTTGCTTTTACCTGAGGTTGGTTTTCCTCTGGTTGTCCTCTGGTTTGCCATGTGCATTGTGGTGGTGTTATGTTGTTGGGAAATGTAACTACCTTCCATTATTTTTGTCAATGTTGCAGTCATTTTATAGATATGAATGTGTGTATACAGTGTGTATAAATGATAACTTCACTGGTTCAATTATATCTTGTTCATATGATGTTATTTCTCCCCGAATCTTATTATTTTCATACCACTGTGATGAGCCAGGTGAATTCAGCTGACATGTGACTTGCAGCATACAATGAATATTTAGTGCTATTGACACATCAATAATGAAACTGCCACTCACTGGAGACAGATTGATATTTGCCAACAAATCATCCTGTGGCCAAACTGGCGTGAGAAATGCAGTGCGTTTCTGTGGTTTGGACTGTGAGGTAATTCTCTGAATTTGATAAAAAAATGTAATAGATTAGAATTGCAGATGGCATTTTTTTACATCCCAGCATTTCTTAATACATATTACATATTAAAAATAAAACTGTGGGAATGCAGCAAATGGTTGGCATCGTCCTCTCTTGAGAGATTTAAATGATTAACCCAGTTATGAAAACTGTTCTTGATTAATTTTCTGTTGATTAACTAATGAGCAGCAAGTCAGCTGTAACAATTAATCAACTAATTGTTTAAGTGCTACTTGATGTGCCCCACCGTGCTGCTTCATCTTGGTTTTATTCTATCAATTTTAGTTCACTATATTTTTCTGCCATGATGTCTCATATAGTAGAATCCACATAATGGCAGCTGGCAGTCTCTTTATTTATTGTCTATTCTGTAATGATCCTGGTGTATTTTTAAAGGAAATAATGAGGTCATTGCCTCGTCAGCAAACATAAACTCTGTATGTTCATCTAATTAGAAATCCACTCCACATTATTTGGCTTACTTGCTACTTTAGTAGAATTATTTAAGTGAATATAAGTTTATATAAGCCAGGTATTCCTAAAGCTCAGGTCCTCGGGTCCTTTTGTTCAATTATTAGCATTATTATTGATGGTAATATGGAGCGAATTCAAATCCACTGTTTTGCAATAGCAAGCTGCCAATGTAAGAATAAATCAAAAGACATCTGAAGCAACTGTGACTGTAGACTGATTTTCTACAACAAAGCCTCCATAACACATAGTCCCTCACACCACTGTATCTGTGAAGTGTTGGATAATTATTCGCTTCATTTGCTGTTCTGCTCCACTGTCACAGCACACAATGAAAAAAAATTTTTTTTGATTAGCAATGTAGGCATACTAATCTGCTGGAGGCTTAGTGATTCACTATTTTGCCTCTCTGATCGAAACCTTAATTGATTAAATTGCTGAATTATTGCCCCGTTTCTCTTTGAGAGCTACAGTGCTGCATGTTTTCCACAGCTGGGCATCCTTTGCTTCATTCAGCGAGTTAAAAGCGAGAGTTTCAAAGGCCATGGAGCTCAGATCTCAGCAGGGCACATGTTTCTCACCATGTGAGGCTGCATGTGTTGGTACACATGTCAGTGGTACAGTGCAGAAAGGGGGCTTGTGTGTGTTTGTGTGCAGCCTATGTTTATGTATGCAGAAGTGTTCCTGCACCATGTCTGTCAGGACATCAATGGAGCTGTGACAATTACAAGTGAGATTACTTTAAAGCAGAGATGCTGATCCACAAAATTTTAATGGATCATTATTTTTCATGATCCCAATCCTTTCTTTTCTTTCTGGTGTTGCAGCATTGCTTTCCTTTAGGACAGTCTACATAATAAGGATTTTGCACACACATGTAAGTGCAAGATTTCATGATTTCAAGAATTTATTGTCATTTCACAACAATTTACAATAACAATCACTGGTAATAAAATTCTTAAATATCAGGCTCTCCAAACAATGCTAAAAAGCAAGAATAGAGATGCTAAAAAAACATAAAGAACAAAGTAAAAATATATGATAAAATAAAATGTAAAATAAAAATGATTGAATGTGAATGTCTTCAGATGTAATGATGAATGAGATTAGTCATTCACTTAACTCAGTTGTTAATCCATCTCTTAACGCTCCTCTCTTATGATCAAAAAACAGTGGACAACACATTTAGCCAGCAGCTTGTCATTGTAAGCTGTCACTGATGGTCACTTTCTGTGGTTGACCTAGCAGGTAGGTCATAATACATATTATCAGCTGCTGCTAAGCAACATTAATTCTGTGTATAACTTAATGACAGCAAAAAAGGGGAACTTGTCTGTTAGCTGGAGTCTGCATATCGGCTAAAATGATATATGAGGGAGGTATGTCCACTCTCTCCGCAAAGTCACGAGTAGACTGACTCTCTGTAGATCTCACAATTCCAGCAGTGATGGTGAAGAGATATATGTCTTATCACCAGATATAGTCCCCTCAATACTGTAATTCAACAGCGTGATATATTTGACTCAGGACCTCCAATATTTGGATCAAGGAACTTGTGAAAAACAAGTTGCGTCAGATTTTGTGGTCTGGAGCTGGTTTTCATTGTGGTGTTCATATTTAATCAACATTGAGGCAGCCCCAGTGTTTTAGATTGGACTTGGTCTTGACCTGATACCCAGTATGAAAGGACTGTGATCAGGACAAGAGTGAAAAAATCTCAATCTAGACAACCTTAAGGGTTGATACACACTCAGTGGATTACTTGTGTATAGGTGTAATTTTGTTAAATTGAGACTTGAAAAGGAAATAAATGATGCCCGGCACTGAAGCCACACCACACAGTTACCTCTTAAATCTGCTGAATATTTTTCAGGGTTTAATGAAACATCATCCGATGATATAATGTCACGCTGGCTTCATATTGGCATTATTATGCGTGGGTACGAAAAGTACAGGTGTAAATGACAGAATTCCATTCAGCTGCTTTGAAATCTGGATCCTGGGATTGTGCACGCTTGCTCACTGGGACACTTGAGTAGAGCCAGCGTTAATGGTATTAGGAGCACCTGTATTTATCGTGCTACGACAAGTCAGAATGTCTGCTGTGAGAAAGGCCTAATCAGCTTACAGTGCAGATGGGCTTAAATACAGCTCTCACAGTAGGTTGACATGTTAAAGTTTGTCAACCCTGACTGAAGGCAAAAATTTTACAATGTGGAGGTGAGCCTGACAAACTAAGAATGACATGTCCTAAGATGGCTCTGTCTTTAGGTCAAATGATTACTTTTGATAAGATTCTAAAAAAGGGTTAGAGTTGTACAAAAAAAAAACAAAAAAAAAGTCTAGTGAATATTACAATTGTTTATGCTTAACCTGTACAATAACTATGTTTATTTTGTTTTGGTCATTTGAGGGCAATGGAAAAGTAATTGTGAGGTCGACACTGACAGATCATCACTTTTTATCCTGACATTGTTTTTAAACACACATTTGCTAAAACTGCCATGTAAGGGCAATATTGTAATTCATTTGGAGTCGTGTTTCTGGCCGCCTGCTGAACATAAACCAAATATTCACTATCTTTTCTTTGATCTATCTTATATGGCTCTTTAGCTGCCGGATGCTTACTGTGTTTGTCTGCCATTTGGTGCAGAGCAGGTAGTGTACAGTGTACAGTGTTTTAGAGGTGTTTTGATGGAAACAGCTGCATGTTGCAGCTAAAAATCACATTACAATATGGGAGCAGTGTGAGTGAAGCCTTACTGTAAAGTTGCAGGGCCGGACAGCTAAACAATGAGCTGAAACTCTGTGAGGCAGAGGGGTGATCGTGGGTTAATGATTACAACAGGAGCGACCCATTTAAAATAGTTTCTGATATAATAAAAATCTTGATTTAAAGCAGTTTATCAACTTAATGAATTACATTAGGATGACCATATTGTTTATGTTTTAATTCAAACAAAGGACAAACCATATGGGCATGATAATATGGGGAATGGGAGAAAATTATATTTAATGTCCATGCTTTAAGATTTGTATGAAGCCTTATAAGGGCACACTGTTTGGAGTAACAGAGGAAGATTTGGATTTGGAAGAAGAACACAAAAGAGCCTGTGACGAACAGAAGTCAAACATCAGTGAGGCACAGCTGGACAGAGACAGATGAAACTTAAGTCACAATGACATGCAGAGAATCAGTAAATCCCCAGCTGTCTGATTGGCTGGAATAAAGATCAGGTGTTGGTGCCGGATCCTGATGAGGTCCAGTAGGGTGAAACCTCTTGCAGCTGGCCTTTTGTGAAGGGGATATAATTTTCATTATACCACACTTGTGTTCTGTGCTGTAGGTGAGTATTTTCCGTGGCTCACATGAACAGCGGAATAAATGTGTATTGCTCTCAGCACAGAACTTGAAAGAGTTCAGTAACGAATATATCTGGCCCTTCTCTGGTCTGATTGGTCCTTATCAGCTAACACACACACCCACACATCCTCCTCCTTATTCTCCCAGGCTCACAGACACATTGTCACAGTTTCCATGTCCGGTTTTAGTGAAGTCAGAGTGCAGCCTCAGGCGCTACAGCTTTTTATGTCTTCAAAAAGGAAATGACCTGCATCTTTGCCACATTAGCACGGGGCTGCATACACTTTCCCTGTCTCTTTTGGTCTAAGAAAAACTGTGTTAAGTATATGGCTCAGAATAGCAAATTACACCAGTTTGGCTCAGAATGTTTCATCACACATTGCTACCGGTAATATTATGTAGTTAGTTATGACTGAGTGCATTTAACTGAAAAACAACTAAATCAGAGGTAGAGGATGATACTTATGAATGACAAACATTATTGCTTCACCGCTCTATAGACATTGTGATTTACTTGATTTAAACCTGTTTAAAATGTGTTGCTTTACTTTATTTGTGCTAACGAGCTCAGCAATGTTGATGTTTGTGGTTGCCAGAATAGTCAACCCTTAACTGAACCTGCTGTGAACACCAGTATAATGATGCGAGTGGGCCGTTTCCAATCTAAAAGCAGCTTGATGTGTGCCGCCATCTGCTGGTGATGCCGCCTCAATTCAGTCCGATCCAAAACCAATTTGTCTTTGTGGAAACCTTTTGTGCACAAGGCACATGCGCTGGGATGTACTCTATCTGTGTGCTGAGCATATCTTAAAAGGTTCGAATTTTATCAGAGTCCCTCAGCTAGACATGCTTATTTCATTTCATTATGCAAAACCAACCTTGTTTACTGGCACATCTGCTCACATACACCACATACAAAGGCACAAACACACGCACCCATTCACACAGGCAGTAATGGACATGTACCAACACACCCCCGGCACACAAATGCCCGACCACCCAGAGGTGTCTCTATTGAGATGTTCAAACAAATACGGAAAAATTGAGGAACGCGTGACTGTTGATTTACGCTCTGCACCTTGAATATCTCTTTATTTTTGGCATACGGCAATTATTTACAAGTGTTTACTCAACAACATGAAGTATGGACTCAGTAAAGAGACACTTGTTTACACACAATCACAGGGACTGGGCTCATGAATGTTAGGATACACAGTGTGAGACCCTTTTCTCTCTCCATGCTATTTTTAGTAGACACCAATGCCTTCCGGCAAAAATCACATGAATATGGATAGTGTGCTTGGCTGTACAGAGTGGTTTGCAGCAAGAGAGCAATGATTCAGACAGACAGCCTGCACGTACTCTGTGTGTGTTCAATAAATGCTGGACCAGTTCTGTAGTATCATTTGGTTTTCAAGGAATAAAAAAAACCAAAAAAAAAAACCCACAAGGATTATTGGACACTTAACATATCTTTTAAGGAGGAGATGTTTTTCGTGTCCAGTAATCACTGAAGATGCAGTGTACTAATTAGGATTTATTTAATACTTTTACAGCACATTATTGAAATTATGTTATGATGTTACTTTATTTATTTTATTATTGATTTAAACACTTGATTTACTGGTGGTTTAAGTCACTTGTTCGCTTCCATAAATGCCCAGTTAAAGATTATGTGTTTAATTCTTGATTACTGAAAAAGCGACAAATATAGCAAATATGAAAATTGCATTTCATGTCACAAAAGACAGCTAAAGTCACATTAAACAGTACATTCTTCAGCTGGTACCATATTAGGGTTTTGCAGCTTGCTGCAATATTTTTATCCTCCTCTAAAGCACATAAGTCTTGTGATCATTGGAGTTTGCAAAAATAGCACCACTACACAATGAGAGCAATGCATCCATGATGCAGGAATGTACTGTAAAAAAAAGAAAAAAAGAAAAGAAAAAGAGTCTTATTTGGTTTGAATATGAAATTTAATCAGTTCTTAAACATGGAAAGCAAGTATTAAAATATTGATTTAATTTTACTGCAAAATATCACCACGTAAGAATAAATAATGTTTTTTGTTTTCCCTGTGAGCTTATTTTCTCCATACCAGAAATCCAATCATTCATTATTTGTTAAAAAAAAAAAAAAGCAGAGCACTTGACTTTTTACTTTGCACGAGTTCTGGTTTGGTTTCCATCACTCTTGTGCCAACTAACATGGTCTAGCTTCCTGTCCTTGACCTCAGCATAGTTTGCAAGTCAATATTATTCAAAGGCTGTCTGTGGTTATGCCTTTAAATAGGCCAATTTAGGCTTGGACCACATGCATCTTGGAAGACAGGTTTATTTTGGTGTTACTCAATTTTTCTCAAGTCTCCTTGGCCGTCGGGATATATCCTTGAGAAAGAGGCCAGAGGCATCTGTGCTTTTCTAAACATCTAAAATCAAGTATTACTGAGTGTAGCAGGAAACAACAAAAAAAAAAACAGTGTCTGCCTTCAATAGATTACAGGTCCTGCAAGTTTAGCATTGTCCAGCAGAGAGTGCCCTGACTCTGTTTAACACTGGATTGCTTAGCACCACTGCTGGCTGAAACTAGCATGGCACATCCTGCATCTCTCAAGTTAGCGGATCAAACATCTATAGTGAGATTCCTTGTGTTATTTTGTATTGAGCTGTTTTGTGTTTCCTTCACACCTACTGTACATGTATGCTCAGGGGAACGTGGTATTCATCTACCAAGACTAAATGACTCATTTGTCATGCAGTTTAAAGCCCAAGGATGTGGCAAGTCATTTGGCCAAAACATTTTACAGGAAGCAGCGTCATTGCTCTGTTAGTTAATAATATTTCAATTCCACTCAGTAACGCTGATTTCACCTAGGGAGCTCTAAAGAGCCTCCTAAAGCCTCAACACTTGTCTTTTCTCTTACCGTCCTCTCTTCCTCTCTCCTCTCCAGCATTCCTGCTTCTTATCTCCTTTATTCTTATCTGCCTTGTTCTCTTCAACTGTCCTCTCCCCACGGAGTGGTCTTGTTCTCCTCACTTGCAGATGATGTGGTTTGGAGGGCTGGAGCTGATGCAAAGTGACGTGTCTCCCCATCACAGGAGTGGAGCTGAGGCTGGGCCTCACTTCCCCCGCACTGGGCTGTTTTTGTTCGCCGCAGCTCATGCGGATAATTTGCCGGGATGCAGTGGAGGGCTGTCACAAGGACTTGGCTCAAGGGGTGTGGGAAAATAGCAGAAGCGTCTTCCATGCTCAAACCCTGCCTTAATGATGAGCATTAAATATGAACATCTTCTTTGTGTAAGCGATGCATTAGGCGCCCTACATGTCCCTCTCCTTGCTTTCGCTTTTTCTCTCTTTTGGCCCCGTCTTTTCCTCCCTGATTCTTCGCAGACTTGTCTACGGTCTTGTTTGAGAATCAGTTGAATAATCCGACTGACAAGCAGCCTTTAGGTCATGGCATCTCTGTTCAGAAAAATTCTCAATTCTTTGTGAAAGCACAGCACAAACACAGCTCTGTGCGACTGAGCTAATGTTCCTCTACGAATGCAATGAAACGGCTGGGGAGACAACAGTGGCTTTGTCTTGGCATCCTTTACCATTCTCTTTACAGTATCTCCACAAAGGCTTTTAATGCGATTGCCTGATGCACTGTATTGTACTGTAACTGTGTTGAGTTTTGCGGCTGCATAGAACAAGTCTATCTACCGTAGAACCGCTTCCATACAGTAGGACTAGACCAAATGATAAATTAACAGGCAAAAAGCTCCTTCATACCTTACTGATCGGAGACAGCAGTCCCAGTACAGTTGAACAAGTCTATGTAGAATTGTTACAATGACAGTTACAGATAAAGTGATCTCGGGGAGCTAAGGAAGAAAACACACCACCCTCCCTTAAAATAGACCTCCCTGGGTACTGAAGCAAAGGACAGAGTGACATTGTGAATGCTAACATCTGTGCAGAACCTTGCAGTACCAAATGCCCCAACCCCAAGTTTGAGCAGACTCTACCGTCATCCTCTAAGGAGCAGCCATTTTGGAAGGCTCTCCCGGCACAGATGTTGCATATTAAAATGTAGGGCTGTTTTAGCAGAGGAAATGCTGTGGAGAGAGGGGGCTGCTCCTCTGCGGGCCTCACCTGTGCCTTCATCCGAGAAGCCAATCCAAGAGAGGGTACTGTCTAACCAACCAAAAACAAAGTGACATTCAAGATAAAGTCACCCTGCCGCCTCTTTGACCCTGGGAGACTGTGGACAAATTATTTCACACATGAACATACCTTGTTTACAACAGAGACAATTGGCTCGCATGCTCTTTTCAAGAAAATATGCGTAGACACACTTGGCTGATATAACTCGGCCGTTAGAGTTAAAAAACAAAATAACACCTGTGTCATTTAACGCCATAAAGAGAATCAGCTCTGACCCTGCCTGACCGGCGCTTAAACAGTCACAGACAATGAACATTTGCCGCACGGTATCTCTCACAATGCAACAAGCATTGTCCACAAGATGGAGATATTCACCAGTTTAAATGCTGAGCTTCCACCTGGCTCCACATGAAATAGAGAAAGGACAGAGGGGGGGCTGGGGGGGGGGGCTGAGTGAGAGAGACACAGAGGGAGAGATGCACTACATGGCTGTGTGTGACAGATTGTGTTTGCATGAGGCAGTATGTGATGCCTGTATAATGTTTGAGCGAGTCTCTTTGTTTATGTGTACAGTGTACGTGCCTGAGTGGGTGTGTGTTTTTGAATAGTGCAGCTCTCGCCCGCTGAGGTGCTGAGGGGGCAGAGTGTGCTAACACAGAGGTTGTGAGTGGTCCCTCAGCTTATTGGCGGGGGTCCCAGGGGCCCAGAGCGGAGGAGAGGTCAAAGCAGGTCGGCTGTCCTGTGTGTTGCTGGGCCCCGCGGCCCACTGTGGGCTGGGGAGGGTTCAGGTGTGTGTCGACCTCTTGCTCCAGCGGGCTGTAAGTAAAGAGACTGAGGTCTGCTGCTCTTATCCAGGAGGCAAGCTGCTGCTGCAGGAGGCCTGACCCGGACCTAGAGAGGCCTTTATCCTATTCATCCCACCTTTACCTCCACCTTTTGAGCCTGTGGAGGGTTCAGAACATCCACAATCACCACCAAACTTCAGCATCAGAAAACAAACCAATAAATGCACAGCAGGGCTTGTAAAAATCTTCCAACACTAGTACTAAGGCTTTAGGTGTTTGGAACAAATAGTAATTTTGATGAAAATTTTTTTTTTACCTCTTGAAATGGACTAAACCCATGATCTCAGTATAGCTACAGTTTATAAAGACCCATGTTTAATTCTATATATGATTGATGATGTCTGTCCGTCCCAGGAAGAGGGATCCCTCATGTGTGGCTCTTCCACAGATTTCTTTATTTTCCCCATAAATGTCAGGACCCGGTTTGAAGGTCTAAGACAAAGGGTGTCACAACTGTACAGATTGTAAAGCCCTCCGAGGCAAACAGTGTTTTGTGATTTTGGGCTTTGAATAAATAAATTTGAATTTGAAGTCTCAAATATTCAAATGTGCATACACCATCATTAGTAGGCTAAAAGATAAGTAGGTGGACAGAAAATGATGATTTTTATTTTTTTGTGGAAGACATTCATCAAAAATAGTCTGGTTAAAGATGCAAAAAAGTAATTAATACATTAACAAAAAGAAAATAATCATTGTAGTTGCAGCCATAATAAATGCAGTATGATTATTCACTTGTTACAAATAAACCAATAGACATGCTTCATTAGCCTGCAGTATCGCTGGATTGGAATCACTAGATTCTCATTTAAATTGGATACAAACAGAGAAACAATTGTTCTAGTTGCAGCATAAAGTGCAGTACATTTTGATGTGAATTACGTACTACGTTGGAAATGGAGGACCCATTAAAAAGTGAAAGTAAGACTGAATGTCAAAAATACCAATCAAATTCATTCTTGTCAGTGAACACTAAGCTCCAAAACATCATTAAAGAGGCTGGCTTGATCGCCAAGAATATATTTGCCAAAAAAAAAAAGAAAAGAAAAAAAGGCCATTTCTCTCATGCAGCATAATGATGAAAAGCCACCGTAATGATGCTACAACGATGCCACTGCATGTTCTTTTATGTTGGGTGCAGTCGTATTATCTCTTCTCTGACATTGTGTCTTTATATTACTCATTCAAGGATGCCAACGAGCTAATCCAGACAACTGTCATAATAGCTTCTACGGACAGTTGAGTGCACACACCTTGTCCACGGGTGCATTAATTAAGATGGTCACTTGAAACCACTAGCAATTAATGTACTGTATCAACAAGCACGGGGCACCACAATAGTGAATGCTAGCCAAATGGTATTACTGCAATGGCACCTGGTCCTCAATAGGCATTGTTTGGCTACCTTTTGTGCCCATGTAGTGTGACATATTGCCCTCAAGCATTGACCATCTGACCAGGGAGAGGGCTTAAACGCTAGGCTAATAATAGTAGAGCATAGCCAGGCAAAGGATTCTAGTAATTATGCCCCACTGTGGGACATGATGGGTGAAAAGAGGAGAGGATAGGGCTCGGAGAGAGAAGACAATGGTGATGAAAAAACCCAGAGCAAGTGGGAGCATGAGTTGAGTTGGTATTGCGCGCACTGCAACACGGGAAAGTACTACTTTTTCTGATGCAAGAAGATGACAGCCAGAACAATTAGCGGTGGGTGAGACTTAGAGGTTAAGATGGCAAGGACAGTCCGAGTGCCTGAACTGGATCAACGCCCCCTCAGCCTGATGTGGGAGGGTTGGGGCTCCTGGTCAGCGCGGCATACATGTTCAAATCAGGCATAAAACGTGTTAGGCCATTTCCAGGATCTGAAGCCAAGGTCTTAGCAAGAGTCTGTCTCTCTGGGTTGCACAGACCTGCCCTTGAACTCGGTTCCCAGGGAATAGACTCATTCTCTCTTGAAAAGTGGAGAAAGGAAGCTATTATCTGACACAGCCTGTGGAGGAGACGCTGGGCGATGATAGAGAACTCAGCCAGGAAAATGAGGCCGAAGCAGACCACCAGACCAAAGTTTGTTTGCACAGTGACTTTCATATTGTTTGTGTTTGTGTGTGCGTGCCTGTGTGTGCGCCGCCGTGCGCGTGAACTTGTGTGTGTGTGCTTAATTTGCAGTATCACAGTGTATGTGAGCCCCTCACTGTGAGCAAAGGAAGGATGCAATTTACATTTTTGTGCACATGTACAGGAGCAGCAACAAATAAAAACCCGTGCCTAAAAATAAAATGACTTGAGAATTAATTAAAGTCAGAGAGTGTGCAGCAACAAACAGATGTGTCCTATTTAGGGCTAATATCAACTTTAGCTAACTAGTGTAGGGAACTTGTGATTGATGGCGTCTGTCACTGTTACAGCTCCAACATGCCTTAATCCTATCCAGCGGTTGCACAGCACCCAGATACACAATGCCTGATCTTTTATTCCTTTATTCAAATCCCATCGATTGAATAGAGTGATCAGAGGCGTTGCCCTCTCTGGAAGAGCTTAATCTCTCCCTGACACATGGAAGACTTGCTGGACTTTGATGATGCAGCCGCATATCCTTTTGGGCTTTCAAACAACTCTGCGTGCGCTGCTACCTCCGTCAGCTGTCTGGAGAACAATCATTCAGTACAAAGCACTGTCAAGGCTTCAGCAAGCAGAAGCTTCACCCCGCCAGCCTCTAATTCACCCCCCTGCTCCTCGCCCGGCTGCAATGCACTGTGGGATTGGATAACCAAATCCCAGATGCAATTAGTGGTGCTTTCAGAGGCCATGGTTTAAGCAATATGCTGGAATACTCCATTGTGCCCCTGTGCACTGGTTACTGGCAAATTGGAGTTTCATCAGATCTACTGTGCTAAAGACATTTACAAAAAGCTAAAATCATGGTGGACAATTCACTTTGTTGCACTCATGGTGCTAAACAAGAGCAGTCCTGAGGATTTTTAATTGATGGGTCTATTGTTTCTTTGTACTCGCTAAGGATAACATAATTACCCTGTTCATTATCCCTCGGCGGTAATGTTAAAGGGTTTTATCAGAGCCTATGCAAATGGTTCTGCAGCCTGCTGCTCTTGTTCACTTGATGTTTTTATGGTATAGGGCCTATTGCATCTACTGTATGTATGTTTTATGGTATCTTACGGCATTCGTCTTGAAAGAGTTAGTGAGGGCACAATGACATTCGGTCGATACTGAACGAACAGGCGATGATATATTTATCCCTCAAATAATCCTCAGGTTTGACTACTTCTCCATTAAAATGATAGATTTGACTTGGATAACACCCACACAGCAACGGATGTCAGAGCAGAAAAATGAGCCCGTGTTGTCACAGCAGGGATAGAATGTCATCTGTGTATCAAATGTGATCATCTTCATGGGCTTGTGGTGTGTGTGGAACACTATGTGCCGTCTGGTAATATCTTGTGACAGCCACACAGAGCCCATCCCTCACGGTGTGCCCAGATCTACCTGGGAAATGACCATCCCCATCAGACTGGCCCTGTCATCTACTACTACATGTCAATGCAAGGCAGCCTCATATGGTCAGATAGGCTGTGTGTAAACAAAGACACAGACGTGCCCAGGCTTCCCACATGCAAAAGCAAGTGTGCAAGCACGTATGCATGCTGAGACAAATACGTGCCCAAACACACACGCACAGGAAAAGTCAACCGTAATTACATAAATATCCATTGCTCATATAATAAGGGACTAAATGTAAAAACTGTGTAAAGTGAAATAAAGCTGTACACCACCATCTGAATATGCATCTCCGAGTAACAGTAATACTTAGCCTGCAAATGCCCTTTTCCACAGCTCGTACTGGTAGCTGCTACATAAATAGATTTAAATAAATAATAAGATGAATGCCTCGTAAAAATCCAAATGTCACTGTTAACTACTGTTTCTTAGTGACATAACTGATTTGTTCATGAATTTTGAAACTCCCATGCAGTTAGCACTAACAGTGGTTCATTTCCACAGTTTAATATGATCATTAATAAATAACTACATTTTACAGTGACTGTTCATTTGCATTTGCACAAGCAAAGTTTTTCAGCTGCTAAATTCTCATATCTTCACTACTCATTTGTCCACTTTTACCATTATTGAATTTTTAAAGGAAGACTTCATTCCCATACTAAGTAGTTTCCAGGTGCTTTTGAATGATAGACATCTAATGCCTCTCAAGTATTTATTAGTCAGAACCTAAATTCTTTTAAAACAAAAAAAAATTGTACAAGATGGACAATTTCTTATATGTTATCATAGTGCAACACTTAATGTTGGAGAAGCCAATAACACGTGATTACTCTGTGATTCCTTTTGATTGCGTGTTTATATAGCAATTACATGGCATTGCTTGAGGCATTAATTTGTCACGATTGCGACTGTATCTGAACAATGAACTGCTGGCAGGTCGAAATACATCTGACATATAATATGGATTATAAAAAAGCCATACATTAGTGGCACGAGTCACTCTACAATGATGGTAAATGTATAATAATTTACAGCTGAAAACTAGAAATCCTGTTTTTCTGTAATGCACAAGGAGTTGTTAGCTCGGAGTCATCACTCTAGGTTATTTGTCCAGCCTTTGTCATTTTTTTCTGGCAAGGTTTATTTTCTGATAGCGCATCTTTGAAGCCTTTTCATTTGTTCCATGACAAAAGAATGTTTTTCAGCTATTAAATGAGCAACAAAGGCCACTTTGCTCTTCCCCACCTGACAAATGACATAAAATTGCAAGGGCAAAAACTTCATATTTATCTTGCTGTTTGCATTTTGCAATGCCGATCATATTTAAACAGGGCTTTGAACAATCTGCACTTTTTTCTGTCAAATAACTTTTGAGCATTGTGTTGGATCATGCGAAACTAAAACCCCATCCTGTGATTGTGTGTTGTCTACTTGGGTTGAGGGGCTTTACAAAATAAACTAGCTCAGTTTGGCTGCATTAGGAGACAGAAACTGTGCTGACTCGCGCACTTTTGAAGAGAATTCTACATTTGTATGGCTGAATCGATACAATTAAAATTGCCTTTTGCGTTAAGCAGTTCGCCTTCCAACTCAAAGTGGGGACCTCAGCAAAGTTGTTGTTTTCTCGGTCTACACCATTTACCTCAATTCTATCATCACTGACAACCTGCTTGCAAACTTCAAGGCCAAGTGTGCATAAAACAAATCATTTCTGGGTGTCAGCAGATAATGTGGGGTAGT
The DNA here is from genome assembly GCA_037176925.1 of Amniataba percoides. Taxonomy (NCBI): domain Eukaryota; kingdom Metazoa; phylum Chordata; class Actinopteri; order Centrarchiformes; family Terapontidae; genus Amniataba; species Amniataba percoides. The sequence continues at coordinate 11,929,326 of JBAJHX010000081.1, read as the reverse complement.
GATGCAAATCTGTTTACCACTTTTCTTCCAATACATTAAAGGTGCTTTTGTGTTGAGCGCTTTGACGGCATGTCATAGAGCAAAGAATATGTGTGTGTGATGTGTGCGTGTTTGTGTGAGAGAGACAGAAAGGCAGAGAGAGTGATTAAGTGGGAGCTTGTTTATATGCGTTTGCTTTAAGTGTGAGCAGGTGGATTTTGAGGAAGCATCTGCTTCTTTTAAGTGGTCTTGAAGTTTATCAGCATCACATTTCAGACTATGAAGTAAACAGGGGGACTAATTATGATTAGACTTAATATTGTGTATATAGTACTGCAGAATAAGAAGAATGTCATTACCCTTTAGATTTCCATATCTTTACCCATTTTTGGGGAGGAATTTCATGGATGGCTGATTGTAGCCTGGATCTTTCTAATTTGGTCTCGGATGTAAGTTCAGACAATGCGGGAAAGTTGTAACAAAGCTTGCCACGTGCTGCAGCATCTCTCGCTGACACTGTTTATCTTTCAGAGCCTTAGTTCACCCTCGTGTTCAGCAGCCCGCTCTTTAATTATGATTAGGCTGTTCACACTTCTCACCCTCCTCATCGCTCAATTACAGCACAATATTGATTTGTTCCTGGAGAAACCATCAAGGATGCACAGCCAGGAAATCACTGATATGCTCTCTAATATGATAAATGTGTTTTAATCCAACATTACATTAAAATGCCATCTTACACTGCTATTAGTCACTAAATTAATGATCAGAATTAACTAGTTTGGCAGTTGGAAAGAGACTGGCCCCTGATCCCCTGTTGTTGGTCATTTTGCTCGAAAACTTTGTCCTCATATCTAATGAACTCATTTCTTTAAATGGAACTTATGGTAAAACAACAATTTATCACCACCCCTAACAGAGCTTTGTTTGGGATCTTTTGTTCCTTTAAGTTTAAACATCCTCCCCGAGGTGCACATACAGTATAAATAGGATCTGTGAGTGCACTACATTTAACAGCAGTCAGTTGGTTATAGATAGTATCTGCAGTGGCATCTTAACTTGAGTGTATCATACAGACAGAGCACACAGGCTTGCAGGCTAGCCCGGCCACAGAAAGAGAGCATGTGGCAGTGTCAGCAGCCTAGTGCGGCGTGGCCAGGTTTCCTGGGGCGAGGGCTGTGCTGTGCTCCATACGGAGGGCCTGTGCTGGGAGCCCGGGGGCCATGCAGTCCCAGGTCAGCAGATGGGCCTGTGATTATTATTTCCAGGCTTGTCTTACCTGACCACTTCCTCACTCCGTGAACAGCTGTTTCACTCGCTTCACTGAGACGCTACACGAACAGCCATTTTTCTTCTGTTCTTTACTTTGTACATAGTATAAATCTTTACTGTGACCCTGCTCTGGGCTCCATCCACCTGTGTCTTACCTCGGGCAAAAGCTCCCCTGGAGGATTGTTTTTCCTTTTTTTTATTGGTCTTTGCTAACCCAGGGAAAAAAAAGGACTCTTAGGATTGTTTTCCAGACAATGGAACAGAAGAGTAAACTTGTCTTAATTTTACCTCTAAATCCTTCTATCTGCTTGAGCCTTTGGCACAAGTTGCGAAAAGAAACGAGGGACATTTTAGTGACATCCCATTATCCACAACTGCACCCACAACATTTTCTACTGTTCAGTCCTGATACTGAACAGTTATGGTGACAATCATGAGGACTGTTGAGACTTTATATAGAAAATATCATTTTGTTTGCTCTTGACAATGTGAAATAGATTTGTCATTATAATCTTTCAGAATAAGGTTGATTTATCGCAAGCTGTAAGAACATGCCATTTCTCTTAGACTGTGTCAGGTTTAGCAATCACATATTGCAGACTATGGTGCTTTTGGATGAATACCCTCTTTAGTCAACCAATTCATCACACTGCAGGGAATATTGTTCTACAGCACCTGGTGTTCAGACTATTTCTGTGTTCTAAACACTGTTGGTACAAACCATTTGTTCTCCATCCAACAATGCTCGCAAAGCCTCATTACAGCTCCATTATTCTTGGAGGATTTTGCATCCATCTTAGATATTATTATTGTTATTATTATTATTACAGACTAAATGATTAGGTATTTTCAATTTGCATTCAGTATGGAAGAGTGAAAGGTAATTCACTTTTACCATTATTTAACATTATATCTGACTGGGTGGAAAAATGGCCTTTTATGAAATTTCTTTCTGAACTTTTTGAGCAGAGTGTAATATTGGACATCTCAGGCTTTGGTTCAATAAACCAGCAGACTCAAACAGCCTTTGGTCTAAGAGAACAACATCAAAAGTAATATCTCCATTGCTCTGCAATCCAAGAGAGAATTATTTTTCCAGAGAACAAATGGTTTTAGTAAGTAGTTTAACAGCAACAAAAACAAACTGGAGGGAAACATTTAACCAGGAACACAAAGAGAACTGCTGAAGCAGTTTTAAGCCCCTCAAATCATTCAACATAGATTCAAGCGCTGAATGAAAGAGCAGAATCTGGCTTATTTATTGATGAAAATGAAATAGCTGAGAAAGGGGATTTCTTTGAAATGCACAACATAAAATAATAGATTTTCTCAACTGTATAAACTCTAAATCCAAAGAGATTGTGTGAGGAGGCAGAGCACATTTTGACTATACTAACTCTGCCTGCTTGCTGATGGAAAAAAAAAAACCCTTGTTAGAAAGATAGGGAATACACCTGTAAGGTCAGGTGGCTGGCTTTCAGCATAAGGCCCCAGCCACTGAGCTGTTGATCAGACACCTCTTTTCACACAGCTGGTACATTTAGATTCCCAGCCCCTCCCTCAAATCCCACAGTGTGCTCTCAAGGAAATGTGTGGAAATGAATTATGGAAATTTCTGATGGGAAACTTGGTGCATTAGTGTTTCATTTAGCTTGCTCGTATCCTGAAGCGCTGCTCCAACCTACGAGGGACAGAGCTGGAAATATAACTCTCAGCGGCAGGGAAGCCCACAGGGGTGCGTCTCCCAGTCAGGGCACGGGCCAGTCGATTTATCTGCCAGTGGCCTGGGCCTGTCTGATACAAGCTCTCTCACAGGTGGATTTATCACCGTTGCCTGGAGCTGCAGGCCTACGAACTCAATACAGGCCTCCATTTTTTATACTGGCTAAGCACAGCAACCTCTGCTAACTCTCCTCAACCTCTGAAACTCAGGGTGCACTCCTCGAGACATGTTTTATTTGTGTCAGTGTTCCATTTTGAAGGTAGTTCAGAAACTTAAAAATGAAGAAATATTTGGTTGTTGGGCTTATATATCTCTTGGTGTATTAGTGTGCATATGTATAAGTGTTTGAGTTGAGATTCTTGTCTTTTTATGAAATATCAGTTTCTGGTCAGTCAGTGGACTCACCCATCTCATCTGCTTTTACAGGACCATCTTTGGACTGTAAAAGTACTTTAAATATCTAGGTCCAAAATGTCCCAAAACAAACCTACAATTACTGCTTATTGCTGCTTACAAAATGAAAATCTTTGAGATTATAACTATAAATCAAGCTTTTTATTAAACAATATGTAATGTTTCCCATGCCTTTACTGCTGCTGCTAGGGATGCAAAACACCCCCACCATCATATTAAGAAAGTCTACCGTTGAATTTGGCTGATATATTCTTACTGTAAAATGATCATACTGAAGGTTGTTTCTGCTGGTCAAATTAGCAAGGCATGCATACATGTGACTGAATAATCTGAGCATACACAGTCAGCTTTCAAAAATAGAGCCAGAAAAACAAATAGAGATAAAAAAATGTATAGATAAAAATAGATTAAAAAAGCAGTCCCAGATTAGTAACAGGAAAAACTACATTGATCTGTATTATTAGTATTGCTACTCATATACTTTTAACCTTTGAGTTCTTGAGCTCTAGCCACCGGAGGAAATGACACTCTGCTTGTAGACTAAATGTTGTAGCTATTTTATATTTTTAAATTAATTGATTCCACATGTGCATTTTAACTAATATTTATCACTTTTTTTCTGTAAATAACTTACAATAAACCATCCAACCCTTGTGTATTTCTTATCATGAGAGTTGCACAAATGGAAAATAAATTAGGACAATTAAAGTATTCTTATTATAATTGTATATGCAAAAAAATACAGACAGCTAAAAGCTAAAAAAGCTTGTTTACAAAAACAGTTCAGCATCTGTAGACTCTCATGAGACAAGTGTTACATTTGCTGGTTTCCAGCACGTAAAGGAATTGCTCATCGACAGCTCTAAGACTGGTAATATCACCAATGAGCATTACTTATGTTTCCTAAACTAAAAGTTCATGGGTGACCATTTACATGCATCTAGGCAAGATGTCAACGTGTTCCTTCCATAACCAAAGTATATGTAGTGCAGCACTGCACTGATGGTCACAGTTTGCAGCTGCAGCTGTTGAACTTGTGAGATTAGATAACAAGCTGGTGCTATCTGGAGCTTTCTGATCTTACTTAATCAAGAAAAACATGCACAGCATGAGTAACAATGTCTTTATCAGTTGGTTCATCAGTGTATCGCTTTCTTGCTAGCACTACAAATCTGTTATCCGTGCACCATTTTTGTTTTACACTGAGCCATAGTATTCATATTTACAAATATTTACTAATATAGTCCAATGGCTAAAAATGGATACCGGTTTTGGGAAGCTCTTTTAAAGCCCATACTAACTGAAAATTTACTAAAACTACACACTGGACCACACAAAGTTAATATACACCTGAATCCTATTATTGTAAGTAAAATATACATCAATGCATTTCCACATCAGCACCTTAGAAATATGAGAAGACGTAAAACTCAAAATCCTTAGTTACTGAGGAAAAGCCTGCAAGTTTGAAGTATAGACGGCTCACTGCCTTCTTCAGCGAGCATTACCATATACCACTGAGGGCCCTGTTGTGCCCCTTATGTAAGTGTAATAGAGGAGAGGAGAGAATGAATTTGCCACAGGTGTGAGTTTTCCCAGAGAGGTTTTGAAATTTAAGACTACATAGACGGTGTGTGTGTGTGTCTGTGTGCAAGAAAGGCCAGTGTGCACAGGCTACTCTGAGGCATCACTAATGTAGGTTTTTTTTCAGCAAGAGCAACTCAAGACAACAGTGAAATTGACAGAAGGGTAGTTTTCTTTTTAAATGCTCTCCCAAGAAAAACGTCTTTGTGTCTGTATCTCCAGTTTTTCATCAAGTGCGGTTGAACAAGTAAATTAGTCCGAAAAGTAATCTGAAAATAACCTTCAGCATAGTACTTCTTTCCATTTTGGCATTTTCATTTTTAATTTGCTGGAGTCATGGCGTCAGTTCAGGTTAAATCACAATTTAAAAAAAAAAGGCTACGAACATTTTTAGTAAACACTACTTTGTGCACTACCCACTCCTTATTCTTCATACTGTGCAGGATTTTAAATCACACAGGTAACCCTCCTCTTCTGAGCATTTAAATTCTCTCCTGCAGCATTACAGTTATTTTATGGACCCCTCATTGTTATATTATCACCCAGTGAGGGCAAGACCTCTCTGTCTGCCATAAAACTTCAAAGGTCAAAATCAGTTACCGTAGTGTTAAATAGACTGTATAACTAGTATAAAAGCTTTATGGCTGTGCCAGTTATTCATTTTCTCATATCTAGGGGCGTCTATAAAAGGAACCAAGTCGTAACCTTGACCTTACTCCTACCAATACTGCATAGATGAGAAGTGCATACATTATTATTTTTTTTAAGTTTCCTGAAACTTTAGAGTTTGTGCTCACTGGAGCGTTTACAGCAACACTTTATTCTGAACTGTTAATAGAAATGCACCGTCAGCTTGATTCTGATAACAAATATCTGTTTTCAGAAACACATTGTAGCAGCCAACTGGTCCCTATGTAGGAGGCAAACCCTTCGGCCAGCGGCAAGCTGGTCCCAGCCTGCTGGCAGCAGCAACAGCGTGCCCGCTTCATGCTTGAGCCACACCTCCACTCACAGTCCGTCACGCCAGCCTGCAGTGCATACCTGGCAAACGCTGCAGCGGCTTGCCAAGGAAGATTTATACCTGGTGTTTGACCTACTTGAGTTTGCATCTATATTAGTGAAGGAAAGGGCTTGGTTGTGGGGGAGAGAAAGGTCACAGAGATCCCAGGTCTTCCTCTGATGCATCAGGATGATGGAACTGGCTAATTTAATGAGCAACAGTTGTCCCCTTGGCCGCTACAGATGGTGCACTGCAGCTCAGCTCAAAGCTGTCTGGAAACATAGCCTTCACAGCACACATATCATCCCCGACCATAGGCAGGCTCGAAGACTGTGCAGAGAGCAAAGTGAAATTACTCCAAATTGGTTTCAGACTGAAGTGAAGCAGTGGCGATTATGTTACCATCCCATTTTTAAAATTGTCTTTGTTCAATGATGTTATCATTATTTCCCTCAACTTCCCTCAGAGCCCTTTAGTCATCCACCCATATAAATGTAGCTTTAAAGGAAGAAACAAGCTACATCTACGAAAACTATGCACTCTATGTGATGCAGTAATAGAGTGAATCTATTACATAATTTATATGAACATTCTCACAATTTTATATACATTTGCCTTTGATTCAACATGATGCATCTTGTGACTTTTTGATGCTGCCTGGAATTCATAATTAAATTCTGTGGATTTAAAAATTGCTCCACATAACAGCTTATAGTTTGAGTTTATAATGATGCTCACCAAACGGAGGAAGGAGCAAAAAAGTAGAAATTCCATCAACTGATGAAATTTCCTCATTGAATTCAGCAGCTGCTGCTCTTCATGGTCCCAAGTTTCAAACACGGTCCCTAACAGTCTGGCCTTGCCTTTAGTGGAAGTCGCTCTCATTGCAGTTACACCTTAGAAATTCACTGCATTTCATTATGCGAGGAATAATTACTTTCCCATTTGCTCCCTTTGGATGTATGTGTATATTCATACAGAAATAGATTTCACATGGGATGTACACTACAGAAGTCATGCCAGGATATAGGCTAGCCAGGATAAAAGCTGTTCACTATGCAGCTGCTGATTCAAAGCCCTGGTACCATTTTTCTCTCTCTGGAACAAGTGCTTTAAAATAAAGTGATGGTTAAGTGTCCATTTACAGGTTTTGGGGGTCATTCTTATTGTACCGTATGGCGCTATCTGCTACATACACTGTCATTAAAAAAAAAGATGGTGTTTGTTTTAGATTTTAAGATTAACAAACCTTCGACGATTGTTAATTGTTCTAGACTTTGAGACTGTAATTACTCTCACTCTTAAACATATTTAGGTGTGAGGCACCAAACAAAATAGGAGAAATAAAACATTAAAATCATGCATACCACAATTATAAGATGTATCTTTGGATTTAGGTATAAATTGCAAACATTTTGTTGTTATGTCAGTTAATTGTACTTGGAAACCTTACAGTAAACAAGTTAAAAGAAATTGTATTGTATTTGTTGAAGTCGGTGTATTTTTAACTGCAGCTGGGAAGTTGTATCACCTTAGAATCAGGATTTGTCTTCATTTTAAAGTGGTTACTTTCTCTCCTGTATATTACATTAATCCTCACTGAAAAGTTCATGGCACAGAATGTTTTTCAAATAGTTTTACCTGCCACAACAACGGTATTTTTTTTTCAACGGCAACATTAAAACACCACAGGTAAGTCACCTGGCACTAAACCTAAAATAATTTGATGTCTGTGGAACGAGACGCAAGAGAAATGTGTTGGTGCGCTGGGTAATTTGCATGATAGAATAACCTTCCTTGTGTTTGGTAGGGAAAAAAGGAGCTAATGTATTCAGTGTATTTGTGGTCATGCTCTTCAGTTTTTTATCACCTAGAGACTAGCATTAAATCACCTCACTGGGGGAATGAGTCGCAGGAAAGGAAAAAAAATGAAGCAGCTTCTGGATCTAATGAATTCCTGGGAGAATAAACACGCCTTTGAATAAAGCCCTAATCACGAATTAAGTGGTTGTTGCCATCATACCTTTTGTAGAACATTCCCACAGACACGGACCTGTGAATGTGTGTGTTCAAATTATTTCCTCAGCTCTGGCAACAATGAAAAGAAGATAAGAGGTAAGCTACCCAGTCCTCAGCCGGTCCGTATTTAAAGATAGGGCAGGGCTCATTTCCAAACTAATCCCTTGTTTCAATCCTCGCTTCATTTGCTCTGTGCACACCACGGCTTCAGGGGTCAAACTGGAATAACGGGGAAGCTGTCCGTGCAGTACGAAGGTCACCTTTGGCTTCCTCTCTTTGCAGTTTTGATCCTTCAAATAATCCTTGTGATGTAGCATTATGATAAATTACCTGATGTAGCGTATGACAATACACCAGTCACAAAGGGGCTCACTACAAACTGCCCGTTCATAACCGTGTTTCTTCTGTACCAATATTGGCCCACAGACTTGCCTCATTGAACAAGGTAGAGCAACCAGTAGAACAAAGACTGGGGTAAGTTTTTCTCAGTGAATAATCCCACAGAGCCTTCTTTGAAGGAGTTCTTACACCAGGAAGGTGGATAGGGCAGATTTTAATCAATACAGGAAAACAAGGAGCTCAGGGGACGTGAGGAGCCTACCAGTCAGGATGAAGATTAAACACCTCTGTCTAAAACACACTCAGCTCATGTCAGAAAGCCCGGGTAACTTCAAATCCATCTATCAAAACGGTATCAAACTGTGTTTTTCTAACAAAGCAATGTTATATGACATGTATTCTCCCCTACAGCTGTAGGTGAGCAAGTGGATCATAAATCATAGAAGACAAAGCTCAGCTTGACCTCTAAACGGTTGTATATCAGGCTATTCTGATTCAGTGTGGATGTCTTTTGGCCTCAATAGGTACACTTACTTTATTTGAGCTTTGAACAATGCAGACTTAATCCCAGAGGGCTGATTCTGCATAACAAACAATCTCCGGTTTTCTCCACCGGCTGCTGCCATACTTCTCAGATGGACCTGAGAAGTGAGCGTGTACTGCACCATTTTTCAAGTGCATAGTGAACGTATAGTGAACATAATAGTTCTTTCTTGTATTTAAATGAGTTCATGACAGATTTATGTTAAAAAACATAAAACCTCAGTGCTATATTTGTTGCGTGCATTAACAGCATTGAGTTATGTGCTAAAATAGCCATAGTGAGTAAATTCGTCAGACTGTGAAAAACTCGTTCTCGGGGAACGCAAGGCTATCTTAGATGCAGTGATTGGGAGGTCGCTGTTTTGAGGGACTTTGCTCAAGCACAGTGTTTTTCTTTTGTGTTAATTAGACACTCCCAGTCATGTTGGCTGCGAGGCTGGTTTTGCTGTGAAATAATGTCTTTGATTAAAAGATCCAGCACTCATAAGAAGGCCTCTGTGATAAAGCCACGCTCAGTCGGGGGACCCCCCAGCTCTCTAAAAGCAACCCCCCCCACCCACCCTTTTCCTTTTTTCACCTCTTTCCCCAGACTAGAGCAGAACAAGGAAAGAATAGAGTTGCCTGAAGTGGCCATGCTGCTCGTATCATAAGCAGCCTTGCCACTTTGACTCATTTAAGAAGATGAAAGCCTGTTACTGTAATATTTGAAGCGGTGACCACCGCAGCTGAACAGCATAAGAGCGTCTCAGAGAGAAGTTGGAGTGTGTTTCATGAGATACTCTGTATAAGAGCATGCCGGCTGCAGCATGAAATGCAGCACAATAAGAGAAGCAAACGCTGTCACAGACCCGTCTTAGGCTGAGAAGACTTGGGCCTTCTCTCAGAACTGTAGGTCACAGTCAGAGGGCCCGGCTGAATAATTGATCAATGAATGTGCAGTGAAAACAGAAACACAGCTTAGCACTATATTTCCCCTCTCCCCCTGTAATGTGCATTGAATCCCACAGATCCATCAGCTACATGCAAAGCTCCGCTGAGCTGAAAGGCCTCCAAGTTCACTTCAATTATTCAGCATCCCTCCAAGATTATGAATTATTGAGCTAAAAGTATGTTCCATATACGGCCAAGTACTGTAGCTCGCTGTAGACGGCACCCACTCTGTAGATGTGTGGGGGATCTGTGTTTGTGTGAAACAGCAGGCAGACAGGAACTATTAAAGCCGTGGTCAGTCACAACTGTGGATGATAGCCTAAACCTGTAATGCCATATTATACTGGCTGAATAAAGGAATGATGAAATCAGGATGTCTGTTTTCAGTGTCGACCATTATAGTTTAATGGGGCAGACCAGGCACAAGGAAGCTTCCCACCTTCCAGTTTATTTAATTAGGTAAACAGTATCCAGAGTGGTAAATTCCTAAGTAGACTATTAATTGTTTCCTCCACACCTTGGCAAAGTTCTGGGCTCGTGAGTCTGTATTCTCCTTGGGGCCGAGAGTGAAGTTGTTTAGTTTTAGCTGCCATCTGCTGACAGCTTGCACAGCCAGCTTCGGTCCAATCACCCTCTCTGATGGTATGAATTGTGCCCAGGCCTCTGATGAAGAGTTGGGGTTCGCTTTTCTTGGCTTGAGCGGAGGAGGAAACAGATGATACAATTAATTATCAATAGGTCCCTCAGTAAATCAAAGCCATTTTGGCAGCCCATGACAAAAAACCCACTGAACTGCCTGCGAGTCTTCGCCATCTCTTCATTGCCCATTCTCAACAACTGCTCTCTGGCCGCCTGCCTCCAGTACAATCCACAAGGTGTTTGAATAGATTGTTCAAATATTTTTACTGTTGATTCTTTCTCCCTCGTTTTGATTATGAAGGCAGTTTTCTCTGTGGAAGAGTAGAGAACCACTTGACTGAGTGCATTCAACTCTCCTGCCCATCACCCAGGCTCTAATGAGCATTGGCTGTGGCCGAGGCAGGGAGGCAGGGAGGCTGATAGTAGCTCATTATCTCCCTGCCCATGCTGGCTTCTATATTCCTGTTTGTGGTGAGCCTCTTCTTTCTTATTGTAAGGTAAACATTTGCCCAGTGGAGACAGGCCTTGACCATTAGGCGCTGGGGAGCTGTGGTAATGGAAAGTGGGCCCACTGGAGTTCTGCCCACCACCCTCCTTAACAGAATAACTCACTCACGCTCACTTTGGCATGAACCTTTTATTGGAATTTACAACTGTCTGGGGAGTATTCCTCTGCAGAGGTTGAACTATGGCTCTGGCCTTACAAAGCAAAGGCCATTAAGCAGGGTTTTACAAGCTCAAGAAAGCTAGACGGACTTCGTGGACAAGCCATGAATTTTAAAACCGCCGAGGAAAATGTGTTCACAGTGTTGTTAAACACAAAGCAGCGCCCACTTTTGCCACAGTAGTGCTGGTGGTCATTAGTAATGACATTATGGTGCTTTTATTGCGAAACAGATCCCCTGAGCGTGTTTAATGAACACAGTCCTGGTGAAAGCTGACGCAGAAGAAAACAGAGGTGACTGGGAAAAAAATGGCTCAGTCCTATGTGTAAGTATTTGTGCTGATAGGTATCGTCGCTTCTCCTGTGGTTTAAAACAATATGAGCGTGCTGCCTAACTGGTGAGCAAGCGATCGCTTTATGGGCGAAGATTGTGTTTTCATCAGCTCCCCTGCTGTGTGTTGGAAAAGCAACACATGTGATAGTGATGGAGTGTGTGCAGTCCTTCATCCTTATATTAGGGACTCTAGGGGGAGGAGTGGGGTGAGCTCTCTAGGGTAAGAGAGGCTCATTAGGCAGCCACTGCCTCCCCATAACCCAGCTGGGTCTGAGTGCCAGCAGACTGGGCAGGCATCTCTCTCTTCATCTCTCTCCTCTCCCCTCTTTATCCATCCACATTACGCACACCGAACGGCCGTGTTTTTCACATTCACAACTGGTTCTGCAATCATACTGTCAAATTGTACTGACTTGATTAATTACATGTAAATATACACACGTATGATGGGCGGTTTAATTTTTTTAAATGATCGACTTGTGTTGACAAAAGAAGAGGGGAATGTGGAAGCTGCAGTTTGTGTCTCTGAACCCTCAACCTGAAATCATTATCTCGTTCATGCAAATACATTTTTATGATGTATAATGCAATGTTTACACCCTGTTTTGAGTTTTCTTTTTGCCCCCCCACCACACGCACCATTAGTGGCCAGTCACTTTCAGGGCAAACATAAGCAACGATTTCTCAATGAGCTTCTCAAGAAACCACTGGTCACATGCTTGTTAGCGCTCTGATGAACCACTTTGCCTCCCTTCATGTTCTGGTAATTATACACTCAATTAGCAGCCTCTTTGTGTCTGTTGCCTTAGCTAATATTTTATTATTGATTCTCTCGCAATTACAGCTTAGGTGTTGGATGTCTCTGTGCTGAGAGAATTACGATACTCTGAAGTTGGGCGTTTATGATCCGGCAGACCGTCCTTCATCCAGAGGGTCTGAGTTCAGGCCCCCTTGACAGGAAACATCCATCCTTTTTGAAGTGTCCTTGAGCAAACGTGTGAAACTGTATCCGCCCCGGCCTCGCTGTTCTGTAGCTGACCCTGTACCTTGACCACTCTGCAGGGAGGGAGGACGGCAAGCAGGCGGATCTACTTCCCATACTGCAAGACAATAAACTTTAATCTCACTGAATAGATGTGAAAACAGTAAAAATATATTTTTTTTTCATTTGTACCCTTCAAAGAAAAAAAAAAAAACTAACCAGGAATTATGCTTTATGCAGCAATGGTAATGCTAGGGGGGTCTGCTCAAATTACTGCCTTCCACTTTCCAAGGCCGTGGACAGTCTGTCTTCAAATTTAGGCTGCTAAGCGGCAGAGTCAAATTGGAATTCCGATTCTATTAAGAAGTCATGCCCAGCAGCAAATAATGCCAAATGGGCCCAGTGCAATGGGAAAGAAGACCATTATAGAGAAAAAATTTTAAAGCACTGCTGATCTATTCGCTGAAGATAAACTTAGCATATGTCTCCCAGTGCTGTCTGGCCAGGGCCTGCAACAATGAAGACGTCTCTTTTGGAACTTGATTAAAAAGACACGTTAAGATCAAAGTCAAACGGCTCCCGAGCACTGCAGATGTGATGAAATCTTTTACCGCCAGAAAGAATAATACATTTCTTTGATAATAGCTGTGCAACATGAAACAATGCATAGTCTGTTTCAGCAGTTTTATAATTAACAAGACACTGCAATGGAAATACGGCCAGTAGCATCTAAGACGAGAGGATACCAGACACTATCTGGATATATTGCTGGTGTTGTGTAGCGTTGTGCTTTATGTTCAAGGGGGACACAGAGAAGCCATCACGTTACCACCTGGTGGGAGATGTCCAAGCATCCCAATGTGTCTATTATGTTCCCTATATGCACCTCTTGTCTGTCGATTTCTCATTTAAAGCTGTTTGGCTCCTGACAGTTCATCAGGTTCTCATCTCCGGGGCAGGGATGAGCCATCATCAGACCACATCAGGCATGGAGAGGCAATCACAGCTTGGCCTTTTTTAGTCATGGTGTGTTCTCCCAATGACAAGCCCACTGGCTGTGTGTTGGCTCTTGGGCGCGTTCGTCTGCCTGCCTCCGCTGTGGAACTTCTCCGAAGGTGCACAGATAGAGACGGAGGACAGCGGGTTGGACACATCAGGGTCATTCATCTGTAACAGTAACCAAGCAGTGCATCACACCGGCCCCACTACACTATCAGCCTGACGCCACGCTGAGAGATATACCTGAGGACTGTCATACTGTCTGCAAAGCAGCCCTACGCCGGGACCCGCAGATGGCTCATTCTGAGTAGACACAGGCTGGTCTATCATTGCCTTGTCAGAGAGATACGCTACAGCCGCAGTTTACGGCGTCACATATCTGGTCAATCATGTAGAGAGCTGAAAAGATGCAGAGGATGGCCAATCGTGTGGCCTGTGAACATGCGCGATGGCGGGGATGATTTATACTCTGACATACAATTTTTCTTTGGGCATTTTTTCCCCCACCAAGTGCATTTGGCATTTCCAGATAACTATTATCACATGAAAGCTTTTCCATTTTTGTTAATAACCTGTGGTGAGAGAAGGAGGGAACACAGTATAATAGAGCTGTTAGGAAGGACTTATGTGCTGTGGTTTTCTCTTGAAGGAAAGGTTTTGGGCAGTGATTTTAATGTTGAAATGTCAGTTGCAGTTGAGACCTGACAATGTGTTAGTGTGTGCATATGTCTGTACTGTATAGAAAAGAAAGGAGATACCACCTGCTGCCATCTGAACTTGGAGTGGAAGGAAAGATGATAAAAAAAAACGAATCAGTGTTTTGCTCTGAATGTGCCTTTCTGACTGAAAATGTGGGTGGTGTCAGTACACCAATATTAATTACATATACAGAAATGCCACAACTGTGTTAAAGAAACGTGGCTACTCATGTGACTCGCTGGATGGATCGAGCCTCTAACACATTTTACTTATTCATATTTCATCATCTGGAAACTCGAATCCGTAGTTGTATGTCAGTACATTCTGGTGTGTTCAGTTTTTACTATTACTACAAGGCTTATCATTTCTTTTGTCTGTAATAGAAGAGTTCTGCCAGAGCTGAGTCAAACAGGAAAGCTGTAGCTGGCGGCTACGTCTTTTTGCTGGCAGACCATTCTATCTGGGGCATCACAGGTGTAAAGGAATATTCTTCCAACCGGCTTATTCACGGCAACAGGGATATACGTTTGCAGGGTATCAAAGGTTTGTGTAAACAGCTAAGGCCAAGTAAGGTTTATACCAGTGTGGCTGATAGCCAGGTTACTCTGTGCATGTAAATACAGTTTTTCATCCTTTGGGTTGTCTGTGTGTTGGCTGTGTTGCAGGTGTGTTCCTTGTACATTACCAGGTGCTATAAAAAGATGATGATTTACCTGGTCAGGCAGAGGGAAGGAATAAATGTGGTCTGCTGGCTCCAAACCCCAGTATGACCCTGCTACTGTTCTGGCTGCAGTTGCATTTTGGGGTTATTATAATGGAAACCTATTGAATTTCCATTTTCTGCTGCTATAAAGTATTTCTATTAGATTGTATTTTGAGTTTTATGCAATTTGGGGTTTTCTGTGTACTGGGATCTTATTGGGGAAATTGTTCCGACGGAAGAGCAACTGAATTGTATTTATTGAATGGAAAGTGATGGTAAAATAGATTAAACATTATGGCTGTCTCTGTTTCTGCATATCATAAATAAAATATTTTGAATCAGATACTTATAATTAAATACTTGATAATTATGATTAAAAAATTCGACATTTAAACAGCATCTCTCTCTCGTAAAAAGAACATCTAATGAAGCCATTTATAAAGCATTAATGGTGCTATACACCAGGGCGCAGTGTGTTTTCTTTCAGATGATTAATTTGACGGTAAGCTGCAGAGGTTTTCTGGCCGCGCTTTATTATGACACGTATAGAAGCTTCCTTTATGTCGGCTCCTCATCCTATCAAACCCGCAGACGCTTTTAAAAGGGACGAAATGAAATCACAATTTAATTGGTCGGTTATCTTGTCAGGTAACTTTGCTGTTACATCCACCCTTTCTCATTACGTCTCCAGTCTCATAAAAGCCGGCAAAGGTAACTGAGTAAACTTGGACACTAAATAGTATCATTTCAAAGCGGGGAGACAGTTCCAAACTGAGTTCCACTTTCAGAAGCCACCCATTACTTGTAGAGTGACTTCTTTGTGTAGCTACCTGGGCTCCGGGTTTATTTTTACCCTCCCTACGTCCCTCCTCATTCTTTAGCAGCTTCAGGAGATGGCGTTAGTTTGGCTTCATCTCTGACAAAAGATAAATGAGCTCTGGGTCTGTGGTGATCCACTATGGCTGCCAGGGGGTTCCAAAATAGCAAACTATTTTTCATATGGAGCGAAGTGATATGGAGTGCGATGCAGCAGGCACTAACATTTACCATATCATAGTATGCAGGAATACATTTCATTCTTTCTTTTTTCTTACTTTTACTTTCAACTTTTGGTTTATATTGGAGGGGAGAAAACTGTGGCAATTAAAATTGATCAAGTATGTGCTGAGAACAAGCTTTCATTGTTTTTTTTCTTTTTTTTTTTAAAGAAGACTATGGTTTAAAATAAAAAGAAAACAATCATCACTAAAGAAAAAAATAAGTGATTACGTGGGTATAAATGATTCAGCATTTTTAAAAGTATTTTTACATGTTTGTTTCAAATACAAAAAGTCATTCTTTCCTCTCGGCTCAGCATTCATGTGATATTCTCCCTCTCTGACGCTTGTAACAATGTGTAGTAATTAGGGTGGATTTGCAGAGCAGCGCAGTTGCTTTGATAGAATCTCAAAATTGGTCATTAATCACCTTCTCACCACGAGGCAGAAAAACAACAGTGATGTGTTTTCACGAGAAAAAATGTCCTGTGTCAACAGGAGATCCACCAGCGCTCGCTATCAGCTGAAAGAAACTTTCCCATTTAAATGAGGAGCTACAGAGCTTCCGAGGCTCTTTGAAGAGATGTGCTTGGCACAAACAAGAGCGGCAGCCTCTCCTGTGTTTTTAACAGCCGAAACATCGCTGACACCTGATGGGTGATCAAACACAAGCCATCTCTCCCTGTATCCTCATGGGGGCTCATCTTTGTACTCCTCTCTCTACAGATAAACCTGCAGACCACGCTGCTGGGACACCCCTCCACTCAATATTTACTAAAGGCTCGATCACCTGACTGGATGCACTGTATTTGTAAAGGCAAATACATTTGTTGGTTTTGCAGCATTTGCACTCTGACTACAAGCCTGTCAGTGTTCTGGATATGAAGCCACCCACAGTGTTTCAAGTCCCACTATAGATCCCACAACCTCCCCCCCTCCCAATATTGTGAAAGGATGAGTTGCTGGTTAAATCACCTCTGGGTGGAAACGAGTCTTGATGCCTCATGGGAACAGAGGGGGTTTGTGGGGCGAACTCTTAGTTGTGCTTATAGAGAGGTCAAAGTTATTTGTGCTAGTGGGAAGTTTTCCTTCCTCACCCATGTCTCAGTCCTTCTCCTTAATGATCCATCCGTGGTGCGGTGCGTGCATGCTCATTAGGGCTGTATTAGCATGAGTATTACAGAAGCGGGCGATCAGACGAAGTCAGACTGGCCACACAGGAGATGTGCTCTGTGAGAACCTTTCCTTGTCACTGAGGTGAGATGATTTATGATTTATTTTCCAATAACTCCCTGCCTGCTCTGTGCACTGGGCCCTCCTGTCAACAAACGCCGGGCACCACTATCCCCCTTACACCTTGCCTCCCACATCCACAGCAGAAGCTTCTCCAGTGCTCCCCTCGTCTGTGGAGCCAAATTGGGAAGGGCTTCCACAGTTATTAATACAGCTTATTTGTACTCGTGCATGTCTGGTAATTGGAACAAGGGGAAGGGATGGTGGCGAGATTAAAAAGCCATGAATGACAGAGCTCCAGTGGTGTTGGATTCAGTTGGAAGCTGGCAGGCTCTGCACACCTGGGCCTCCAGGCAGATGGTGAGGGTTGAGGGTTACATAACACCAGGCTAAGCCATATGTCTCCCAACCACACAGAACCTTTAGGAAGCCCATAGTTCGCCTCCGAATGCGGTCCATGTGAGACCAGAGGGCAAAAGTGTTCTGCTCCTTGATCCCAGACCAGGTGTTGAGCGAGTTGCCTGTCTGTGCTTCTGTCGTGAACATTGGCAGCTAAACAGCTAATAGTTGGATGGTGGTGTGTGATAAAGGTGATGATTGTGAGTAGCAGACATTCCTGAGGACTCTTGCATTGTAAATAGTGATCTAGTCAACAGCTTCATCACACACTGTTGGGGATGCTCAGGTCTGATACTGTAATTGTTTAAAAGAAGCACAAATTCATGGAAATTGATCCACGCAGAAGTTCTGGTCCAGGCTAATTTCAGTTAATGTAAGTGCCTTTTTTGAACATTCAGTGTTGTTCACAAAAGCAAAAAGAAAGGCTTAAGAGGTCTGTTTGGGGAAAAAAAAAAACCCTTAAGAAATCTCCTGGCTTCTCCGCACCTTATTCTCAGCTAATTATCCATGGTAGATTTCCTCATTGTGATACAACTGCTTCACAATGCAAGGCTTAAAAATACAAACGCAGAGGCAAGTGTACTATATCTCGCACACAAACACTTTCAGAGTGACATTTGAGACATTTTGGGATAGTTATAATGCAGAGATGAAGCATCCAGAGGAGATTAGCGAGCTAAATGGGAAACAATAGGCGCTGCAGCGGGACAGGAGGATATGATTCTTCATTGTGTTAATCACAGCGGAACAGCCCTGTCGTCTTCACCAAACAATGCCATGGTGATGCTAATGGCACTGCCAACCATGACTAAGAGTGCACTCCAAATGATTGATAGCCAGAATTATATCAAGGTGACTTTCAGTCAGCTCCATCAGTTTGTTTAGTTTGATCGATAATAACCAACGCATCTTAACATAGACATGCCTGCCACACAAACCCATTCATCAGCTTGTAGTCATTATCTTACTCTTTAATTTTAGTTTAACAGAGGGAAATATTTCATCCTTGTTCGTCAAAGGCATGTAATGTAACACATCTGCATCTGAGGGAGCCGTATAAAGTGACAAAATCAGCTCTGAACGCATTAAATCTCGGTGTGACTTTTACAACCATGGAGCAATTTTTTATTCGCCTTTTGAATCTACAGCAATGCTCAGTTTTTCTCCAGTGCAACAATATGTCACCAGTATTCCCGGTCCGATGAATAAAAGAGCAGCACTGGAGCCGGTCACATCCACTCTTAATGTGGATGTATGAGCAGGTCAGGCCAGCTGCAGAGACGAGAGCAAAGTCTCTGTCCACTTGGCCCACTGCCCCTTCCTGCGCGCGCGGCGCAGTGTTCCCACAGGCTACAACAACAACACACAAAAGAGTGCCCCATGTGCTACATCACAAATGAAAGATCAAACATCAATGTTCACCATAGGCTCTCAGAGCAAGCTGTTAATCACACTAAATTTAATGTGTTCCAGTTGAGAGATCACCCTGAGAGTACTCCAGTTAAACTGTGTGTTTTCACTGAAGTGTTCTTGCTGTTTTTTTTTTTTAAATGTCGCCACATAATAGTGTACACATTATTGCACTGCCACAGTAGAATTGGATGAAATGGCATATAATGGCTTTCTTTTATGTTGTGTGACTCTCCCCCGCATTATTTTAAAGTCAGACAGTGTACGTTTTGGTTAATAAAAAAAAAAAGGTCCCAGTACACTTCTATTGCAAAAGTCCCACAATATAGAAATATCGTATTACATTTTCACAGAATGATTTGGTTTTAATGCAAATACCTAATGCCTCTCATCACCCTGGGTCGAAACTGAGCATTCGCCAAGACGCCCACAAGGGAGAGTTCAGATATCAAATTTGAAAAGACAGGGCAAATCCCAGAACGTGGCAACAAATAGCCCAATGGCAGTGACTCACCTCTTTGAGAGGCTTATGCAAACCCAGGGGGAAGGTGATGGATTTTTTCCCTTACCTACAGTGAGCGGAGCAGATGCTGGAGAAAGATTCTGGACGTCACGAGAAGTAAAATATGAGTGCGGGTGTGTGTGTGTGTGTGTGTATTTGTGTGTGTGTACGTGAGACACTAGTTCACGGAGTTTTGGAGTTTCAATAACTTCCGAAATACTTGGAGGGTAAAAAAGGATGAGACAGAGAGATTACACACCATCGTAGAGTAAGGAGCTTCTCCACGGGAAGGCCCAGATCTCTCAAGTTATATTTGTGGGCTTGAGGTTGTATTTATTGACACATTGGAGACAAAAGGAATTTGCAAGTGCGTGTAGATGAAAAGAAAAGCCTATTACATTTGAAACTGGCAGTATATACAGTGTTGCTCAGGTGAAATATGTTTTTATCTCAGGTAATATACAAAGGAAAAACTGTGGACAAAAGAATCACGTTATCAAATTAGAATTTTTTAAGTATTTTATTCCATTTCTGTTTCAGTCCTCAGCACATAAGGGCATCAATCAAGACTCAAAAATGTGTTTTTCTCTCATCAAATAATATATTTTTTAACAACTTGTGTTGTTTTGCAAGGACTGCCAGTGCCTTTCATTTTTCTTATTAGCAACAATGAAACCTGAGAATGTTCCCAATTTAAATATATTGTAATATGCTGATTTACTCATTGTAAGTACATTACAAAAATGCTGTGTTTCTCAGAGCACAAGTTGAAGAGAGCTTGATTAACTCACTCTGTCCTGTGCGCTTTCTTTTTGTAAAACACTTAACTTTCTATTCATATCCAACAATTTTTCAGCTCCGTTAATGCAGGCATTGTTTATTTTGAAAAGGTCATTAGAGTTGTGAGGAGAAGCGGGCTATGTAGAAATGATTTGATTGAGGTAGTGGAGGTAGCTCTGGCACAGTGAGTTATGGACACCCAACAGAGAGGAGCCTCTTCATTAGTGGAGTGATTAAAATTGATGGGAACCTATGGAGCTCCAGCTCCCCTGAACTCCCTGGAGCATAGCTCTCATTCGGCGCTCATTTATTTGGGACTTTGTGTTGATCAATAAAAGGTGCCTGCTGCTCACTATGGGGTCTGGCTGGGGAAAAAAACCCACCTAGGAAAAAGAGACTTGTTTTGTTGTTGAAGACAAACATTACTGTGAACAATTCAGGCTTTAGAAAACCTTGGGGAAAACGACAGCTTTGGCTGTTGTCTCTGTGTAATTTTCTTTACAGGCTGTCTATTTTAGTCTTGGTGAATTTTAGACTGACGTTTAGCAACCCACACTGCTCCCGAAACATAGTTAAAAAACTCTAAATTAGTCACACTTTATCCTAAAGAAGCAAGGAAAATAAAGACACTGTGATCCATTCGTGCAGCTCTAAACAATATGATTTATACTTCTGTATCTAAGGCATTGCATTGATTGGTCCTCTTGAGCGTAGTATTCTCTTGTGATTGCTCTACAATAATATGGTGTTTATAGTGTTAATCAAGGAGGCAGGAAATGTTTGAATGTTTTAAGGATCACAACTTGAAAACTGCTGCATTATATTTTAAATTTCAGCTGTTCTTACTCAGTCTCTGATTACAAGGAATGCAAAAGGACTCCAGTCCTTACATGTGTCAAGAGTATAAGTCTTTTACAGATGGTTTTATCTTAGTCTAATGCAAAATTTACTAAAGAAAATCAGTGCTCTCTCTAGATTACAACAGCTTTACACTGAAAATGTCATATTGATTTAAGGCGTATTAATTAAAGTTTGCACAGCCTTTGTGGACAGAGTGATACACTTGAAACCATAGTTACTAAAAGGAACAGGAATTAATATCTGTGTATTGGACCAGAGCCAGATAATGGGCAGAGATGCTGAACAGAGTCCAGACTCTCTTTGTCTGTGTCCAGCTCTGCTCATTAGAGTGGTGCTGTGCAGCTCATGGCCCATCGCTCCCCACTGCTATGCAGGGCCGTGCCCAAACAAACAGAGATGATGTGAATCACATGTCAGACGATTGCAGGAAATAAGAGTCTCTGCAGCACTCAGGATTTATAAGACAAAGTACATGTGAGCTATAACTTGGGTTCACGTAAGGTTATCTATATTTCTTAAAATTTCTTATCAGAACTGTGACACCGTAGCATGTTCAAAACTAACATTGTAATCTTATTAACTTTACTTCTTGTGCGATCAATTTTGAGTGTTTCATTTAGTTCAGTATGTTCAATCTGATTAGTGATGCACTAGTCTGATACACTGGATCACTGTCTGCACCACCTCAGGTAATTATCAGACTACATTAAATATTGTTTTCGAGTCATTGTCATTTTAAAGGTGTGACAACATTTCATTCATCATTTGCAGAAACTGGACTACATAGATATATGATATATGTTTAAAGCTTCATATTGTTATACTGCACAATGAGTGTATACTGTAGATGTAATGTCAGATTAGTAATCTCCATTAGCCAGTATCGAGTTTTACTTTAAGACATCACTCATTGTTTTTAGTGTCTGTATCACAATCTGCAAAACATACTGTATTAATCATTATTTCAAGCAAAGCATTGTACTGGGTTAGCATTTGGAAGTTGAACTTGCATTTAATCATCACACCACATGCAATATGTTGGACCCCAGTCATGCATAGTAAAATTTGGAATAATTAATTAATCATAAGAATTGGTGGATATGATTTATTCATTTTAAGATTCAGAAGGTTTGTGTAGTAAACCTAAAACAAAATGTCTGTATTTAAGAATCATTCCCAAAAAGATGGCAGCACATAAAGCATATAAAAACAGTCTGTACTTGAGAATAACAAATTCATATTCATTTTTTACAGTTAAGACCACTGGAATTGGTCACAGGGTTGACATGGTGAATTACACTGGCTTCAATTAATCCAGCACTGACAGGCACCTTAGCAACTGACACTAATATAGTAATATAATTTACCTACATCTGTAAGACAGGCATCTAGAGCTAAAAACAGATTTACCAAAATAGAATGTTTACTCGCATTCACACCCTAGGCTTGTGCCAATATAGCTATCGGATCGCATATTGATGATTGAAGGGATGCAGGGGTGTAGAATATCTTACTGTGTGTTTAGTTTCAGTTGGATCAGCATATCTCCCTGTTGACCTTGTTTATCGGGATGCATTATTTTCTCAACCTTAATCCTAATTCCAAACTGTACCATCTCTTTTCCACTTCCTAACCTGGCAAGTGGTTTTGATCGCAATTGGATGATACTAAAATAGAAACGATCACCCAAAGTTTATTTTTCAACAGCGAAATCTCTTACCCAATACATATTGTGGTTACAATTCTTTAAGAACTTGTTGGTTGGTCCGAGTAGCCAATAGCCAAGTCTAGATTCAGTGGATTAAAACAGCACTCTGAAATGAACATAGCTTATGAATCTCTCTGGTAAAATGACGTAGAAAAAAAAAGACATTACTCCAGTTCCATGTTTTTGGTGAGAGAAAGTGATGATGTAAGACGGCTACGATATTTTCAGAGCAGCATCATCCATCCCACATGCAAAATCTTATTTGCCTTTTTGGTTTTCTTTATCACAGCTCCATTTAAGTTCCACAGCCTGTAATCTCCATGTCTTCAAACTGAGCCCGCCAAACTCCAGGTACACTGAAGAAATAATTCCGCTGAATTAATTCACACTGTTAGCGAAGGAATACAGAATTATTATGATGATTATTACCAATCCCTCAACTTTGGGGAAGGCGTAGCTGAGAGGGAAACATATCTGATAATTACACTTGGGTCCTTGGGTGTATTAAAGTTAGTTTTGTGGTAACTAGATACCATCTGAAGTGATTTCAGCTTGGTCTGAGTCTTTTTTCTGTGTGTGTGCCTGCAACTTTTGATTGTGCTTCATAGCAACTAATGAGGGAAATGGGTCCTACCCTTGTATAAGTTTGTTTTAATGATCACAGTGTGGGTTGTGGTAACTAGGAGGTTTAAGCATTTGAACTTCAGTCTTGGCGAAATTGTAAATTTTACATTTGTACACACTTTAAGATCTGGAAGCAAACGATGAAATAAACATTTGCTGCTCAAAAGCTAATGACGTCTAAATTGTGAACAATGTGTTTTAACAGAATTAAAGTGGCTTCTTTTGACTTGAGCCCTGTGATTTCTCTGTGTGGACATTTCACCCTCCCTAGCCCGGCGGATCCAGAGAGAGGCAGGCTTTGAGGAAAGTCTTTTTGTGTTAAAGCCTTTGAATATCTATTCTTTATGATCTCTATTCCCTCTGCTGAAGTTCAGAGTGTGCGTGAGCGGAGGAAGGGGAAGGGTGGAATCATAACACTGATGATGAGATGACACCGAACATACTTTGGAGAGCATTTTTGATTCTTTACACATTTTCCTAAACTCAGACAAATATATCCAGAAGCTATCACTGTATTCCATAAGCTGGTTCGATGAATAATGGTTGTTATGACAGGGAGCAGTGTCAATCAGACATGATAGCTTGAAGAAGTAAAATAAACATGAAACAAGGCGAATAAAAAGAGAGTTATATAAAGCTCTCCTTGATGTTCAGCATCGTACCTCTTTACCCCTAGTGTGTCTGTTCTATAATGGCACAAAGTAGGGATAGGTTGGCGCTGTCTTTTTCATCTCTCTGCCTTTTGTTAGTATGTTGAGAGAGAGGGAGAGTGAGGAAGGAGAGGAGGGTGCTGGGGATTGGACCCAGTCCCTGCACACCCAATTAAAGGAATCTTCTGCTCAAAGACACAGTCTGGCAACATGTGTTCTGACATTTGTCTTCCTGAGTGTTGTGATTTACGGTACCATGGAGCTAAAGGCTAAATTAGCAGCCGCCCAACATCAGAGACCGAACAGTAATGTCGGATGGGCGAGGATTGTCAGATAGGATCAGGCAGGCACTGTGCTGCTGTCTTGTTTTCATCATCACATGCAACAGTACGGGCTGGCGATCACGGTGCTTGTGTTGACTTCATGAGTCAAAATAATGTCTGCTGTAATGTGCGATCCGCAGATTATGTTATGTGCGATTTTTTATGCACGTTAATTGACAATCACATGAAGGATGAAGCAAAACATATTTGCATATTTACTGTATCTTGTATCTACCATGTGCTTGCATGGCACAAATGTAACACATTTCTGGATTAACTAAAAGATTCATGTGACATATATGGGCCGTTATTTCTCTCAAGTGCTGCGTAGTCACTCTGAGATTTGAAATGCAATAAGGATGATTTAATATGCTTTTATATCCACAACAATTTTCATGTTGTAGCTGTTCTGAGCCATTTCTGTAATAAGCAGCATGGATCTTTAGTAGTATTAAGGAATGGCGACTGTCATCTAAAGCTATGTATACAGATATGGGATATGAAATATTTCGTCCTGGGTATAGGATTGTTTTCTATCCTCTGAACCTTTAAAACATAAACTCTAATCGGGATCCTGCCTCCCCAGACACTGCTTTGATCTCTTCCTGTGGGACCTGTTTGTGCCACACAGGATTCTCTGATAAGCCTCAGAACCAGGCGACAATTACACTACTAATTACACAAGTACAAAACCTTGACCTTGCACTTCATTTACCTGCTTCTGTGCTTCGCCTGAGAATTCAACTTCTCGCACACAAACAAAAACAGGCACAGGGATTCGGAGTCTTGTACGCAGTAAATTAAAGAAAAAAAAAAAGAAGTTGCCGGGGTAGTCGCGGGACGCGCCATCCCAGCAGCCGGTTTAGAGGTGTGATCTCGCAAGGTGAGTGGATGCTGGAGGAGGAGGCTGCCTTGCGGTCAGCAGGGAGGCAGCAGGCCTCGGGGAAAAGCTCTTAACTTCTGTCAGGCACAAATAACCACGCCATTTTTCACCTCCTGATTTTTAACTGAGAAAATCATTCTAGTCCCCAGTCATATGAACCTTACGCGCACGCTATGAGTCAATTCGAGCTCTGACAGGAAGGAGTTCACTCTGACCTGCCAAATCTTTATTCCTTCAAAATTGCTTTTCTTTTCTTGTCTTGTCTTTTCTTTTTTCTTGCCTTTTCTTGTCTTGTCGTTTCTTTTCTTTTCTTTTCTTTTCTTTTCTTTTCTTTTCTTTTCTTTTCTTTCACAGTTCAGTGTTTTGGAATATTTGGCACTATATAGCGATCTTAAAGTACTGTATGTATGAATGCATTACTCTAACTATTGTATCTCAGGCATGGATGAGTGCAGCGTGACAACTCTGGCTGTCTTGATTTCATGCTTCTGTGACCAAGAGGCTACAGCATGTGATGTGACTATTTATGAAAATATATATTTCAATTGTCTGTCACCTAAGAAACTTGATCCTCAGGCTTCAGATAGCATTGAAATTATTTACCTGAATGTGATGCGTAACTGTTATCTGTAAATGATGAGGCACCATTAACACTCTAATTTCCTGAATCTTTTCAACTACTGCTAATTTGTAGTATATATTTACATTTTATTGCACTGATGCACTCATTATTTAATAGTCAAGGAAATCCCTCTTCATGCAGAAATGTAGACATGAGCTGTTAGCTACCCGAGGCTGAGTGTGGTCACAGTGATTTACTGTGGTCAAGCTGCTGCTAGGTGGTGCTATTGGAAGCGCTGTATGTTGAGGGAGAGACTACACACTCAGAGTGAAGAGGCACTGTGGGTTCACCAGTTTTTGACAAAATCCAATACATGTGTAAAGCAATCTGATAAGCGAGTGATGCCGCAGTTCAGTTTTTATACTCCTTTGCATTCAGAGTGGTACAATGTGCAGCACTCCACACGTTTGCTGACATAACAGCAGTGACTTTTCTGCTGCCTCCGAGGTCTGCACTCCTGAGGCGCTGATTCTTAAACTGAAAATATATAAGAGCGGGTGCCCCCGTGCTCGGGTATGTTGCCATACATCACATCATTTAACACTTTGAACTGTCAGAAATATGTCACTCCATCTCTCTCTTGATACCTTCATCTGTCAGAGTGAAATCATAAATACAATCATTTCCCCAATGTTGGCTCTTTATTCTGTCAACCGTTTCAAAATGTGACTGTGCCTCTTCATTTCCGACACATGAATAAGTGAAAGGCCATTAATATGTCTCTTTCATTACACTCTGGCACTCTGCACTGCGTGAGCATGCAAAGAACTGTGTGTATGCTGGTCTCGGTTTCTGATGTCCGATTTGTAAGGCAACAAAGATATGTCACCATGTCCGCATAGAAAAAAAAAGTCGTTTTCAAAATTCATATTTTATTTCTGCTGTTTAAACAGACAACTAGCACGATACTCTGCGATTAGTCGAACTCATACAGTAAATTTCAAACAGTTCTATCTGCTTTGCATTGTAAGAAAAGAGTTTGCACTCATTTGAATGACTGGCTTTTTTGTAAACACACCTGAACATATAATTTCTAAAAGAAAATGAATAAATTATTAGACAGACATTCATAGCCTACGTGCAACCCACTTTACTCTGCTTGAATACTTTACCAAAATGAAATGTGCAAACATGGTTAATATTGTTTTCATGGCCAAACTGGTCAAACTTCTTTCTCTGTCTTTTGTTTAAAGATCCCCCCGTTGTTTGACAGACACATTTTTTCCTGTTTTTCTATCGCCACTCCCAAGACAAGATTAGAGGGGAAACTCATCAGTCTCCTTGGCTGTTGTCTGATAAACTTTTTATTTGAAGGGTGTCCTGTCTGGTGTCTCTGGTGTCTTCCTCCAGTGCACTCCTGATTTGAAATATAGCCTTACATAATGAGGGAGAAAAATAGAGCGGTGTTGCACCCCTGAGCCGGTGTCAGCTTAATCAATCATTTTTAAACACAGGCAGGCATGCTTACTCTACTCGCTTCACATACACCACATCCTTCCCCTGCTCAACTATGTGACAGCAGCATAATTCATTTTAACTCAAAAATTAAACAGGCAGCATCAAACTTGTCCTTGCATCCTTTTGGTTTAAACACAGCACAGTGTTTTGGTCTGTATGTTTGTCCTGCTTTTGTTTATGTATTTTTATGCACATAGAGAATATAAGTGCAAAAAAAACCCATTGTTTCCTATTCTCATCTTATAAGGTGCACGCATGTTTTAAGGATTGTTTAGATATACCTGTGTGCAATGTTAATTTTAATTACAAGTATAGTTGTAGATGTGCATAAAAAGCATTTCCTACCAGTTACGTTGCTGTTCTGCGTGTTTGTGTAATTCAAAAGTAAAATTTCTGAGCGCGCTTACGTTTCTCTCAAGCTCGCGTCCCAGCAGTGACGGCGAACATGCAAAAGGCGTGGAATGGCGGTGTCGGGTTCACGCGGTCAAATTGCAGTGGGTCAGGAGGTCAGGGAAATTTGGAGGAGCCGAGGCTGAGCAGAAGGAATGGAACTTGGCCTCTTCGCTTGGCAGTGAGAGATTCCTCCTGGCTTTCTGACAAAAAGTCGGCCTTCACCGCAGCACAGCTCCAAAAGTTATTATATCACGCTCTTGTTGGTGAGTTACATGCAAGAGGCGCTGCACTGGAAACATGAAAACAGATTATTTTTGACAATGTCCTTCTCAGTCAATAGTCCAAACTTGAAACGTTGCTCTTGTTTTATAAAATTCTAGTCTATTGTAGTGTGGTGTGCCATGTTTGACACTATTTACCTGCATGTAAATGAATGAATGTCACGTGACTAATGAAAGGTTTGTCCGGCTTGACAGCAAACAAATAGAGAGGAGAGTCAACATCAAACACAAGAGCTGCACTTAAATCTAGTTAACTATTTCACTTTGTTTACTGCTAAATGGCAAATCTGACTCTTGAGCAGCAGAGAAAAATCTAAGACACAGAATCTAGATAAATGATGGGACTAAAGGCCGGCACAGCTTTTAGTTTACATTAAAATACTCTGGCAAGCATCTCCTAAAAGAACATTATGATTTATAGCATGCTGTAGTAATGCTGCAGCTGCTGGATGTGGATGCAGTCAAACACAATGATGCTAATGTGGACGGTTTTGGTTGTGTTTAATCCAGGACATAACATTTTGCATGTGTCATATGTCTGTGCTATTCATTTAAATAATCCTAATTAAACTGTAAACTTTACTTATTGAAACAGGTAACTGACATAATAATGGTGTAGCTCTAAATGCACAGTGTATCTATAAATTAATTTAAATGAGTTGTTTTGTCAGATGTAATCTATCGATGGGACACACAGTTATGTGAATGGTGGTGATTTTCATTCATCATCACGTTTGAGCCTGTAAATCAGCATATTATGTACAAACACTTTTTTTTTTAATTCCTCAGTGCTTAAAGAGACGAAACCTTCCCTCCTCGGTGTGATCGAGCTGATCACTTCCCGCCACAGTCCTCCTGGCTGCTCGATCAGCGGTCTGGCTCTGTGCTCAGAGGGCAGCAGCATGTCAAAGTCCACGTGCACCGCTTTGAAGAGGCGGGGTTCCTCCTCGCGGCTCGCCCCGCCGATCACATGCAGGCGGCGTGCTGTTTGTCGGCGCTGCGCAACAAGCGGCGCGCGGATGCCGGTTGCCGGAGTGACGTTTGGTGCCGGGATATAAAAAAAAAACGGCATCTTTTAGTCGCATCACTGCCGTCAATCTTAACTTTCATCAGGCGTAGCAGGTTTGTTCTGCGAGGGAGGGAGGGAGGGGGGGAATAAATAAAGGGACGAGTACAAGACTGCCGCTCGGAAACGCAGCCCGCTCCTCCCACAGGACGGCGGAGCTGATGATGATGATAATGGTGGGAAAATAATGATGCTCGTCTGAATTCTCACACATCAAAGTTGACCGGTCTCGTGCTCTGGGGCAGACCCCCCCTCCCCTCCCCCTCCTCTTTCTCTTGTGCACTAAACGCTTCCTGTAAAACCTCCGCAGCTTTGTGGCTGAGAAGTTGAACGCAACGCGAGGCTCTGCTGCGCGTGACGGGCTGTGGATGGGGATGTGCTGATGATAGTGGCCATATTTAGCTAAAAGTGATTTATATGTAGAAATCAAAGCCAACATTCGCCCCACAAGAGGTGCACGTTATCATCACGTATCTGTTCAGTTTTTGCAGCCCGATGCCGCCGTTTAGGACACGAGATGATGCAAAAGCACGTCACTGTGGTGCATTTGGAGCATTTTGGCCAGTTTTTCCTCACATGCTGCAGCAGCTTATAGGCACTATTATCACCCACACTGCAGCTTGTAATGCATGCATGTAGTAAACTGCAGAGCCAGGTCAGACTGAAAAAAAAATACTCCCATTCCCATGTAAAACTGCGCAGGGTCGATCAGCGTGGATTACTTTCAGGCCTACATCTATTCTTCGGCTATTGACAACCTCTCCCTTCCCAGTGTGCACGACTGGAGCTCTCACTAGCGCTGCTAGTGGACAATCAGACCTACACACCCACCTCCAGACACACTCGCATTTCTCATTTCTTACTTCTAGTCTAAATTAGATAGCAAGACGCAGTGTCGGAGCTCACAGATCGCACAGAATTAGTTTGAAGAACCGGCGTTAGTTAGGCAGCAAACCTGAGATTCAACATGGAGTCCCCCCCAGATCCAGCGAGCGACCCGGGCAACAGCGCCTCGGAGCCGGCTACCCCGGTCAGGGAAACCCCGGTAAACCTGGAGACGCTCCGGAAAGCGGACCATCCGGCCCCGGTTCGGAGGCAGACCTGCTCCAGCACCAACAGAGGTAAGCGGACCGCGCCGGGACGAACGAGCGGAGATCGAGGGGCTTTTTTTTTTCTCCAAATAAAACTTCAAAATGAATTGAATCGCCTCCCCTCCATAAATAAGCCGCACGCTGTCTTAAATTCACACAACCGACAGGGACCGGGTTTTATTTATTTATTTTCATTTTCTTATTTCTTCTCATCGTTACTGAGCGGCGCGGCGGCTTCGTGTGTGTGTGTGTGTGTGTGTGTGTGTGTTTTTTTTTAGTGGCTCGGTGTGTGTTGCTGGTGCTCAGGCTCCACTGACAGCTCAAATCATAGGGGGGGGTGTGGGGGGGTGATACGGTCACAGATGTCACATTTCCTCTGACTGCAGGATAAATCAATTAGCCAGCAACTTCAGGCTGACCGGGGGGGCTCCCGGTCCGAGCCGAGACGGGCCGAACCGGAGCGCTTTATTGTCAAAGTGGGAAAAAAGTGAACTTTTTTTTAGGAGACAGTGGGCCGGTTGATCGATCAGCTCCCTCCCTTTCTTTTCTTTTTTTTCCTACTTCACAGGGACGTGTCCGCCACTGTTCCTGATCTGAGCGCTGCCTGGGTGCATTTTTCAGTTTTTTAAACACATCCAGCTTCCACACTCGGGCTGTTTCTCTGCGCAGAAAAAAGAAAAGACAGAAAACACAGAGAACAGACGCCCCGGCAGCTGGAATCTGTTTGGCTCTCAAACACTGTTGCGAGCGTGAAGCCGCTGCACGCCTGCTTTCTTTTCTTTCTCTCTCTCTCCCCCTCTCTTTCTCTCTCACACACACACTCGTCCACGATCGCGCGGCGGAAACTCAAAGCGAGGCCTCGCGCTCGCCCGTCAAAAGTCCGCCGCCTCGCGCGGCTCGTCCGCCGCGTCCCGTCCATGTTGTACAGTACAGACAGTTTAACCACACCCCCTCTCGGCTGTCTCCAGCACAGGCTCATCCAAGTTCAAAAGAAATGCACATTTCTTTGCCGATCCCCACAGTTGATCTCTCTCTCTGTTTGTTTGGCACCGTGTCTATTACCACATTACAATTCATTATCTTTTTCTTCCTTTTTTTTTTTTTTACACCACACGGCGTCTCTGTCTTTTTTTCTGGTGTGCGCACTCTTCCTGCGCAGGGGTATATTTAGAGTGTGATATGGTGAATGTGGAATGTAAGCTGGTTATGTAACAGGTTTAGCCATAAACAGAGGCGCGCAACTGACAGAGAGAGAGAGAGAGAGAGAGCAAGAAATCACCGCAGATCTTTGCCCTCCTTCACTTTGCAGACACAGATCACCCCCCCCAAGTCGAAGATCGCCACCTCAGTTTTGATTCACTTACACTTCCGTGTGTGTTGTTGGAGTGAGGCAGACATGGAGGAGGTGGAGGGGGGAAACTGTGTGACTCTGTGGGCTTGGCACAGCCAGAGCACTTATGTAATAGCGGGGCAAAAGGCAGGTAGTTGGGGAGGCTCTTTCGTGGATTGATTTCTTTCTTTTTTTTTTCCTCCCCTCTCTTGCACGTCTGACTTTGAGACACTCCTAACCTGCTGACCCATATTCACCCCACCCTTTTATGCACAGGATTAAAGTGCGTCTGGGAAAGAGAAAGACAGGAAAAAGAACGCCTTCGGTCTGTTATGTAATGCTGAACGGGTGAAAAAAAGGGGAAAAAAAACCACATGTTCAGTGGGACAACCTCTGCAGCTCTCCATGCTCTGAAACTTTATAAGTAACCCTCCTTTTTATTAGGGGGGACAAAGAATAAAAATGATTGTCTGAAAGCTTTATCAGGAGGCAGTAAACTTGTGAAAAGTTTGCAGAAGTTCTTTAAAAAGTTGCTGTAGCTTCAACGTTTGTCTGTCTGAATTCATGCTCTGGTGTAAGACTGAGTTGTTCAAATCTCAGCGTGTGTGTCAGCCTGCTCCACGCTCAGGAGCCTGAGCCAACAAGAGGCGATTCACTTTTTAGTTTCTTATCTCTCGAAAATCGTCACGTCGCCATCCGTGGCTTTGATGTGCAACAGCGCCAGTCTGCGCCGGCCAACCTGTGTTCTCTTTAACACGCCATTGGAGTGTGTTCACAAGGCCGTACACCAGCGCAACAGTTGCCCCATATCTGACACCAAGATGAGCAGATTATTTACAAATGCAATAAGGTAGAAATATTCCAAATATTCACCAGGAGAGCGCGAGAGAAGCTCGAGTTTGTGGAGAAATTATAGCTTAATTGCGTTATTCAATAAAGCGCTGATGTAAAAGCACAAGTGTTCTCTTGAGGAGCGACTGCGGTTAGTTTATTGCATTGGCACAGTTCAGTGCAGGACTGTAAAAAAATAAAACAATTAAAAAGAAGAGGGGGGGGGAAAAAAGCAACATTTAGGGCCGACAATAGTGTTAGACGTGCAGAGGCATTATTTAGGATTATAGTTCCTCGCTCAGGCTTTTCGGGCCGGTCGCAGCAACCGACATCTGAGGCGGCAGACGCTCGCTCAAGCGCAGTTTCCCTCTTTACACCAGCTGTATTAGACTTTCTGAGGATGCACATTTTCTTATCCTGCATGCAGAGCGTTTACTGTTTTAACCCTGAGTGCTAATACCTTTTAAGTAGAAAGGGCTTACTTCAGCAGAAGCCCCGCTGTAAGACTTGAGTGGGTCAGAGAACAGGCCTTGGAGGGCTGTGGATATCATTACTGGAAAGAAGAAAGGGTGTTATTTTCATATTGCAAGATCCCTCGCTTCGCAAATTTGGAAACAATCAATATTAATGGCTCGGTTATGTAAGGTCATGGTCTCTGCAGAGGCTCGAAAAACCTCACAATTGCACAGGGAGGCTTTGAAGCCGCAGATCTGATAAGAGCGCTGGTGTCGTGGATCTTCTGTTAACACGAGTTTGCTTGAGTGTTGAAAGTGTGTGTGTGTGTGTGTGTGTGTGTGTGTGTGTGTGTGTGTACAGCACAGTGCATCTAGTAAAAGACTTCTCTGAATGACACTGCCCACTACATTAGTCTGCTTTTGCTGCACAAATGCTTGTTCTTGTCATTTTCAGCGACAGTGAGTCATCTGAGCGTCGTTGCTGTTGTTAGGGAGGAAGATGTGGACAAAGTGCTCATAAAAGAAAAAAACATTATGTTGCTTTTAACTCTGCAGCTTGTCATCGGGTGGTGTTTTCCTGCACTGGAGAATATTACGGCATGTCCTGCTGAAAAGCTTGTCTCATATCTAGATTGAATCTCCTTTCATCTTTTCATCCTAAATGGCAGTTTTCACCTATTGTGTCATTTGTAGGTTGTCCTGTCTCAAAATTCTTGTGCCATTTTCTTAAGAAAAAAAAAGAGACGTGGTTGTTTCATTGCGAACAGTGAATCTTACCTGAGACTGCTGTTTTGGCTGCTGGTCCAAACTAAAAAGGCACAGTATAAAAATATGCAGTCTTCCCTTAATGAACACGCAGCCAGACTTTCATCCAGCAGTTTTATTTTTGGGCGGCAAAATGAGAGCTCTCGGCTAGAGTGGCGGCGTTTATTTAGTTGTTGTTGACACAAGACGGATGAGGTGCAGGGATGCAGAGGCTTTAAAAAAAAAAAAGGTTTTACACAAAATCTCAGAAAGCCGGGGAGTTGGCATGGGGCTTGCACGCCACTCGAGTGGACAGCAACATTATTGAGGCTGTGGCATTCTCAAATTCAATGAATTAGGGCTCTCTGCCCGCTGGAGAGCGCGAGGATACAGGTATAGGCTTATGGCTGAGCCTTCGGCTCGGACAGATCCGGGAGAGGAACTCCATTAGGTGTTTTTTTTTTCTTTTCGTCTGGCTGGCTGCCTGTAACATAATATTGAGTTTTAGTCCTCCTGCGTTTACAATTCTTTAAGTGTGGGTAAGGTGATAATATCATGGACTGTTTTATTGGAACCTGTCAGGTAATTAACACTGTTAAATGTTAATTGTCAGCTGATTTCAAGTCAAAACTGAGTATTTGAGAGTTTTTTTACTCATTTTATTTATTTATTTATTTTACATGAAGCTCTTCTCAGACCAACAGTGCAAAACATCATGCAGTTTAACTGAAAAAGATAAACAGTTTTTCTTCCAACTGTACAACGAGCTGTTGCATTACATCTGCTCTAAGTTTAGACTTTAAGCTCCAATGGTCAAATTACATACTGTATGAACGGCAGCAGGCTTATCTAAGGAGGATGCACCTGTGAATATTGACGTAACATGAGGATTAGTAGTTAAATTAGCACTGTTGTGTCATATCAGCTGTGAGCGTCTTTTGTTCTTACTGTCAGATAAAAAAAGAAACAAAACATATAAAATAATAAAATGCTGTTTTGGCTTAATTGTTCTAACTTCTTTCTAAAGTGCTTTATATTTCTCATTACTTTTTACATCCCATGAAAAAAAATCTCATCTTGCTTTCTTACCTCCTTCCCTCAGTGGATTGTTTTACTATTATGATGTGACAAAAATATGGCTATGCATCTTCGGATATTTTATATATCATAAACCAATTAATACATTTTACAAGTTTTCTTTTAAAAAACTGTGTCAATATAATTTTGCTCTGCTGCCTCTTTTTTGTTCAGGCAGCTGATCACTTTGGTTTAGTTCAGTGTATCTGTGCGACATTTGTGGGGGCACTAGCGGGGTTTTCATTTTTTTTTTTTTTCTTAAGCATTTAATCTTACGTATAGATGGCATGAAAGGCTTACAGATCCTGCAAATAACCCCTGATAATGAAGAGTGGAAAGTTTTCTTGGTATGAGGGAAGCTGCATGAAAGGACTCCTGTTGATTTTATTGTAGGAAGCTGCTTTGTAGACACGCTGTTGGTCCTCCCCAGCCAGTGAAAATGTACACACTGACAGGACGTTTCTTGCTGTTAGCAGGCAGACCATCCCCGCCAGAATTCAACGACTTGACCCACGATTATCTTTATAAGTCTATAACACCATGCTGAAATCTACGCGCCTTTCTTCAGATTGCGTCATCTATATTCTATGGCGCTAATATGATGCAGAAAACTCAGTCTACCGAGGTTCAAAGTTCAACTTATTTAAGTCCATGTGCTTTCAATCAGTGGAGGAATTTCCTTTCTAAAGTGCAGTGGTTGAACAAGTTGTTAATTGGTGTTGGTATATCATAAAACAGTTTGTTATGCGGCTCAGGATACACACTGTGGAGGCAGAACGAAAAGTGGAACGGCGTGACAAACTCACGCAAGACTACAAGAACGCATTCCACAAATGTTTCTCAGTAACTTGTAAGTCAGTGTTATGATGTATCTCATATATATCTTGTAGGCAACGCAATGCAAGCTCTAATAGGCTACATTAATTAAAAAAAAAGTTTAGAAATGTCAGACTTACCCTAGACCAAATCTGAAAGTTTTATCCTTGCGGGGCAATTTATTTTGGAGTTTGAATCACCAGTGGCTTAACTGGGGCTGGCGCCGAAGTTTCAACTGGTGACAGACACCAGATTTGATGTGAAATCTCCTGTGGTGAATGACAGCTCAGATCTATGGCCCATTTACAGAAGTTTGTGTCTTAGATAGAAAAGTCTGACTAGTAATGACCGGAAATACTCCAGATGCATTATTGGAGGGCGTTAAAGGAGTCTAAATTTAATGTGGTACACTGTGACCTAAGTACTTGTGCCGCTTGGCTCCGTGCTGCTCAGCGCCTCTCTGATATGAAACGGGCCCTTTAGAAGAGGCCTGGAGGGAAAAAGGTGGCGAGAGGGGTCTGAAGGATCACTCAGAGGAATTCGTATGTCACATCCAGGGCCAAGCCTTTCACAGCTCCACCAGTGTGGAGGGTGCAAAGCTCCCGAGCAGGTAGGAAAGCCCCTCACACTGAAAACCTCAAGTGCTCAGTCGGAAACTTTGACCGGCAGTATCTTTGAAACCATCGCTTCTTTGCCTTTGAACAAAATCACACTGGACACATGCATTCATGCTGCTTCATGGTATGTGTGTTAAGTTATGTGAACCTAAAGCCGTTGAGCATCTGTGCACTCTGAGAAAAAAATTATATATATATATAGAGTTTTTTTTTAAACCACAGAGCCTTTTACCGCTTCACGCAGGCTGCACAGCACTGACATGTGTTGAACACTTGAGAAGAAAATCAGGATGATCTGCCGGCCGCGGAGGTTCTCCCAGGCGTTGTGTGCGTGCTTTAAAAACAGGAAGGGGTAACGTTGTAAATCTAAAGTGTTATTCAAACAGCACACCTCAACACCTCTTAACCATTATTCATCAGGCTCTCTGTAGGGTAAATGTCCCTCACGGCAGCGCTGCTTTGAGGACTCTGTTGAGCGGTGGACTACGACGTCAGATGAAAATGGAAGCATGTGTTGCGTAGCTGTCTTGCATAGATAAATAAGAGTAGCGCTGGTTGAGGAATCCATGTGTTTTCTCCTGTGGTTAGCCTGATAATGATATGACTTAACAATGTCTGCGTATTTTCAGGATTTATTGAATATAACTAGAATAGTCTACAGAAGGTAATTTAGGAAATTACTGAAACTACAGTCTGAAGAATTTGTGTTTTTACTTTTTGTGGGTGCTTGCATCATTATTTCACTACATGTGAAGTTATTGTTTTTCATTTGCACAAATCCATCTTCAGACCTTACAAATAGTATAAATAATATAGTTGCAGGAGCAGAACATGTCTATGCTTTGATTTGTCCTTTGGATCTATCACACAAAGTATGGTAATAATACACAGGAAGGCGACGCGCGCATATCTCATCCCGCACTGTAATTTTCGTTATGTCGGTGCTGCGTCGGAGTATTACTCAACAAAGTTTATTTGTCACCTGAAATAAACAAAAAACTTTTGGAGACAAGGGAGATAAAACAACTTGAAAATCAGTGTCATTTCTGTTGGCTTGATTATTTATATTGGAATAACAAGCGCGACTTAATCTCATAAATAAAAAAGGGAGAGATACAGATCCGTCCCCTCCAGGTACTGCCGCCACTTAATCGAATTAGCTCCACTCTCAGGCTTGACGGGCTCTTCAAACACCCCTGGTGACTTCTGAGTGCCGATTACAATCAGCTACTATTTTCAGCCTTTGATTAAAATCTGGTGAGGTTGGACAGAATTTTTTTGAGTGCAGAACCAACTAATTATTAACATCGCAGCCCCGCTCTCTCTCTCTTTTTTTTTGCATGTTACAGAGGGCCAATGGGCTGGAGTAGTTAAACAATACCCATAAGTATTAATCATGTTGAATCACTCTCTGTGAAACTATTAGCTTCTTCTTATTGTAACATCTTCCACGAGTCACTGTGTGCTGTCCAAACTCGTTTTTATGTTACTGACATTTGTGTCATTGTGAAAACAAATATGAAAAATTCTGATTTAACCATTTGTGAAATCAAAATAGCCATTTGGATTCGTTTCATAGTGTAACATTTTGTCTGATTCTGATGAATCATAACAGTGTAATCTTTGTTAGACTATCTTGTTTTCTGTACAGGTCTCCTCATCTGGCAGACAACAATAATGAACACAACTCTTTACTCATAAAATAATGGAAGATGATCACAATTGTTCATGCCTCACAGTATGTCATAGAATCATTGTAACGCGCCTGTCAAAGACAATTCTGCTCTTTTGTTACTTTCAAAAGGCAGCTTTTGAATATGAATAAGTCACTAATGAATATTTGGTTCTTGCGTGTCTGTGAATTGATTGCTTTTGGAGGCGTACTAAGACAGAGTGTGGCACGATGGGGCTCAATCAATGCAGCAATGCTGCTGCTGTGCTGCTTGCTGACAGTGACTGAAAGACAGAGTCACTCTCGCCATGTATGATACATGAATCCTGCTCTCATTCACTGACAAATACCATCTGATCAATCAATATTTGCAGCTTTATTTTACTAATGCAGTACTTAAGAGGCAATAATTAACGCCATGCCGGGTTGTTAAAAGCCTATTTTTATGTGACAGACAGAAATAGACATACAGAAATAGGAAGATGAAGGCCTTTGGTTGATGTTGATTGTGGCACATCGTGCAGACGTTCCTGCCCTATGAACCTCTGAAGAACTTGAGAGATTTTCTTTCCAAGATTTCTGTTGCTTTCAAGTTATAAGTTAGTAATACAAGAGTTTTTTTTTACTTTCTTCTTAGCCATTATGAATGACTTAAGACAGTAAAAATCCCAAACAATAAAACTAAAAGTACAAAAAATAAAAGTCTAAACACAAAGTTTTTCAGAAGTCAGAAATTGTATTTTTTTTATTACTGTTGATTCAAAATCGTCCTCAAGTTTCTCTTCAAAACTATTTTCTTTCGTCCTTAGTGGAGGTTGTGCGTTTGTTTGAGTAATTGAAATATAGTATGAAACAGTTTAACTGAGGGAATATTCATTCGATGTCATCTTTTGTTAAACAAGTGCGGCTTGTGATGCTCATTAATTTCTGCTTGCTCCACTTGCAGTGTTTGGGCTCTCTTTGCTGGCTCAGTGCCACAGCGTCTTCTGAAAGAGCCACTTCATCTCTGTCAGGGGCAGGTGGAAATTTGCTGCACACTTCTAATTGGACAAAGTGCCTTTCAAACTCTGAGCCATCATACACAGATCAGATTATCATACAGACCAGGTGTCAACAGAGGTTTTTCACCTTCCTCTTCCCCTCCTGCTCTCTTCTGCATCTTTTGGTTGGCTTTAGGTTTATTCCCCCCGTGTCTCATCGCTTTTCAGCTCCCTGCCGCCTAGTGGCCCAAGGCATAACAGGCCTTGTTGTACAGTTTAATTACAAGAAAGTGCACTTGTTATTAGTATATGCTGTGGACTAACATTCAGACCAGAGACATCTTCTAAAAGCAGGAGTGATTTAACAGCTGCTGCTGAATCTGAGAGCCTATGATCTTCAAGCAGTTCTTTCCTAGTTTTAAAGCAATAGCTTGGTCATCCTTAGTCTCAAGTACAGAAACATTTGCAATAGCCAGAAGGAAATTCTGAGGCTGCAGGCCAGCTCACGGGGGGCTTTAAGGTCTGCAGTATAGCTCAGGGCCAGACTTTCACTGTGCTTGTAAAAGCCGTCTGTGAGATCTTCAGATCAATGCTTCACATAACAGGTAACCAGCGAAAAGAGCAGGACTCGAGTGATGTTATTTTGTCTGTTTGAATCAGTTAAAAGCATAACTGCTGAATTTTGAATGAGCCCGAGAAGTGAAACAGACCCATGATTGATGTAAGAATAAAGTTTGGATAGCCTAAATGCAAGAAGATGGAAGACTTTTTCCATTTATATTTTTACAAATTAATTATAGAAAACTCAAGTGTGGAAAAAGAGATGTACCATCTTTTGTGGACAGTTTAGAGTAAAAATGAAAAAAAAATCCTGCAATGCTTTTGTCAAAATGTTCTAGGGAAGATTTGAAAATAAAACTTTGTATAAGAGAGACTGTTATGTGTTTGAGTCACTGGCCTTCAGCAGCATAGTACATCTGCGTATTGTCTGTGAGGGTGTAAGAGGAAGTATTTGGTTTTCTGTCAATAGGAAAAGTGAGCCTGTAAATGGAAAATAAGATGGAGCATAAAATTGAACCTTGAAGAGCAGCCCAGGTGATGTGTGTTGAAAGATAGTGTAATCGGTTCAGCTTGTACTGAACCTCTTACACACTTAAGTGTTGTTTTCTTTTGTGTGTGTGTGTGTTTGTGTGTGGGAGTGTTATGAGACCCAGTATTTTAGTTGGTCAATTTCAGTTGCATTCAGTGTCAGAGCCTGCAATGTGTCAAAAAGGATAAACATTGACCAAAAAACTTTCTTTGTTGGACAAAGATTATTGATTCGATGGCATTTGCGCTGTCAGTTTTAGTTTCTGTGTGGCTGCCATTACTCTAGGTAGCAAGGGAGCACTGATGTGAGAGCAAAACTTGAAAAGTTAGTTGAAGAATGACGTACTAGAGTGGCAGAATCTCACTCTATCACAGTATCCTTTTATAGTGGAAAGGCTAAGCCGGTATGTGGTGATAAATACATCGTCACCACTCCTTCCACACATCCGGCAAACATGGCAAAATTTTGGCATACCCGATTGCTTATCTTGTCTGCACGTCGTCAGTGCAGATGTATTACCCTGCGCTGATTTGATTCTGGGCAAAGGAAAGTGGACAGGAGAGATTGATGGTGGTGTCCCCAGTCAGACAGATAACACCTGATTCTGCCTGCAGGGGGTTGGTCTAGCACAACTCCCCCCCCCTCCTCCTCCTGCACCTCAGATGCGTCGGAGGTTGTGCCGAGGAGGTGAACCGTTCCTTCACTCAATGCAAATTCGGGGCCACATTCAGAGATGATCCCAGGACGATTGAGCCAATGTGGCCCCGAGCACTCTGCACCACATGATCCATGCATCAGCCACACCTGGGAGAAACCCACACAGGCATGCGGGTCATTTGTTTAACACAGGTGCATCATGTATCTCGACGCACTCAAACAAGCGCGCACACGCTTGAGCGCACGTTCAGACACACTCACGCACACACACACGGCTGAATTCACACACAGACGCGCAAGTGCTAATGAAATGTCGTCTGCGCACATGGCTTTATGTGAGAGACATGTCTGAGGTACTGAGCCTTATGTTGCGACCTGTTGTTTCTGCCACTTTTTACTTTTTGCTTTGTCAGTTCTGGAAGTAAAATAGGGAATTCACTGTAATCGAGTAAAAATTAGAATAAATGAATGAATAAATAATAGTACATGAAAATTGGGTACTTTAAGAAACACTGTTCAATGAAGTGTGGTGAGCTATGCAAGATAATAGCTACTTTTTGTCAAATTACTGACAAATTGTATGAATATATCATCACTAGAAGATACTTTAATACTTTAGTGTTTGAGTTGTGATACATGCTATAGTACTACTATGTGATATTTTGAACAGGCTTGAGTTTATTACTATTTTCTGTTGTTGTGTTTGTCTGAAAAATGTATACTGCCAAACAAATATACATGAAATAGTAAATGCATTCACTGAAAAGGCAATCAAAAGATCAACTGATAATTAAAATAATTGTTGGCTACAGCTCTAATGCAATTTGAAGTGCAGAATAAAAAGACGGTCCTTCATATTGGCACAATGCTGGATTGTTCCCTGCTCTGCTTGCGCCATATGGATGCAGAGAGGGCATTTTGAAAAATACAGTCTTCGCGCTTTAAAAGCTCTTTTGATGCTATTACATCATTTGTTCTGATTTACCAACCATCAGTAACATCTGAGTGTCTTATGATCCCTGTGAAATCAAAGAACGCTGCTGCATCCTCAAACAGACATACAGTGGAGCAAAACAAATTTTCTTTTTTTTTTTTTAATAGAAAAAACAAGATGCGCAGCACAGTTCTCGGTGTGCGAAGCAGATGGTGAAAGGCTAGTGTATAATAGATCTCAATATTAACTGTAGCACATGCTGGGAGTGTTGGTGGATGGCACTCAGCAGAGTAAAAGAGAAGCAATGACCTTCTGTCCCATCATTTACCCCCTCGTGCCCCCCATACTGCTCTCAAATTACTTTGTTTTAGCCAATTAAAGCAGCCGGCTGAGCATCAAGCAGGCTGCCATTTTTCGCTCACCTGGACCCATGTGACATTATCGCTCTGTCATCGGGAGAGATGGCCGTAACTGGGAATCTCTGGTGTGGCACGGTGCCACCTTAGACCCCACTGTGTTCGCTGAGATTAATGCAATGATTCCCCCCTCCAACTTGCAAGAATCTCAGCGAGCTCTCTCACCTGTTCCCGGTGAGAGCGCTGCACACGGCTCCGCGCCCTCGTGAGCCAATGAGGAAATGAGCGCTGTGATTAAAACACGCTCCGCGGCAGACTATAGATATACATCTAGTGATATTTCCTGTATCACCTCTGGTGCAATATAACAGATATCAGTTTCTAAATGTGCAAGGAATCTATTGTCCTTAAGTTGCCTTGTCGCTGATCAAGATGCCATATGCTGAGAAATGGTTCTCCATCCAAATCCTTTAATGGCTCAATAATAGAAAGAAAGACGGCAGACACAACAATACCATGGCACGGGATGAGTGAAGGACCGGAGTGTGTGGTGTTTAACAGCCATACGAGCACAGATTATGTGCTTGAAGGGGCTGAATTGAGTGCCAGCAGTGACAGTTGGGCTGGGAATTGAGTGTGCCTGGGACGTGCGGCTTGACTCCGCTCGGAAACACCACTGGGTCCAGGGCTCATCTCTGTAGTCCTCCGCCTCCCTTCCTCCCCCGTTAGAGGCATTGTGGCCTGCCGCTTGCTCCGCTTCACCAGGGGAATGGACGGGCCCCTGCTCCCGCTTGATGAGCACTCACTAATGGCTGCTTCTTTGAAAGCTGACGGGCCTATTTGAGGAGGAGTGTCTTTTACTTCCCTCCAGCTTGCCTTGGCCGGGCATTCGTCAGGCTGCCTGGCTTTGCTGTCCTGCCCGCATGATGGTGCGCCAAGGGGCTGAAACGTCTGTCATTTGTTTTACTTTCAAATAAAAGTTGACGATTTACCAATAAAAAGTAAAAATAGTCTTTTGATGATGTCTGGAGGCATATGGAGAAAGTGTTGCAATAGCGACATTTTCAGCGCTTTGTCAGAAATAACAAAGGACAAAAGAGATTTGTCTTTTTTTCCAACTTGGTGCATCTCCTCTGATAAAGAATTGTGTGACCATAGTTTTGCATAAAGTGAACAAGTGAGCATGTAAAGCATGACAGATATTAAAATATGAGCACTGGCACTGACACCTGCCTTACATTAATGCCGGCAAGCTGATCCTGTATCTGTTCATGTAATGGCTTGCCAAAATCTATGATACTGTGGAAGGAAGTAAAAACAATTAAATCCCGTCTCAGTCACAATTTGTTTAAGAAAAGGTATTTTTCACTCTGCGGCTGCACAAGAAGGGCTCCAGCAGCAGTCTTGAGGAGATGTATTCTTAACACAACTAAGAACCGGGAGGTCTGTAATAATAAAATAAGCAGCTGTGTTTGAAATTGGGCCCCTTGA
Organism: Amniataba percoides; assembly: GCA_037176925.1. Taxonomy (NCBI): domain Eukaryota; kingdom Metazoa; phylum Chordata; class Actinopteri; order Centrarchiformes; family Terapontidae; genus Amniataba; species Amniataba percoides. The sequence continues at coordinate 11,886,132 of JBAJHX010000081.1, read as the reverse complement.
CAGTTTGCATACTTTTTACAGGCTGTTAATCCTCTGTAGTTCAGAAATATACACAAACCAAGCAAGATGACAAGTAAGAAGAGAGGAAACCAGAGAAAGTGAGGAGTGGACTGTTTATATAAAGACATCCACACTATAGATGATAGCTGGATACGATGTCTTAACGCTCCGTTTGTGCGGCTGATGGCTCGGTAAAGCTATGCGGTCGCTCGTACCCTTGACCGCTGCCCTTTTTTTTTCACCCTACGGGGAGCCGTTGTTCCTGTTGCCTTCCTCTTCACTTGCGTACCAGTCTCCAGGTTCTGGAGACTCCATTAGGAAGTTGGAGTCGTCCTTGGAAATCTCCTCTCTGTAACTTCTCCTGTCTTCGCTCTCGCCTAACCCTCTCCCTCTCCCGCGCTCCGTTTCACGTGCGTCCACCTCCCCCACACCCCCCACACCCTCCTCCACACACACTTCTGAAAACTAGGGTGAAGGTCAGAATGGCGAACTTGATATAAGAGCTGACGTGCTTCTGTGGAGCACCTTGTCAACTCAAAACAATAGGTTTGCAGGAGCTGTTATGCCGAATAAAGAATGTTCGCATATTCCCAGAGAAATGTCCTCCGCTAGACATTCCCAAAAGAGATGAGAACATTTGTCTGCATACATTTCTAGCGCTCGTGGCCCGGTAGAAAATGGAGGTTGAAGCAAAATGAATTCATTTAACGTGAGCAAATAAGTTATTTCACCTGGGAGAGCGAAAAAAGTCATCCAATTTGCATGTTAGAGCCTTTATCCTTGTGATATTTGATTGGGTCGTTAAACGGTCCGCACTGGTCTATCTTGTTCGGCTTTGAGTTGATGTAAATTTCAGCTCTTGTTCTAACCCCACGTATCATGTTGCAGCTTTATTAGGCTGCACATAATGTCTATGAAGAAGTAACAGATGTTAGCAGTTGCATAATGGCAAAGGGGGAGAAAAAAAGAAAAAGCACTCGGCTGCGGTGTTGAACAGCGGTGTGATCAAATCGTTTAATTTGATCTGACCTCTTTGTCTCTGTGGCATCTCTGCGCTGCTTCTTGGTTGGAGCTTTACAAAACAGGGTGTCATCAAACAGGTCAGGGGGAATGGTGACGAGAGCCAGTCAGGTCCAGATATACAGCACTAAAAGGAATGTAAACTGTGTGAATGCTAATGAAGCAGTTCAATAAATCAAGCTCATTTTTTTTTCAAGGTAATTGCCATATATTCAGTTTCAAAGCAGGATCTTGTGGTATCTTGTGAAATAATAATAGTAAAAAAAAAAAATGGAGTGATTGCCATTGATAAAACTGCTTTATTCATCTCCATTGTCAGAGATCTCTCACCAACCAGTTGTCACAGGCAGTTTCATCACAAATTAAATTCATTTGGATATGACATTTTAATTGGAACACTATTCCCATTAATTGAACAAATTAGAGGAAGTCTGCTGGGGGAAAGGTAATCTCGGGGAGAGATGATTTGGAATTCACAATTTAGAATTAAAAATCAGCTGCTTGGCTTTGTTTGTGTGGCAGCCGGTTTTGTGGCGGCGTGCGCAGGCAGCGCCATCGCTCGAGGTCTCGGCGGCACTCAGGGCTCACATCGTCTTCATTAAAAGCGATTAAGGAATAGGTCAATTTAGTCTGCTTCGCTGGTTGGAGCTGTGCATTTCCTACCATGTAATGTCTTTGTCTTCATCTGCCCGTGCTCTGCAGGCTCGGGCAGTCAGTCGAGCAGCAAATATGATCCGTCACTATTTCATGCATGTTTACATGTCTGATTGGACGTCGTGGTGAGTCATGGCAGTATCGTTTTTAATACTGTCATTTTGTTTCTGCCTGTGTGCGAATGTGCGTGCGTGCGTGCACATGTGTTCGGGCTTTCATGCTCCTGTGCTCTGTTTCAGTACGCGTGCTGCCCGGGTGCTGATGAGTTGCTGTCTGATTAGCAATGAAAAGCGCTGTTCATCCCGCAGCTTGCACTACTGTGAGCAATTAATCACGCTAATAAAAAATCACCTTAGAATTTGTGTGGTTGATGTCTCAAACATATGTGGATGTGCAGAAATGTTTCCGGATGAGAAGATGCTGTTTCTGTGTGGCGAAATTGAGGGTTTTGCCCTTTTTTGTTCAGAGAAGAATCAGGATTCACTTTTGCTTTTAGAAAGTTCAGCTGGCCTGTGTGCAAGTTTGCTATTTCTCTATATTAATTTTAGTTTAGAATACAGCACGTGATCATGCACTGTTTTGTAGTTAACTTACAGAGAGAAAACTGACACTGACTTAATACAATATGTGTTGCAATAAGTTTTTCATTTCAGGGTGGCCACCTGTCAGTTTAGGTAGACTGACAATTTGGCCAGGAGAGAGAACGTGATGCCAGGAGGAGCCAGGTGTAGATAAATGTTGCACATATGTCATCAGATTATAAAGGAGATTGTCTATTCGTCCTGCATATGCAGTACAAAATGCTTAATTCTGTCAAATAATTGCTGCATTACTTACTCATTTTATGTACAGTGTTCTACAGTGTCGGAGGAGATGTGTACATCATGTACCACATGTACAAAAGATGAGAAGTCCGTCGCCTTGTCCCCAATATTTGTATTAACACTTTGCAAAAGGAGCCTTTTGAAATTTCAGCTCATTGTGTGCCGGTCTATTCAGATTGCGTGGTTTCTCAGCTACCACACTGTTGTGGGTCAACAGACACAACGAGCACCTGTGAGCATGTAACTGGGTGCTGAGTCTGAACCTTGAAAATGAATCACAGAAAAATCACTTGTTTGTGCTTTCAAATTGACATAATGCTAAATTCAGAAATGTTTCATCAGCCCTGGCTCTCTCAGTTAATGTATTACAGAGCGGACCTTGATAAATGTTGAATGAAATACTTCAACTTGACTCTGATAAGAACGAGGTACGAAATAAGGAAAAACATTTAACGTTTAATGTCAGGATGTGCGGTAGAAATCATGCAAAGTGGTTCAGAGCCCTAACTGGAGCTCTCTCTAGTAAAATGTAAAGAGAAAGCAGAGGATGGGGTGTAAAGAGGAAAGAAAGACAGCCAGACAGAGGGGGCTCCTAGATAGTGGGGCCAGGGGGAAAAAGTTCCCCCATGCTTGTCAGAGTTTGAGCAAGTTCAGAATTGATGGAGCCCACAGGCAGCACTGCTAATTTTAGTTGAAATCACCTAAGTGGTTTGGCTAATTTATCCGGGCTCCTCGGCCTCAGCCCATGGTTTCTGGCTCTCCCCTGCCTCCCCCTCCCTCCCAGATATATTCACAAAGCGTGAAGGTACCAGGAGGTGACAGTGGGAACAGAAGGGTATTTTGTGCCCAGCTGATTTGCGGAGCACTGGGTGGTTTCAACCTGTGTCATACATTTGGATATTGTTTGACCCTTAACGACAGCCCAGGCTCAACCATCTATTCCGTAAAAATGATTTATATCACTCTGTATTTAATGGAAAAGGTGAGATTACATTTTAATTTTAAACTGTGTGAAGAAACATGGATGCAATCGCTGATCTGTCCGCTGCCCTCTTAATGATGTTTTATATTTCCGATATTTCTCCATCATTTCATGGCTGATATGAGGATTCAACTATCAGGAGATGACAATCATTTGAAATCTTTTGGATGTCGGATGTTGCCAGCAAGTCTGATTCTGTGTAAAGATGGTCTGCCAGCTGGATATGCCGACCATGTTGCAGCTTAACAAGCATCATTGCTGGCTTTTGATTGTTTAGCAACAAATCAGACGGTCCCTTCCGTTGTGTGCCTTTGAACACCAATTTCATCGAAAGCTCAGAAAAGGGGGAATTTAAAATGAAACTTGAAATTGTCACAAAGGCGCGAGGTCACCATGGATGAAATGCTTCCCAGTAATTCAAATGCCGTTGCAGTCTTTGTAGAGGCTTGTCGGCTGGAATTCAAACGGCAAGTTATGGGATCCTGGATGTGACTGCAAAGGTTATTTTGTATGATTTTAGGCATTCACATGATGAAACCAGAGCAGGTTGTCTAAACAAGTGAAATACCAGGGTGACTGAAGTACATCAAAACTGTCAGATGCTGTGAGCTTCCTGAGCGCGAGCGTGGAGGAGCGTGGATATGCATGCCAAGATGTCGCTTATGTTTATCTGTTGCTTGACTCAAGAGTTTGCATGGAGTAATTAGTGTCATACTTGCTCAGTGGATCCTATTCACTTAAAAAAAAATCAATGAAATTGCTCACTGTCCATTACTAAGTGACAGCTCATAATTGAGAATTTAATGATGTTAAATTACTGCCGGTGTGTTTTGTATTTGATACGTCTAGTAACAACAAATGATAACTTGTTAGGGAGTTTGTCAGACGAGAGGCTTTGGGATTAAAATGAAAGGAAATCTTACATGCGATCACACCTGATGTGACTTTACACCAAGTTACAACAGTGAAGGCTCTATTCTTCATACAATAGGTGTTTAGTTTAGCCTGTATTTTCAAATGTTATCCTATTCTAATCTATTCTGCTCACACAGAATATGTAAAATATTTCATGAGAATCTTTCAAAGTTGTTTAAAACCAGATTGTGTTAGCAGCATGCAAGACACACTGAATCGCACACCGGGCCCGTGCAGTCATCCGCTCACGAATCAATCATTTTGAAAGGAAAGTGCAGCCAGAACTGGGCAGGCAAAGGGATGTGGCAGCTTTGGTGTGACGTTACCTTTTGATGAAAAACACTCAAATTAATCTAATAAAGGAAACCCAGGAAAGACATTATGAAAGGCCCTCCTGTTTTCTCAGCATTCAATTTATGGACAAATTAAATATTAATTGATTTCTGGTCTTTGTAAGGCTCACGTTAACCCCAGGTTCATATTCATCAAAAGGAAGCAAAAAAAAAAGAGAGAGAGACTATCTCGAATTTTTTTTTAGTACGAGAACATTAAAAAACATGCCGTGTATGATTAGTTTGATTTATGTGTGATGATGTGCATTTCATTAACTGAAACTGAGCAACAAATTCTGACAAAAGACTGATGAATTGGTGAAGAAAAAACCTTTGTTATAAAACTTTTACCCTGCATCTACAGTTGAGATAAATGCTTATTTAATATCTTCCTTTTTTTAAAAAAGATATCTGAACATAAACAGCTTGTGTTTCCACATAGAGCCGTGTCTTGAAAAAAAAAAAATTTTTTTTTGGAGCAGCGAGCAAAGGGAGATGTTTGCAGTCTTGTGTGCAAGCCAGCAGTTTTTGGCAGATGAATGTGGGGGGTTTATGTGCCAAGCACCTGGTCAAACTGCAAACAATGAGGGGCTTATGGATTCCCTTTATCCAACAACGACTGAGATGATACGTAGAATGTTAGAGCTCTTATGGGCCCTTTTAAGAAATGCTGATGCACAATAATGCTCAGCACTCCTGGATGCTGTGGAAAAGCTCCCATGCTTTATATACAGAATGTAGTTGGAACTCCACAAGCTATACATCATTTACGTATTAATGTTCGTTCATCGTACAAGGAGCATTTTTTGCTCTTCTATGCTTATTACCATCCAAACAAAGAAAATAACCTTCAGGGTTTTGTCCAGCGCAAAGGTGTAGCATCAACTCTTTCCATAAAGAAGTGTGAATGAGGAATACATGAGGAAAAAGTCTAACCTAATGGGCCTATGGAATAGTGATATAACATGGAGGCAGCTTAGGAATATCTGCAAAACTGAGCTTCAGCGCGGAGGGTCTTGCTTGAGTCTTTAGCAGTGATCTAATAATGAGTTCCACAGATGGGGTTGTTGGCTGAAGCTCTGCTGAGTCCACCGTGTATGCGGTAGAGAGTGTCAAAGTGTCTCCTGTGCAGGATCATCTCCAGGTTTGGGGGGAATGGATGGTGTCTGCCAGACACGCTGGCAGTCAGTGGGCCTTCTCTCCTGCACTACCTGGGCTGGAGCTCAGCCAGGGTTAATTATAGGGGAGCTCCAGAGTCTTGTGTCACTAAGGATGGTAGACAGAATATTGTCATACTGCCATGTCCTATACAGAAAAGACAAGAGTAAGTGCACACCTGCTCAGCCAGGGTTTCTGCAGCATTTCTCTCTTCCACAGTCATCTCGCTCCAAGTCTGAAATGTTGACTTGCCAGGAGCCAAATGGCTGGTAAAATGTGTGTTTGGTGGATAAATCAGTAATAATACCCCCAAAACACTGACCGGTAACTTTGTGAAATGAAAACATTTTATTGGATTACTTGCAGTGTATTTTGTTTCCCCCTGTTCACCAGGGAGGGCCACAGCTACATATTTTAAAGGATCCCACCCTTTCTTTACTGAAATTTGCTGTGTGTTGTCCACCTCAGCCTGCTAATGTTGCAGTTTGCTGCTCTCCTTAATCACAACCGCTCTCCCATGCGAGAGTTTTGCTCCATATGTAAGTTGAAATTGCACTCCATTGTCGGCCGACGACGGACAGGTAAACAAAAATATTGTCCACCATGGCATCATTACCCATGATGCATTTTGACCTACAATAGTTGTCAGTCTTGGGTTTCTTATGCTGGTAGCCTTGAGCTGCTTGCCTCAAGTACAGATGAGGAGTGGGCTCCAGGAGTCTGGTAAGCAATCTTCCTCCTAATTCCACACCCACCAATGTTTTTTCATCTTCAAACTTCTGCCCCAACCGGCGTCAGATAAAAATTGCCATCACTTGAAGCGACGTGTCAGACTTCACGCAGCTCACTCTAGAGCTACAAAAGGCTTTATGCAACTTTTTTTTCCACATATGTAGTAGCACTCCCCGACACCTGTAAACACACTTTGATGTGTTGGAGGAGTTCTCCTTGAAGCAAGTGTAAAACTGCAGCTGTGTGTCAAACAGCCTGCTGATTGGCTGCCTCTTACACTGCCACTGTTCAAAGTATTAGCATCTGGATCATTTCACTTTTGCTTCTTCAGACTTTTAAATACACACAAAAACAAGTTAAATTCTTTGTGTATTTACACTTCTAAATTACCATTTAGAAGTGTAAATACACACAGAGCTTGACTTGTTTTTTGATTAACATTTTTATAAACACATATGTATAAATTGGCCAGTTATCTTGGCAGCTACTTCTGGATGCTGAGGTCCATCAGTCACCAAGCAAAGTATGGAGACAGCTGCTGGCAGAAATGCAATTAAGTCTGGTATATTCAACATCCCCGGAGAATGGCTACTAATGATTTTGGCGATCCCTTGACCTCAAGTATAACGGCAATGTAGTATCAGAGTTTCTCCTTGACCAGCACTTGAACCCTTGACATCTAGGAAGGAAACAACTTAAATTCTGCCAACAGACTGTCAGCACCATCTGTTTTTTAAAAAATCCACTCGAACTGGTGAGGTATTGGAAGATATCTTTTGACACGGACATCAGATAGATAAGATATAAGAAATAAGAAGTAAGATAATAATTTCAGACCCACAGCATTGGTCTAATATTTCAGCTACCCTCCTGCCATCCTCTGGGAAGCACATTCATGGTTGACCCCTTGACCTTTACTGTACCACTACCCTCAGGCCAAATCTTTCACTTGTACATAACACGTAAAGGGCAGATTACCATGAACACTGTCATACTCCCCAGAGGAACTTTGTTGGTTTTGGTCATTGTATGACCTTTTTCTCCTGTGCTGCTCATGTGCCAAATTAGCAGTGTTGCACACAAAATAATGAATGAATTAATTATTAAAGACCAAATACCTTTTGAGTATTGCTGTGGATGTTTAAGGTCTCCAGAAGATAAACCAGAATTGATTTTGGTCAGGTTGGTGGAGTGTCCCCTTTACAGAAAAAAATAAATGCACTCGAAAGAGAAGATATTTTAAGTGTCTGATTCTCATTTTTTACACTCCACAGGAAAAACACATCTGAACTTTATGATTCAATGACCTGCTCTCTTATACCATTCTGAGGTCAACACTTTACATTTTTAGACCCCCTGGCAGCAAGGCTTTAAGAACATCTGTACGTTTGTCACTAACACTTATGTATCGTGGGGTGCAGCGAACATTTCAGCTCCTTAGGGCTACTAGTGGGGCCTCAAACATTTAGTCTGGTCTAGTTTATCAGCACTTGTTAGATGAGTCAAAAAGGTCATTTTAGAAACTGCCTGTATTTATGTTAAATGTTCCCTGTTAATCTAGTGATTCCAGCTTCTGCAAGGAGATCTACTATCAGAGCTTAAATTGGTTTGCAAGAGAGAGGGATTTGTCATCGGAGAATTTTCAAGGTCTCTCACAAAGTTTCCCAAAGTGAATGTCGAAGCCGAAAATCTAAAAGCAAGTTGCGCATCTATCAACTCTCATCTGGCTTTTTTTCTCTCTAAAGTAAAAGTGTGTTACTTTCCTTTTTTTTTTTTGGTTTTACTTAGACAAGTGTCTAGTCATGGCAAGCTGGTGCACACTGGCCTAGAAAAAAAGAACAGCTTGTGTTGCTGAAGTTTCCTCCCCTGTCTAGTTATTTTTAAAATGCCCCATTTCCGCCATTGTTGTGGCATTGTTTTGACCTTACGCGGAACAATTTTCCCCAAGTCAAATTAGCTTTCACCATTCAAAGAAATGTTGTAATATAATGGTTTGACGGTTCTGCCTGTGAAATATAAAGAAATGGAAGGCCATGCCACTGGGGTTAATAATATTCCTCCTCTTCAACAAGTACCCTGGGATCCTAAGTGTCCTTGAAAGCAAACGGCATCTCACTTATGCTGGGCATCTTGCAGCACTCATGGGTAATAGCAGTCTACTTTCACAACTCTGTCCACCATATTATATCATTCTCAATCTTCCTCTGCTGGTGGCGTTAACAAGGGTGTCTGGTGAAAAGGACTCTAAATGCTGCTGTATTTTAAGCACGGTTGCTAGAATAATAACCAGTGGAGATAATTGGTCAGATTCCTTTCTTGCTATTATTACTTACATAATCTTCTTTGCACATGAGAAAAAGCATCTACTGCAAGAGATCAATAGCAGCTCATCAGTCTTTCGAATGCACCAGCGTGAGAACTGAAGTCAGCCTTCATGCAAGTCAATGAGCACCTGGAGTGCTTTTCCCAGAGGCCGCTAAGTGTGCATAGCAAGGGACTACCAGGGAACGGCAGCAAGGTCTCACAACCTGCTTTGATAGGACAGAGTCAGGGAGGCTTTGTGCGGAGATGCTGGGCCCGCCGAGGTTTACACCACCTGTTTGTTTCCTTTCTCCAGAGCAGCACAGATCTTACGTGCTTTTCTGTGCCCGGCCCTCCGGGAATTGGGGTGTTAGATACAACAAAAAAGGTGACTGAGGAGTGCTGAGTTCGGGATTATGATTTATTAATCCACACTCTCTTTAAATTCCACAACTAACGGTGTGGGGCTGTGATGCGCACTCTCGGGAGTAATCTCAATACACAGAACAATTCAGATTCTCCAAAGTCCTGTCTTCTTTAACTGCTGGAGAATAGACAATACACGAGCTCAGTGCAGCCAAGGGACAGGGGGAACAAAAGCTCCAAAGCCAAAAGTTCAAGAAGTGGATGTCAAAAAACACTGTGAAGTTTATCTTACCGAGTGGACTATATTTTAATAGTCAAGCAACAAGCTGGCCAGCTGCTCAATGCGGCTTTGTCCAAGACGCCTTTTGTTTTGAAGATAGAGTTGAGCTAGATGCTACACTTTCTTTCTGGCCATTAAGAAATGAAGAAAAGCTTCTGATATAAAGTTTTTATGTCACTCGTGCTTCCTGAAATGTATTGAGTTAGAAGTTGGGTATGATTACAGTTAATTTGGTCCCACCTGTGAGACTACAAACACACACACACACACACACACACACACACACAAAAGTCAAAGTCAACTGTTCTGGTACAGTAGTGGCCTCAGGTGTACTTTTCTACCGTGGAGATTCATCCAGCTGGAGAGAAATATATTTTCTGCCAGACATTTCTTTGGCAATCTCCCACTACTTGACTTGGCTCCGAAGTTTGCACGTACCAGCCCCGCCAACAAGGTGGTTAGAGAAGCAACAATGTCGAAGCATACGCATGTCAGGTGTCAGATCATCATTGCAACTTTTTTTTTTCACACGTCTCAATCTCATGTTAATACGTGGCTTTGCAAGATAGCTCGTGCCGGTGTTGAAAGATGAAGTAAAAAAAAAAAAAATTCATGAGCTCAAGTCCATCTATAGACATGTACGATAAGCGTGTAAAATAGGTGCAATGCGAATTTGAAACACACCAAGGCCGTCTAGCAAATATTTGGTCCTCGCAGCCTGTCCTCCTCCACAGCACATTCTGTGCAGTGTAAAATATCACTATCTCCGCAGAGCTGTCAGCTGCGTGCCAGATCTCACTCCAGCTCCATATGAAGTCAATTATGTGCAACCATTCCCCCTTGGTAATACATAGATGTCACTTAGAATGTATTTCTTTTGGGGTTACTTTGATATCTTTAATATGAGGGCCATCCATCATTGCAGATGTTGTGGTCTCCAGCCTGGTGTGTCAGACGCTTACTGTAGTCATGAAAGTGTGATGCATCTCCTAACAGCCAGTGCCATATGCACAGTTTCTGGTTGTTTCTTTTTTTTAAATATGTGTGTATGTTTTTGTAGGTATTGCATGCATATGAGTGAGTGAACACGGATATGAGAATGAGAATAAATAAGACCAAATGGTACTGAAAAACAGGGATCTGTTGACAACGATATATCTGTCTCTCTTTAAGCTTTTATGGTATTAAAAAAATTATACTGTACTGGACTAAACTATGTAAGGCAGTGAATATTTATACTCAAACTGCTCATCAGTGATATTTTAGTTAAAAAAGATGCATAAACTGTAAGAAAAAAACAGAGGAAGTTTGTGCTGAGCTTTATCCTCTGACACAGTGCTTTGTTAAAATATAAAGCCTGCGTGTTTCCAAAATTTCGACTTGATTAATACATTGTACTCATTACAAAGAAATAACTGCATATGAGTGTTAGGTCTGTGCTGGCTGTCTGGGATTTCCTTTTAAAGTGCTGTGTAAGTGCGAGGGCAAAGCTGCGCCTCTGTCCATTAGAGCAGAACCACTATCCTTCACCTGACAAAGTTTGGGGAAGGACACGGATGTTTCCAGTCTACTTCATAGAGTTCAGCCCAGCTCCGCCTTGGGAGCCCAAGTTTTGCGTTTGAAGAGTGGATGTGAGGGGTAAATGGGACGGGGGGTTGATGGGCCGGTGGGGGTCTGTATGAGCGGACACGGACGCGGGGATGTGAATAGATGGTCTAAAATAAGAAGTAGCCCCTTGGTCAGAGTCGTGGCAGATGGAGGCTCAAAGAATGAAATGATGCCAGCATTCTTTGTGCAGTCTGGTGCCAGCAGTGCACTCGATGGACCGCTTGAGACCAGTGTAGGGCCGATGTGATAAGACAGCTGCCTTACCCTAACCTCCACAAGGTCATTTTGGCCAGAGTAGAGCATCGCGCCGATGAGGGGAGGCACCCTGAAAGACCGAAAGAAAGACAGACAGACATACAGAAAGAAAGAAAGAATGAAAGAAAGAATAAAAGAACCCTCCACAGAAAGACAAATGAGCTGAATGTGAAACAAGTCATCATTTTTTTAACCGCGGAACTTGAAAGACTGCGTTTTTACGAGAGGCATTATTAAAGTTTTCACAATTTGTAGCGGGTTTCGCTATGTGAGAGCGGAAAGAAGTTGTATTGGTTGCGAAAGTTTTTCAAACATTAGCACGCTGTTTCTGAACTACGTTTTAAATGAGCTACCCAGTATATCAAAGCAAAAATTAGCATGGAGAAAGTTTGGAGGTGCTAATGACTTTGACTGTCCCTGTGGAAAGGCTTACTGTTCCAGAGAAGTTGCAGAGTATGTGTGTGTGTGTGTGTGTGTGTGTGTGTGTGTGTGTGTGTGTGTGTGCGCGCGCCTGCCTGCGTTACGGAGCGAGAGTGGAGTGTGATTCACTAGTTAATAAATCATGCCAGATGAGTTTATCATGGAGATACAGAAGCTCCTCTGGGTCCTGAGCTAACAGCGAGTATCTGGGAGCTGGTACAACACATGATGAAATGCCGTTGTCATGTATATCATTTTTATAGCCTCCAACTTTTTACCTTCATTGCTGTCAAAGGGGCAGGATGAGTGACTGTGTATCAAATATACCAATGTGTTGCTTTAAGGAGGAGCCGGCTGACTTATCAAACTGGAAAGGTTTTGGCTCGCGCGCCGCATTCACTGCCACGGCACCTTAAAATCAGTTTTTATCAGCTTAATCCGGTTTGATTATCTGCTGGCAACAAATTAACTATTCTTGTTTACTGTAATTGAGTTCTTCGATGAGTACTTCGTAATTCTGCTGAACTTTCTCATCTTTGCTTTCACAGGGGCATTGATAGTATCTCCCCAGTGTGCATTGAAGATGCTCTTATCTTTATGCAGCTGATGCAGCTTGTCATCCATTGGGGAGCGCACCCGGATAATCATCATTAAATTTGACTTGATGGGTTCTGACTCGGTGACTAAATAAGCAACTTGTAGCAGCATTATTTCAGCAAGGCGCCCAAATGAGAAAAGAGACCTCGATCGTGTCTTAAATGTTCTCTATTATTTTACTCTGGAATCACATTTCTTGGAGAGAAAAAAAATCTTGTTTTATTTCGAGGAGACCAAACTCTTTGGAATGACTTTGAAGGCGAGAGCGGGGCAGTGCACCATTCCTCCTGCGCTCCTCTCAGGGAATAAAAGTCAGTATAACGGCTATCTCAGCTAATGACTTGGGAGAACAAACCTTGGTCTCTTAACATCTAAGACTTATTATTTTTAGCTCTGGCCAATGCTAAGCTTATCCCTCTTACAGGGAGCACGTTTTGTGATATCAGATGTGGAAATTAAAGCTAAATGACTTAAGGGGAAGATTGCCCACACTGCAAGTAGGCTACTCTGACCTTCAATAAAGCTAAGCTTGACATGCCTATTTCCCCCCTTTTTTGCTCAAGTCTTTTCAAATCAGCGGGCTTGTAACATGATGGCTCTGTATTACTTTCCTACATTTCTCCAAGGTCCGTTTTTTGCTGGAATTCAAGAGGACTTTCCCTGAGATGATATGCTTAAAATTGCCTTTTTTTCCCCTCTCAACTGGAAGCATTTTGTTTCACATTAAGATTCCAGCACAAATTATTTGAACTATTGAACTGTTCACTGATCATTCCCCATCAGTATTTAGATAAGTGGTTTGTATTCCGTATCAGAAACAGCACAGGCCTCCAACTGTCTACTGTTGAGTATTGTTTGGTTTGTAGCATCACGTAGAGATGCACAGCACATTTCTGAGTAGACCGTCAGTGTTTTACGGGGATGCGTGTCCTTAATTTTGCTCTGGCTTTTTGCATGGCTTAACATGCAGAGAACAGTTACATAAAACCAAACTACAACTCTTTCTTTTTTTGTAATTTGAATTATTCAGATCCAGCTCGGTGTGATCGAGGGACTGAGACAAAAAGGTGATAAATGGATTGCTAAAATATGTGCGACCTTTTCACACCCTCTTGACTCTAAACCACGCTTAGTAACCTCATTTAATAGTTACCTTTCCCAAACACTTGTTGGGTGTATGTGCTCGCAGTTTATTTTGTATTTTATAACACCTCAGTGGGTGGACTGGTGGGACTATTTTGAGTTTTTATTTCAGTATTTTTTTAATATGCCCACTCTCACCTCTGTGCCTTCTGGTTCGCAGAAGAGCTCGGAGCTTCAAAGTTCCTGCCGATGTTTTTGACTCCTTCTAGTAATGAGATGAAGTACAGTGCATAAGGGGAAGAACTCTCAAGATGCTTTTCCAGGGGGCTTTGGAATTCATTTGGTAAAATGTTTATGATGCCAAAGACCAGGGCTGGCTTCTCATTAGCTGATCTACCCGTTGCAAGTGTTACAGCTGCATTAGTCTTTTGGGTTAATCTTCAAACGTTCCCATATTTATACCCATCAAATACCAGTGACTGCCTGCGACACCCTTGTGTGCATTCGGGGAACTTGCTTAGTTAAACGCCACAGAATAAATGCAAGAAATGTGAGCTAAACTTGACAAGATCAAACACACTGGTGAATGTACAGACGCTGGCCAGTGTTCTAAGTGCGCTGCATTATTCATGGTCTCCAACATGGGGTTCCTAATGAGAGTCTGGTGGCTGTTTTTGGAGTTAGAGTCATGGAAATCAGTGTGACCCATACTCAAGTCTGTGGACAAAGCTTTGCACTTGCGCTGCAGCGAAAGTGGAATTAAAGGCCAACCGAGTTCATCAGCGCTCCAATTTAGACGAGTTTTGATTCAACTTCTAGAAATCACTCACACTCATCACCGCCTCGTGTCTTTTTAAGTTCCGTCTGTCTTGTATTTTTGGCTTCACGCTCATAAATTATTATTTTAAGTGTAATATAACATCAGAATAGCTGATGGTAATTTATGTCAGAAATAAGAACATTGTGCAGTTTTCCTGAATAGTAATGCTTAGTTTTTCCAAGCATAATTTTTTCTTAAGTTAAAAAGTTTTCTGAACAGCGTAATAGGCCATTTCGTGATATGCTGTAGACTTGACACTCCCTCCAGAGGGTTGCTCTCACATCAAGCAGCTATGGCCTGTGGTTAAATGCAAAATTTACTGCTAGCATTGTAATAAGCCAGTGCAACAAAATAAGGATTATCACCCCGTGGCGTGCTGGTTCAGTAGGAGGACGCTGAACCAAAGGCTGAGCATCCATCCTATTAACACCACATATCCCTTGAAGAGTAAGCAGCAGGCTGCAGCTGAGCATGTTGTCTTCATCCTTGAATCAGAACTGGCAATAACATATTCAGACTGAAGGGCCTCAATTAGACACTTTAAAACTCTGTGTAATTGGTGTCTTTCTGCAGATTGCCTGTGGATATGTAGTGCTCAAATTAACACAGCCCAACTTTATGTCTGTAGTGCTGTGATTGTCATGCAGTGTGGCGGCGGCGGAAAGGTAACGGAGACGCTGTGATTTTTATACTCCGCTGTGTGCTTTGCTCTGTCAGGCATCTCTGCACCCAGGTCCTATTTAAACACGTTGAGGGACTGCGTCTGACTGCTGTATGTTTTGTACGCGCCATGACTTCATTCTGCACATAAAATCAGATTGGGGTCAGTATTTGTTTTTAAACCATTTAATTGCTTAATTAAATGCTTAATTTAATTGCTGGAACAATTTATGGCAGTTGGACTGCAACTAATTTTTGCAACTGATTTTTTTTTTTATCATTATCAAGTAGCTTTTTGGAGGTGTTTTTTGTCTGTATTTTCTCTATTTTGAGCAAATACCAAAACATTAACCTTGCAACAGCAAGTGTGTCATATTTGACACATGACTTTTTGAGACCTCTACATCATTTGCATGAAAAATCTGCATCTACAATCAAAATGCCAGAAAATACCAAATAACCATAAAATAAATGAAAAAGCTAAATGTAGCTAAAATAATACAAATTAAAAAGATATATGCAAATAGAAGAGGATTAAATAAACACACCAGTTTCAAAAGAGTTAAGCGGGAAAAAACTCCACTTACAAGTGAGTTGCAAAAATGCTTTTCCTTACGTATCACCAGACGTTACTATTAGTTTAATCTTGTTGCGATGCTGTTTCCTCCACCTTTCCTTTCGGTGTCTTTTCTACACAGTGTGTGTCCTGGCATGCCTTTTGCTGCTCGCTGCTTTATGGCACTTCCTCTCTAATAGTATGATTGTAGAAAAGAAGACAAAGCTGAGCTACTCAGACACTGAGAGCAGGCTGTTGGTGTGGAGACAGGCATGACTCATGTTACAGTAACTGACATTTGTCTGGCACATCCATTCACCAAGGTCAGGTAAACTGTGGAAACTGGAGGAAATTATTTGGCGTCCCACTAATTTTTTTTTAACAAGCAATCACCAGTTACGACACTGATGGAGACCTTCGGGTACGGAAAAAAGGAGCTCAAAGAATCAATAGTGGAGGCTCCCGGAGTGGGGAAAAAAGGTTTGGTTTTCAGTTCAGTGACAATTAGCATTACTGCCAAGTTGCTGTAAGTATTTTGACCTTTCTGTTATGCGAACAGTATCCATGAACACCTAACTACAGTATGAAAACATCCTGGTCTTTGCAGTCCGAACTCTTTCCTCTGTCAGTATTAGCTCCACAGCAGCCCTTTGTCGCTTCACTGCGACTATGTAGACAGGCCTGACTGCTCTCCAATCTAAACATGTCAGCTTCACCCTGTCTTTTCCGCAGGCACAAGCAGCCCTCTGTTAGTCACCGAGGAACAAACACATGCGTACCAAAGGAAAGCCCCAACCTCCGCCTCCAGAGTGTGAGTCCTCTCAGCTTAAAGAGCACCTCAGTGTGGCTACCAGACCCTCCCAGGAGAGACCTGGTTAGTGGCCAGTACCTGCAGAGCCCACCGTAGTCCCAGCAGAGCCCCGCAGCTGGTGGCTGATGGGCTATGTGAGAGGGGTTGTCACACTCACCCTGGTTAAGAAGCAGCCGGGGGTCCGGTTCAGGCAGGGGGCTCTGCCCATGGATCAGATGCCGGCCTGTGTCTCTGCGCCTCCATGCTGGCAAACCTTATGAATGTTTCAGTGAAATGCTGTGAGGTCTGCCTGGAGAGTCTGGCCTAATCCTGCGCTCCCCGAGCCATGCTGCTTCACCTTGCCACAGAGACACTTCTCATTGAAGGGGCTGGGATGTGGTCAAGCAGATGCAGATATTGAACTTCCTGGGGGCTGCCTTCGTCTATCACCCCCACCCAGTGCAGAGAGGCAGGTGGGATTAGAGCACTCGGGCATCCAGCCTTTCCTCTCTCTCTCTGACTGTTAACAATCCCCGTATCGAAATCCTGTCAGCACAGTGCTTTGTGTCTTCCATTAGCATTTTGTTGTGGTGTGCATCTTGAATGGCTCGGTACGCTTCTAGAACCGCTCAATCTGGCAGGCGTCTTAAAAAGGCGATACATCCAATACTAATGAGGCTGCTCTCGTGCTAAAACTGCATTGGCACTTTTGTCACTTCGCGATTGCCGCTTTGTTTTCCTAACCTAATTTATTTGAATCGAGACATGTGGTTTGCTGTTGACAAACTGAGACGAGTAATAATACACATCAGAGGGAGAAATTCGCCTTATCAGTTCTGGAAAACAGCCATCGCTCATTGGGTGCACAGATACAGTATTGCTGCATTCAAATGTTATTCATGCGGAGTCAGCAGGGGTGTCTCTTTTTCTCCCTGTGGTCATTGACTTCAGCTTGTAAGCTTCCTGTGTCTGATAATTAAAGGTGAAGTGTGTGCGTGTGTGTGTATAAATGAAAGGAAGGCGAGATCATGAGTATGTTGCTCGACTATAGACTCTCCTGTGTGAGTGCAGTGGTACCCTTTGCCCTGTAGAAAGCGCTGGCTGCTGCTGCTGCCCACTCGCTGACTAAGTAAAGGCTACATTTGCATAATTATCTGTTTAATTGGCGGGCTACTGCCAGAATACGGTCCTCTTTTTTTTTTTTGTAAGCTGTGGAGTCCGCACTAAATTTGTTACAAAGATATGGGGGTAGAGATTACAAAGCAAGCAAACCGCCAGCTCATGGCTTTCTTCTGCTTAACCTGATAATCGTTTGTGCTCATAAACACTTTTCTGCCCACGCACACTTTTGCGAGATAATATGCCAAATGATTTTAAAACAATCATGTTGCTCAGAAGTGACAATATCCACTGCGATTAGGGAATTTATCGTGTTACTGAGAATAAAATCTGAGTTTTCGGAGGAGGAAGGACCTCAGTAACATTTACTGGCTACTAAATGTCGTTTGATACCATTTCAACGCCAGCGACGTCTCTCTCAGGGCTAAAGCGATTTATGTTGTTGACGTGAATGATAATAATTAAGAATGAATGTGAACTTTTTAATAGTTGTGAAGGTAGCTTTTTCTCAGCTAAGCAAGCAAAGCACAATGGGGGTCCCATCTGCGTTTTACAGTCCAGTGACAGTGGAAAAGCATTAACGCCCCCTCCCCCTTTCCCTAACCCCCCCACCCCCCTCTCCATCCTGTTTTCCTCTCCCAGGCTTCAGCTGCGGCCCTGTGAAATGCTCTACTGCTGAACAATTAACTCAGAGACTGTGAACTATGATTCATGTAATTAATATTTTCTGCAGAAGAAGTGGAAGAAGGAATGAAAAAAAAGCCCATAAAGCTAATTTTTAATTGAATCAATCCCTGGGAACAGGTCAGAGGAGCAGACTGAATTTATCTCCGCTATTCGATTCCCATTGGCCGGTGCAGACACAAAGGTGTGCGTTTGATTTGTTTTTTCTGAGCAATGCTGTGGACACGCTGAACCTCCCTCTGAGACGCTATTCAAGTATGCACTTATCTCCTCTCGTCGTGCCGGCTCGGCGTTGTGGGAAATGCAGTATTTAGGAGGAACTGTGCGAGAGACTGTTGAATCAGTAACTTTGTTCCGTATGACACCGCCTCAGCTCTGCAGGGTGTTGTGCTTTGGCATACAGCTTCAGTTTCCCTCAGTGGCAAAGCATGCGCTCACTCTGTGTGTAGGCTATCAGTGGTGGGTTGAGGGCTCCTTTGAAACTGACTATAGTACGAGTGTTTGTGCCCACTGCTGCTGCATTTGCTGCGCTGGGCACCCTCTGATCAGCCTGAGCCTTGCCTGCAGAGAGCTGGCGCAGCCTCCAATCCTATTCTATGTTCAAAGGTAAAGCAGACCTCTCATAGGCCCCGTCTTTGATGTGCTCTTCGACACCAGAGTCATATCTCTGCCACTGCACATCTCCTGGTGGACGACAAGAGCCAGTCCAAAAGAAGGCAGGAAGAGAGAGAGAGAGAGAGAGAAAAAAAAAACTTAATTTGCAAGTCACAATGCATTTCTACAGACATGGTTAATATTCAATCGCAGGCCTGTTTCTTGAGCCTGTTGGTATTATTTACGAGAAGAGCACAACAACGGCAGCACAAAGTGGAGAATTAAAAGGGCTGCTGCATTTAAGCCTCCAGTGCTGGTTGGTTGAGAAGCTGAGCCAGGATTAGCAGTAGAACAATGGCTCCCTCACAATGAGCATCCTCCATATAGCACATCACTGTATTCGCTGCAGATGGAAGGCTCACCTATAAGCATCCGAATTAGACTGAATTTTCTCTGTTTGTTCATCAATCTTTGTATTGTAAATGACTCAAGTGAGACCTTATGTATCATGTATTCTGATCCGCTGTTCCAGACGAACCCCCCCCCAAAAACACAGCAGATCCTGCTGCGGTGTGTAAATTAGCTGGAAATAATGCAAATGATCTCAACAAGGTGTTAAATTTAACATCAGCCCGGCTTGTTATGCGGTTTGCCAAAGCGCAGAACAAATTAAATCAAATACATTTTGGCGCGAGAGGTATATGACCACCATAGCATCTCTGAGGAGTATCTGTCTTAATGATTTATAACGCCATGTAGGCCGCTGAGAATTAGCAGTTGAGGGTGATATTCACGTCATGGTTTCAGTCTTGCAAATGAGTGTCCCTTGGATGCCTAATAGGAGGAAGAGGAGCTGAGAAAAGTGAGGAGGTGCCCCTGTGCTGGCTTTGTCGGGAAAAATGATACCAGTTTTGAGAAAAGGGATTATACTCCCTTGTTTCCAGTTTGCTGAGGAGACAGCCTAAACACTTCGGTTTGGTTTTCTGAGCTATCACCTCAGCCATGAGGTTGAGTAACTCAAGCCCCGAGCTCGCGAAGAGTGAGTCAGTGTTTAAGGTTTATTTATTGTTGGTTGTCATGCAAACAAAGCAGAGGCTATTGAATAGACGTCTTTGCTCAGGGACACGCCCGCGTTACAGTGCAGCTCGTGTACAGTCAGCTGCGATTGTACAGCGATGATGAATACTTTACACGAATTCACATCTGTCCTCATAATCTGTGGACTTCCTGTCTGATTCTTCAGATTCACTGGTTAGTATACACAGAGCAATCAGGGTGGGTGTCAGGTTTCACCCACCCCATGTAAGTAAGAGCTTACTTTGCTTGCTGCGAGACAAGTTGTCACGTCAGGCTTGTCTAAAGGCTCGACCATCACATGGGGGATTTTTGAAAGGAAAAGAGATTTGCTGCACGCCGCACCCATGCTCTTTGGTGGAGTGCCAAAAATTACAGTTTTGATGTGGAAAAACACCTTGAAAAGCAATAGTTAATCCTCCACGATAAGCTCTTTGTCAGCTGTTCATGTTACAGGAACAGTCAAGAGAATCCAATCCTTACACACACACGCCATAGTCGGGCTTATAGCAGGTTTTGTTTGCACATTGGACACAAGATTGAAATAGATCCTTCAGAAAAAAAAATGGGCCTTTGGCAAGATGGATGCCTGGGTGAAAATATCTTCCAATTTGATCTCAGGAATCATGTGTAGACTACCTAATGTTATTATGCAATTAAAGGACCATATGGATATGATTTAATAAGCTCTCTGTTTGACATCACATCCTTGCTGTTTGCATCCACATGTCATGTTTGTGTTTGTGAAATATTTTCTGAGAGCTCAGACAGAATTCCTGCTTAGATATTCAGAGCATCACCTATCTGTGTTGGTCACCACCGGCATGTAGAGAGCACCGGTGCCACTCACGGTGGAGATGAGGCGCACACGGCATTGTATTTGAATGTTTACGATGGCAGACAAATGGTATCGCACTAAACAGCTTTCAGGCATTTATCTCACCAAATAACTCAATTCGCAACTGTATGCTCTTTGTTAGCATGAATGCGATACTGACAGTAATCTGACACTTGCTCATTTGTTTCGTACCAGCTGTCATTATCGCCTCTTTCCTGCCTCAACCTTTGCAACCATTTAATCATCTCGAGAAAGACTAAATCGGTAATAATCCACAGTCTGTGCGGTGAGTTGTGACAGCATGCCATGCACCTGGACGGGTTGTTTGGTGCTCTTTTGCCTATTGTAATGAGGTCCAGTTGAAGCGATGCCTAATTGGGTTGTCTTTTATAAATCACTTAATTAAAAACTGACGTCTCTGCAGGAAAATAACCATGTTTAGTTTTTTCCAATGCGTTCTGTTATGCCACAGATGTGGGATCACCACATCAAAAGACAAAAACTTCAGCCTGCCAATGGCCAGCAACCTCGTCAGGCTCTTTTACAGAAACGGGATGACATCATAGACTGCATAAAAAAAATGTGGGTGTGGTGTGTGTGATACCACTCGAAGCTTTCTGAATGAAATGGAAGAATAGATTTGCTGTCATGTTTACAAAAGAGCCAACATTTTTTGACAATAGGAGGGAGGCTTAATAAGTGCTGAGGTGGAATAACATGCAAACGTAACAAAACATGCCCAACATGTTTAATCTTTTAAAGCTACGCTAATCACTGTTTCTGTTAATGGATCAGACGATCACTTGAAATGTGGAGGAGATAGCCTGTGGTGACAAAATAACTAAAAATCATTCTCACCGCTCTACGTTTCCCCTTGGTGCTATTGTACATTTTAGTACCTGAAATGAATTGTTTTGGTTCACTCTCACACACTACCTGCTCACCACCAAATGTTGTCTAGTTGCCGAACACGGTGGAGCATTTAGTTAAAAGCCAGGTATCTTCCATATTTAGTTGTGACCAAAACACTGTTAAAATTATGTGGATACTGGGTGTGTAAAGAAGCAATTGTCTACTAGTGTTTGCCATATCGACGTTATGCAGTGATTTATATACCGATGCAATGTTTGTAGCTTGGTCTCCTGCCCCCAAGTGGCCAAAAGAACATATTATTGCAGCTTTAACGTCTTTGCAGTGCAGTAATGATACTGAAAATATCCCACAACACACACAGTAGCAGAAAATTACAACTAGAAATACTTCAGGGAGTAGCTGAAGGATTTTTTTTTTAGCTGACCTCACTACAGACAGATTTTTCTGAGAGCCAGAATGTATGAAGCACTGGCTGTATGCAGCATTGGAGCCCAGCAGCAGTAGCTCCAAGAAATGACCACACAAGGTAGTAAAGGACTTTGGGCATGAAGAGTAAAATTTCAGTCCAAAAATGAGCATTGCAGCTCTTTTCAATATCAAGTGAATATTAACTTCATTTCCTCCCTTCCTCTCTGTGCACTTTCTCCAGACTTCCATCTTGCTTAACGCGAAGCACACAGTACTTCTGCAGTCTCTTTGTTTTCATGAGGCACCCAAAGCGGCGCTAGAAATTAGAAACACAGGTGTAAACAATGCTCAGTGATCACATTTATTGATCAACCAGCTTTTGTATACTCAGCAATCATCATAACAGGAAATAATGTGAAAATTTACCCCTCTACTACATCTCCTCCATCTATTTTATTACTGTATAATCTCCTGGACAGAGTGGAGCTTTGCAGCGACCAGCGCATTTAAACCCTTTGGAACCAATTGTAGGAGAAAGGCTGTCTTGGGATGGCCTCAGTGGAGAGCAGCAAGGCTCATTAGTTAAATCCCCACCGTGGGCTAATACAGCCCTCTAGGAGCAAAAGAGAGAGGGGGAGAGAAGAAGACATTTCTTTGACTCCTTCTCAGGGGTTTCTTTCCCACATTTTCTTGCATGCATCAGCAGCTAAGAAGGTGATGCACGTCGCCAGTTCTGACGCCGCCTTCAGCGTTCTGTTGAAGCCTTTCGCTGGGGGTCTGACAGCGCCTGGTGCTGTGCTGGTGGTCAGAAGTGATGAATCTATCACGATCAAATCCAAATCAGGCACCTGGACGGGATGTTTACCAGAGTGAAGAATACAATTTTGAAAATTCACGCTCCGTCCATGAACTTCGCACTTTGAGAAGGTCCAGTCCAGCCCGGAGGATTACTGACGCTAAACAGAATACCCCAAAGGTTCTCCAGAATGTGGCGTACACATGCGTGCAATCTGACCTTTTCCATTAGTAAGTGAGAGTAAAACTCTTGTTTTGTTCATAATGATTGGGGAACTGGAGGCCACAATGCAGGCAGGTCCCCACTTAACCAGAATTTATCTTTTTGGCAGTAAGAGGAGGGGTTTTGAGTGCTGTTATCTATGGCCTCCCCCTTGAACAAGTAAACAGCCCATTTATTATTAACTCAGGTTTAAGGTAGAGCATTAATCCTCTCTGACAGTTTGCCTACTTGTTAAGGCAGCCAGTTCTTCCTCCACAGCAGATGGCTTTCAGCTGCTGTTACTCTACTACACAGCCCCACTAGATAAGAGCTGAGAACCCTCCAAAGTTTGTGCTGCATTGTCTGGATCTGCAATGAGTTAATGTAAGGCAATTACACTTATCGGTTTAAAAGGTAGAACTACTTGGTAAAATCAGGATACCGTTCAGAGGCTGTTCATCAA
>JBAJHX010000081.1:11841362-11857199 GCA_037176925.1 Amniataba percoides | reverse complement strand
TACCAAACAGCATCAAAATGTCAGTTTATGTGAATGTAAACAACTGGTCATTGACTGAGTCTGTTTTAATTATTTGTCGCGTGAAGTAGCTAAAGCATGTGATATAATGCAGTGATTGGTGGGTTAATTAATTCATCCGTTCAGAATTTGGATTTAGATGATATATAAGAGTATTACAGCAGGTGGATTTTCTTTTGCTGCTGAAGTTGCACTTTTTACTTTCAGCATCACTTTTCTCCTGAAATTATCCTATTTTTTAGTTAGGCAGAGGAGTAATAGGGGAGATTGACAACCTGGAAGAAAGACAAATTTGTTGATAGCTGGTGCTGACACTGAGTGATGGGAAGCAAAGCTGTTCACTCCCATTACCTTTTGGGAATTGAAATACATGTTGCATCATATCATTTGTATTCACTCAACTGCAGCCTTTACTCAACACAGAAAAAACACACATTTACATCACTTGACACTGATTATTGTTAAGTTGTTCAGAATGCTTGGCATGCCATTTCTACCAAATAGACCAAATAAAACATCCATCAAATAATAAGCTATAATCAAATATCAATATTTTTTTCAAAGATTCATCTGTTATATTAACTTCAGCAGTGTGTATTTAATTTGCGTTCGCCCACCAAGCTAACATTGATGATGAAACAGCAAAACAAACCGATGCCCTGTCCAAGTGCTGCATTAGGCCTTGTTATTGGACTCATATGATCACGGGAGAGCAATAGCCTGGAGCAAATTGATTAGTTGAAAGAGGAAGTAGGTAAAAGGGGGAAAAAAAAGATTCAGTTAGCGCCTTGTTACCGGAGATGGAGAGCGAGCAGGTGATGAACACGGACTGAGCGCTCAGTCCAAACACCTGTCTGACGGTTTTTGCCCGCTAGTGTTCAACATGCGGGGGTAAAAAGCTCCGGAAAAGGAAAATGCAAATAAAACAATAATGCCTTCTCCCTGCTTTGCAAAACAGAGAGGGCTTGCATCTGTGGGAGGGGTGGGATGTCTAACAAGAACTAATGCTGTTTATGAAAGCAGAGTTTTTGCATCTAATCACAATGTCTATTCCCATGGGCCTGCTAGTTCTTCATGCTTCCCTTCAGACTGGTAGAGCACCTCTCTTCCAGGAGCGCTGTATTTTTAGGATGTTGTGAAGCTTCCTCAGCTGCATACGGAATGAGATGCTCGCCTTTAGGGGGATGTCGAGTTTGAAGATGATGTCCTTTGGATTTGATTAATTCAGTAACGGAGAGAGAAGCTGTCCCTGACTCAAAATAGACTCCCTTTAAATGACTATATTGCTGTTGTTTTCTTACTTTTCGCTGTTTGGTCTCTTTGCCACTTATGAGCGCATCACGACAGGAAGCGCTGAATAAAAAAAATAAATAAAGTTGTAGGGCTATCAGTGACGGGAGCCTGTTTATGAGTGAATCTGCCTGTGCGCGCGGGTGCGTGCACATGCGTGTGTTTTGCATTAGCATGGAAGAATCCGCTCGGCACAGAGAAGCCTGTCGCCTTCCCAGCAGAGCAGCCTTTTTTCCCCTCCCTCTCCTCTCCACACAGTATCATGCTGCTCTTGTCTCGGCTGCTGCCGCACTTGTCCAGGGTGCAGCCCTCTGAAGTTTACCATCAAGGCCTACCTTTATTCAAACCTCATTCACTTGTAGTTAATTTTTCAGCAGTTTATTTTTGCACGCAATTTGTGATGGCAAAAGGAAATATTGGGTGCAGGTTGCACTGAAAAAGGCCGGGAGACAAAAAGGATTATGGCTGCCAAGGGAGATTTTCAGAGTGGTCAGAGGAAAACACCCACGCTGAAGGAGAAGACTGTTTGTGGCTGTAGTAAATTGTCTAGCTGAATGAAGCATTCCTGTTGTAAATAGGAAATTATAATGTCAACAAAATGGTCCACAGATGTTAAACTGTACACACTTGAAAGCTAAGTCATGTTTGCACGTAAGGAGTTGTTCACAAGGGCTTTGTAATGGATATATGTACATGTGATCTCATCTTTCAGTGGCTGACACTGCTTTAAAAAGCCCTCTGATGCTAAAAAAACTCACAATTCCCCTGAAAGATTACAATAAATCTTCAAAAACCATGTGTACCAAATCCGGTCGGGCTACAGCGTGTCAATCATATGCTTAATATTCTGGCTCATTTAGCATCTTGAAGAGAGATTAATGACACGAACAATCTTTACAACAATCCCCCAAAGATGAAAGAAGTCTCAAACAAAAGCACATGCGCTACAACTTTGATTTAGCGCTTTAATACAATGCTAATTAGATCACATGCAGTGTCTCCTCATGAAATCTGCTCCCATCGTCTAATTATAACGGCCAGATATGCCATAATGGGACACATGTATTTTAAATCAAAAGCGGTTACGTGACAGAGAAGGGTGGTGGGGAACTCAGGCTGACACTGACGCTGCGTACGGACAAGCGCGGACATTAGCTTCTCCGTGTCCGTCAAATTGTGACATTGCCACCCTATGGCCGACTCCGCTGGGGAGAAGCTGCTGCCGACGGGGCGGGAGGGCTAATTGTGTGTCTGTATGACTAGTGTGCAGCCCCGGGATGACTAATGAAGAATCCTCAGCTTTTGAACACGTCGTTCACCTCCTTCAGCACTAATTAATGGCTCATTGGAGGAGGACTGAATTTCACCCCAGCCTTTTTCACCTATTATCCACTACTTTAACATAGGCCTCCTCTGCATACTGAGCGTGTATTAAAGCAGCCCGAGTAATGTAAAGCCTCCACTGAAAGTCAGCCTGGAAAGTGTGTTTTTCTAATGAATTAAAGATGGCTTCCTTGCTCTGTGGCTGGTAAACACCGCTGTTTGCCGCATAATCAGCATACGGATTTACACAAATGAGCGCCACGGTTAAACTCAAAATTCAGATAATGGCTGAATGTAAAAGACGTTCAGAAGAGTGGACGTGGGATCAGATGCACCGGCACACGTGCAGCTTTTAATCACTGTCAACTCTTGTACTTGCTCTGTCTTACCAGCCTCGAAAAATGATCACACGTCCTGTTTTGTATTTACAGGAGATATTTTCTCGGCTACAAACCCTTCTCGGGGTGTGTCAGTGTGTGGGCCCCTGTGAATGGGTTCATCTGTACCAATAGTGACCTTCCGTAGTGTAGGGTTGATATGGGGGCTGTAAGCTGACTGTTGGAGAGAAAATCACAGCTGGGAGTGGGAGAGTAGTTCCTGATCTGACAAAAAACAGCAGCTGATGTGAAAATGGCTCAATTAGGGCAGCCATAAACTCGTTAGGGCCCACGTCGTGCCCGCCAGGGCTGGGGCTTTTTTATTTGCCGCTGCGGTTAATATTGCTTCAGCACATTAAAATGTGCAGTTGATGGGCGCTCAGGAGCCCTGGTTGTGTCAGAGAGTGCTCTCCTGGTGGACACTTAAACAAAGAATGAGCCTACTCCTCTCCCTCAGCAGAGGCACAATTACCAATGCTGTTTTTCCTGGGGAGAGAACAAAACATGGTTTCGGCGCTCAGGCTTTTTCCTACAGGCTAATAGAAGGGTTTCACTCCTTCAGTTATACAGCTGGCAACACGATGTCAGCAGCACAATACGCTATCCGGTAGCCACGGATCAAAGCAATAGTCTTAAATCATGGGTTTTGTGGCTGACAGGCTGTAACAATAAGGGTCCTTTTTCCTCCGCGTCTGTCTGCCAAACAACTGAAGTAAGCATACCTTTTCCCGTGAAGAGCCAAGATGTACACAGACAGATGATCACAGTGGCGGTTGGGCAGCCGATAGCACTATCCTCCGGCTGCTACCCACGTTTGTGTCTCTGACAATTAGACTCCAGGCTGACAGGGGAGCATGGTTCAGCCACTGTGTTAAGAGACTTTGTCAAATGTGTAGCCCATCAAAATGCACGGGCGGCCCCAGCTGAAGTCAGTCATCCCCTATTAACGATGGCCCTATTAGCTCCTCCCGTGACCTGTGAGCTGGGAAATGAAAGGCGTGGAGGTGCAGTCATTTATATAACCAATGTCAGGGTGCGTCGGACATGGACACCCCTCATCTCCCCGCACCTCATCAGCCTCTCTGATCAGATGGGGATGCATAATACATCAGACGGCCAGTAAGTGGAGGAAAGACATTCATCACTGTCCACCTTTCAAATTAGATCCCACAGACGTGGCAATCAGTCAGACGCATCAGTATGCAGCCCTGGCTGAAGGCTCTCCTGCAGAGACATGCCTTCCATTACAGCTTTAGAAAACCTTACTTCAGTGTAACAACTGCCCTCTTAGCGTAATCTGTACTTCAAACAATGGTGTTTTTCAGTACATTGACTTTTACTTCAATGTGTTAACGTGCCGCTGTGATTGTCTGTATAGATTTATGGATATGGGAGTCAGAGGGAGGCGAAGAGACGTCCATGAGAGCCTTTATGTCTTACAAGTTTTTTTTTCTTTTTACCTTGTCAAAAAGACAAGCCACTGTCTATAAGGTGTAGACCAGGCATATAAAAGACGTGGTGTAGCTTAAATGCTTTCCCATTTCTCCCCTGGGGATCATGAAGGTTTCATCTTACAAGAGCACTTCCATGGTCAAAATACATTCTAGTGGATTTTTTTTCTTGGAAGATTTGTTTACATATCATTGTTCCATAGGTTTTCATGGTGCTGTGTGATCAAAGATATTTAGAGTGACAGTTGTATACCGCGTATAACAGGGAAAATAGACCACAGCTTGCCTAATTGGAAATGTTCTCTCTCTTTTTCCTCATGTTGCTGTCCCGTTGATGGTCACTGCTTCCTGCTGTACCTCAGGTAAGAAAGTATTTTTATTTAATCTTTTGTCCATTCACGAATGAAATTTAATTAAGCATTCAGTTGTCACCCGTGATAGATCAAACCTGGCAAAGTAAATTTCCCAACAGTTCAATATTTCAGATTTTAATTTGGTTATTCTATTAAGCAATATAGCAATCATCTATTGCGAGTTTGTGTTTGTGCCATGTGTTTCAGTTCATGTGTTCATTACATATATATATATATATATATATATATACACACATGTGTGTGTATAATACATATATATGTGTGTATATATATGTGTGTGTGTGTGTGTGTGTATATATATATATATACATATTGCAAACTAACTGAAACAGAAAGCTTAGTGCAAGATGTGTCATCATGAGTAGTTCATTATGAAATAAATAGCTTCAAAGAGCATGAGCTTTAATTCAAACCCATCACAATAACATTAACACATTCCTAAAAAAACCTTTCCCTGGATGTTTCATCAGCCTAATTCATTTTGCACTGAGCTCAATTACTTCAACATATTCCACTGAAAATTGCACATTAAATCGAAATCTGCGTGCTCTGGTTCTGTGCAAAGCAGGTCCTCTCGCCGGCTCAGAATCCACGGTTAATTACGTCTACGTCAAGCCAATCTCAGCACTTGTTTCTGATGTATTAAGCAATAGCCTCTCTGTCTTTTGGTTTTCCTCAGCAATTAAGACAGCGTGAAAAAAAGAAGGACTTTCCAAGAGTCCTTTTCCATTTAGACCTCAGGGAGAAAGCTTTATTTAGTCTAGCCAGTCTGTAATGCGTGGCTTCTGTTGGTCTTGACTGAGATGGACCATGATTCTAAGTGAGTCTCTGTCCGTGCCGGAGTGCAAAGAAGCAGATGTGCTGGGTGATGTGCTTGAGCCTCATTCGCGGCTCTTCTTCCTGGATGTTTGGTTCTGTGGTGTCCAACTGTCAGAGTTTCCCCGAGGCTGCTAATCGGCTTTGAAATGGAAACAATTAGTTCCATAGCTGAGGTAGTCTGTTGTGTGGCTGGATTCTGCCTTACAGTCTCAGGCTTTTGCTGTGTCATTGGGAGCTAGCTGAGGGGATGTAGTTCCTTCGAGTTAAATGTTTCCATCTTGTGCGTTGTGAAGAGTTTACACTCCGCTTTTTTTTTTCTTTATCAAAACATCATAAAATATACTATAACTTCAGCACATCCACATGATACGTTGGTGAAAAATAGTGAGATGCACTGCGGGCCCCCAGCTTGTTATTAAAATAGCTAGACAATGCAACCTGCTCCGTGTGCAGTGACTTGAAAGTGTGGAAGCGTCGAGGCTGCTCTTGGAGCAGCTTGGAAGGTCTCCTCAGTCTCCTCTCATCAGATGTCTGGCTTTAATTTGTCTCAGCGCGCCTGAGGAAAGGTCATGATCCAGATGCTTTCACCCTCCTCTGCTGGTCTTCAGCTTTCCACAAGAGGACGAGAGGAGAGAGAGGGAGAGGGAGAAAGAGAGAGCGGGAAAGAGGGATGGACAGAGTGGGAGGAAAGTCCTGGCGTTCCTGCCGAGGCTCTCCCTCATTTCCCCCCACAAATGTACATCCTCACTTATAATGAGTGTGCCTGTCCAACGGCGCGGCGGCTCATTTGTTGGTGAGGGGAGGGACTGGCTGGGATGACCAGGGACACGTATGGATGGCTGACGAGATCTACGCACTCGCTGTAGCACCGAGGTGATTGAACAAGTCCCAGAGCGCACCTTGTCTCTGGGATCCCTTCTCCAAATCGTGACAATCAGAGCCCGTCCTCTCCTTTCCTCTCCTCCCACTGGAGGTGTATGGTAAAAATTAAAATTATTTTGCAGTTTCAGTGCACATTGGAGACAAGATATCAAAGCTGCAGATGCTCTTCATGACAAGGCTGAGCTTACAATTGGGCACAAAATTAACGATTTGGCTATTTGTGTTTCTGACAAAAAAAAAAAAAAGATAATTGCTTTGTATTCTCTTACGTTCCACAAAAATTAAGCCTTTGCAGAGATGATTCACAATATATCTCTGTTTAGAAGCGTGACATGATGAGAATATTTGTTGGAAATTCTCACCGAAGCGTTTATTCACGCAGTCATAGTCAAGTCAGGCATTAATGCTGTGAGGGCAGCCACGAATTTCAAGAAAAAGAACAATGAATACTAATAGATAATTACAATCACAAGGTGTGTCACGCTGTGTTTTAGCGCACAAAATGAGATCGCGTACATCAGAACAGATAATTGATGGCAACAGGGGGAAAATGTTTTTAATAGGTTCTGACCTTAAGGCAATAATTGATTCAATTCGCCTCATCACAATTCACTAATTTCTTTGGGAGGAATAGCTGTGGGATTTTCTATTTTATATGAGGAGGGGGGGTTGTAGATGGCTGGAAGCGCGCACAATTACTCACATGAAAGAACCCATGTTAAATGAGCTTGGCACTCAAGAAACAAACCTCAGAATGTGCCTGTGCAGACTGTTGTGTGCATGTTAATCAATAGTCATGATTTATTCAATGAAGTAGCTGTCAGGAAGTGGTTGTGTGAAGTGCGGGGAGGCTGATGAGAGGCTCACACTGGTTTGTATTAGTGTCCACCGAGATGAAGAGGTTTTGTCTTAACCGGAGCCAAGAATGAGCAACATGCAGATGTAGTGAATCTGAGCGGCAAATTACTGTATTAGGACATAAATTGTCTTCTGAAAATATTTTGATCAAGTACTTGTGAGTGGAAAACAAGTGAAATTTGTTACAGCGTTCTTTGTCTCAGCGGACCTCCCATTGTTTCGCTTTACGCCGTTGCTTCCACAGACGGTTCATCGAGGGCATTTGACCGCTTTCTAAATTGGCTTCTGATTCATTTCTAATCTCGTAATGTCTAAATACTGCCTTTGGATCGGAGTTTCGCTGGCTGTGTCCTGAAAATAGAGTGAAAAACAAGCGGAATCAACCATGTCTGTGTTTGTTTGGCCCACTCCGTTCAGGGCTCTTGCGAAACGGAACCAGCGTGGCATTGACAAAGATTACGGTCCCACAGGCCACAGTGGGTGTGCGGAAGAAAGTGGCCTCGTCTCTGGCAGCTGGCAGTGAAACATATATACTTAGGCACAGTGGCATAGACAAACACACTCAGACGCACACACACACACACACACACAGGCATACAGCAGACTTACGTAGCGTCAACAAGGGGAGAGTCAGAGTCCAAACATCCGTAGTAAGTGTTTGACTCAGCTCAACCCCTCATAGACACTTTTAATGAAGTTGGCTCTCCCTCCACCCCTTCACCCTGGATCCAGCCCAGATGAACGCTACCAATCCTCTCTCTCTCTCTCTCTCTCTCTCTCTCTCGCGCTCTCTCCTCTCTCGATTGTTGCGTCTGTCTGTGGACAAAAAGTAGCAGGAAGGGGAAGTTAATGATATAAAAACCACCACACTGTCTCTTTAAATGGGGATTAGAAAAAAAAGAGGAGTGCAGGCCAAGGGAGAAGAGGGGGCTGCGAGGGGGAGTGTAAAAATAAGAAGCCCGGCAGGAGCGGCACTGCAAGGTCACCTCTGCTGTAGTGTCGGGCCTGTCGGATCGAAGGCATGGCTAAGGGGTTGCAGTGGTACGGACCAGTCTCCCAGGAATGCTTCAGGAAGATCTCCTGCCATACCCGAGGCAGCCGCTCATTTATCTGGAATGCTGCGCTCCGACTGCTAACGACCAGCTCAAATTGGACTATTTTTTCCCATTTGTCAGTTGGCCAGCTGCACCGGCTCAGCTGCGCATCTGTGCGGAGGGAAGGCGTAGGACAATGAAAGTTCCAAACTAATTTTTCTCACTTCTCTTCATTTTGTGTCTCTCTTCGCACAGTTGGGAGAGTTTTCAGTATTGTTGCCGCCTGTCAGTCTAAGTAAGTCTCCCCCGGCGCAGTGTTAATGGAGACGAGTGCCTTTGGCATGTGGCAAAGCTTTTCCTGTGACATTTATGAGGCCCTTGCACAGCAGGGGTGCTCAGTATGGCTTGTAATCTGCCTGTTGTGGAGGATATTCAACATTGTGTGTGTGTTTGATGTTTTAACTCATAAAAAACAATTCTACCCTGTATGGGCAACTATTTTCAACATCGTAATGGCAGCAGCTAAGAAAAGATCTGTATTCAACAAAACAAAGTGACAGGAATGCCTTCAATAAAGTGCAATCCATTACAAACAATACAATGCATCATAGACACTAACAAAAACCTGTGACGCAAGTTTTAAAAAGTCCAATTTTGTTACAAAGCCTTGTATTAGATTGTATTGTACATGTGTTCCATGTTTTCTCCACATTGGATCTCCAGTAGTACCAATATATTTTCACCAGTAAAACTGAATGTACAGCATGAAACAAAGAATACAGAGACAGGATTTAGCTGTTTGAAAAACTCCCCTAACTATATGAACAGCTCCACCTTACTTTGTTCATTAAGAGGAAATGAGGGTTTTTTCCCACAACATTTTTATCATTTAAATGAGCTTCATCAAAGAGGTCATTAATATGGAAATTACCCTCCTTTAGCTTTACTTCAGACCCTTTCCAAGCCCAGTCAAAAGCCAAACATTGCTGTAGGTTTACAATGACTTTTCAGTTATCTCCCAGTGTTATCTCAGTTTACTGGGTTAATTATTATCCGGTTCTGCACAGAATTCTATTATGCTTTGTGAAGTTAATCTGCTAAAATATAAATTCATGCACAAAACAAAATCAGATGATACATTATGTCTCACAAATGTTAATATTCACATTTTGAACAAATAATATAACTTATAACTCCCTCCTTCAAACTTAGCACTAATACCCAGTAATGTATTTAATAAATATTTTGCTGTAGAAAAAATGAAGAGAGTATTATATGCATTCATTCTGATTGGTCGAGAAGTCAGAGATCGATCCCTACACCTCACATACACTCCCCTGTATTAAAGAGTGTCCTGATTTTAACTATCCCGCTGTCTGTAGTTTGTTTTTCTGGCCACAGCACAGCTTGGAGATGCTCGTCTAGAGCAGAGGAAAACCACTGACCAGTCTGCAACTGGCAGAGGCGAGTCAGTCTGACAAGGTGTGAAAAGAGTCATGATCTTCTTCTCTCTCCCTCTCAGATCTCACTTTGATGGACTGCTTTGTAGTGCAAGGAGCTGGGCAAGGGCTGCTAAGCTACATTACAATATATGGCGTGTTTGCCCAGCAGGTGCCATTTCCCTCTCTGCCATAATTTGAAACACTTTGCATTGCTACCGCACTGAATGCCAATGTCAACTTAGGCATGTAGCTCACAGACCTCATCTTTAAACACTTCCTGCACCACCTGGAAAGGGGATCAGTAAAGTGCTGCTTTTTAAGCTCACCTGGCATTAAGGTGGTGTTTTAAACTCTATTAGTGCCTGAATCTTAAAGGGCTGGTTCACCCAAATTATAAAAATATATATTTTCTCAGTCACCTTTAGTTGTGTGCAGATGTAGAGTTTATTTTTGTTTTCTCTCTGTGCAGGTTATGAGTCAAACCTCACAGTGAACTGTTTTTATTGGGGTTGTTTTGTTGGAACAACACAGTTACAGTGAAAACTGTTGACAGCATGTTCTCTGGAAGTAACAGGGACATTGCTTTGAGAGGAAATGCAGCTGTTCAAGTTTTGTCTTTTCCTTCTTTCTTTTTTTTTTTTTGGATTCCAATCGCCCCAAATGAAATCAATGGGTTTTTTCAGTTTTTTTTTATATGGCCCAAAATCTCATGTTTTCCTTCTGTCCTTCATTCCTCAATTGAGATGAGGAAAAAATCATAAACAATAAAATGTCCCCTTTGAATTGACAGTAAAACTTTTGGACAAGCAATAAAAAAAAGATCCCCCCTGCAGGATAGAAAAACATCAACATCAACCTGTGTCTAGGGCACAAGTACATATGCAGTGACAATAATATTTGAATAAAACCTATGCTATTAAAGTTGTGTTTGACATTGCTGAAGTGACTTCACTTCACTACCCCCAACTTCCTCGTTGGAGGGAGACCGGACAGCAGACCCTCAGTTAGCATCTGAAGCAACTCGAGTCCAGCCAGAGCAAACCTCAGCACAGTTTTGTCTGATTTTGCAGAAAAATCTGACCTGGTGGCAGGCATTAAAAATAACTATCAGACACTAACCATAGCCAGTCTTTGTCTCGTTTGCTTATGCAGGTCATATGAAGGCTCTGATTTTAAACTGAAACGGTTTAGTTTCTGAACCAGTTAGAAACTTCATAAAGCTGGTTTAAATTTACTTACTGATTGAACTGATTTTTTCCCCCAGAATTCCCCATGCAGGAAGCTTTGGCGAAAGGGTGCAAAGTGCCTTTTATTATTTTTTTTTTACCTTTTGCATTTGCCATAATAACTTTCCAAAGTGCAGTGTTTCGCTGTCTTTTGTGGGCACTGAGCTGTTTCTCCAACTGGACTTCCTGGCTCATATTTCATTGTCTCATTGGTGCCTCTAACATACATGCTCCCACCGACACCGACCCCCTGTGCTGTTTTAATGCCAGACCCTACTGTTGTTTATCCCTAATGCATATGGGACTGTTTGACAGGCCAGCTGAAACTCTGTCTGTCACTTACTGGGCAGTGTAACAGAAAGAGACATGTCGTGTGGAACCTTGTGATGCACAAATGAATGGTGATATGCGATGACAGGACAAAGCCACTGAGCACACCTATGACTGGCTGCAGGCTAGTCTGCAGAGGCAGGTGAAATGCCTTAGCCATTGTTGTTTAATGTCTTGTGACATTGCTCTTTGCTTGTCGCTAACAGTTCAACTGAGCAGCACGCCGGATTCAAAAGCCTGTGTTATCTTTGTCCGTGTTATTTGTGAGCTCTTGGTCTCCCTCCGCAAAGACGTGGTTCAGGCATAATGAGGGGGAGCATGGAAGTGGTGCTTAATACCGAGCATCAAGGTTAATGAAGTCAGCATGCAATTAACTCAAAGCGGGCCTTGGTTGTACAATGACTCCCTCACCCTCTTTGATAGTAACACTGGCCATTCTTTGTCTTCACTGTGTCAGATTATGCACCTCGTTTGCCTCTTAGATTCCTTTAAAAGCCACGGAGTGAACGCCCTGCTCTTTCACCACGTCTCTATCAACTTTGATGTCAATAACTCACCGCAGGATCCTTACAGATTAATTAATGTGATTAAAAACAAAATTCTCCACAAAAGCTGAGTTTCCACTAGATGAATAGAGCGCTTCTCAAGTTCAGGGAAAAGGCCAAGATTCTTTCAACATTCTGTAGGTGTTTACCAAATAATCCCACACAACAAGTGAAGCAGAAATTTAATTGTAACTAATTAGCTCCCTAGAGGTTTAATTGGATCTGCATTCTTTATTCCCCAGTTTACCTGCAATATGTAAATCCTGCTTCCATGTTGAGGAGCGGGCAGAAAAAAAATAAACGAGAAATGCTAGGGTATGAGAGGCATCCGTAAAAGGAAGCTGAATTAAGTAAAGTTGAAAATCAGTCTGTAACAGCCTTAATTTCTGTCTTGTCTGGCTCTCTTCACCCATTCTGCCCCCCAGAGCTGTTTCCAGTCTGTATAATTGAATGTGCGTTCACTAATGGCAAAAAATATGGCTCATCTTGGAGGTCAGGTAATAAGAGGTGTATTTTGTGTGTGTGTGTGTGTCTGTTTGCTCAGATGTGTTGGATGTGAAAGTGACTTTGTAGACGTTCATGCTGTTGTGTGAAAACCCTTCCTGAACTAACCTGGGGAAAATGAGCAACCCGTCTCTGCAATGTTTTTTAACAGTATTTTTATTCTCAGTATTCCTTTGAGAGAATGCTGTTGTTTCTTTTGCATGATTTCACTTAAAGTGATGAGGCTCAAACCGGAGCACCGCCATCTGTCCGCCTTGACTTTGGAGTGCAAGTTTCTGGGCAAGGACCCTTTCTTGTATTCAGGTTCATCTGCACTATCCCACACTGGGAGTTGGCTGGTGGGATATTCGTTCATTTTCCTCTTGACAAATTACGTGATGGGTTAAAGGTTAAACAAGCTCTGCTACCGCCAAAACAGGATATTACTGTTTTTTCTTTTAGTTAAAACTCCCTCAAATCGCCAACCAGAGAACACAATGAGAGCCTATTTGTCCCAGACCTTCAACCACAGTGCCGACAATACTGTCCATCCTGTTTTGTTTCTATGGCAACTGCAACTCTTAACTTGGCCATACCAAGCCTGGACAAGTATGAAGTAGCTAAACTAGTAGAAAACAGATGTCTGTGGACTGTTTGCCAGATCCACTCCAAATTTCTTTTCATAACACTTCATCAACAACTTTTTTTCCGAGAAGGTTCGAATTTCTCTGTGAGGAGTGACCTCATCAGTGAGGATTTTTAATTAAATGGCAGAAATTGCGTGCGCCATGCACTGAAAAAAGCAACAATGTCAAACATCTGAAATGCTCTGTTTCTGCTTTGTCAGTGTCTGCAAACACGAAAGCGCAACAGGGAGGAAAAGAAGTCTCATGGAAGGCCGCAGTGGTAGTAGAGACAGGAACAGGGTGTGGAGCATTCGGCCTCAAAGGGTGTTACATCACCAGACTTTTCCACTTTTCCATCAGGCCACACATACTTCACCACAGTGAAACTCATATGACTAGAGTCACTGAGCAGACTCTGGATTAACAGAAGTTTGGCCTAAACTTGTGGTTGACATTTGGCTTAAACCAAAAGTTGGAAAATGTGGTTAGCACTTTTAAAAAGCACAGAGCAAAGTCATCATATTGAGAAATTCATTTAACTTCAAACTGACTTACTACTTACTATTTTGATGTGACACTGATAACCACTGAGGGGCTGTTAGATAGACAAAGAGGCTATAAAGGAAAGTTTGGAACTTTATAGTGTATTTGTTTTAGCCATCCAACCAACTGCAGATGAAAATCAGTGTCTCAGAAATGTAACTTAACTATTCTGAGACGAAATAAACATTTCTATCCATCTCTTATGTTTCGAAATACAGGATGGGAACTGAAACATCACTTTACATCACACAGATTTAAAAACTGGGATTAAGATTGCACCATAATGTACTAAATATTTATAATAATATGGGAAGACCTTCCTGAGGTATGCTCATTTTAGAAATATGGACATGAATTATGATAAGAAGATTTTTACATTTGTAAATATTTCCACAGACATTGACAGTTAATCTGAAAAAAGTCTTAATATTTCCTCTTATTCCATCCACCCCTTTTTTCTAAATATAATGTTTGGGACAAAGTATTTCACATTAAGAGAGGGCCTTTTTGAAGAATAAAAGCAGGACCTACAAACTGCTCCACCACAGTTTCACTGGTAAAAGAGCTGACTTAACACTGTGGTGTGAGAGAGATCCTAAATAAAAACCAGATCAGTGCACAGCTGCTGTTCCTTCTAAGGCAAATTACTAATCTGGTGCTGAATATTACACTTACATAATTACAAAAATTGCAGGAAGGCAAGAAGAGTATTAAACTCAGGCACAGAAAAAAGGCTGTTCTAGGTAAAGAAAAATGGACAAAAAAAATGTAGTGATTTAGCAAATCATCACACACACAAACACTACTTATTAGGTTTGTCGAGACACTCTTCCTGCTCTCAGATCTTTCGAACTGGTAGAAATTATCGAGTTAACTTGCTGATTAAAAATGCATTGCCACAGGGACTGCAAGGGGTGGTAGCAATATATTTTAAAAAAAAAATCTCATCTGCTATTTCAGCATGGACCCCCCCCCCCTTCCCTTGGTGAAATAACTTGGCCTGCTCGTCTCCCTGTTTACATAGTTTTATTTGTTGAGGACTTTAATAGCGACGTGCACTTTCTGAGCTTTTAATTTAAGGACCCGGCGTGACAGCCAAACAAAATGTTTATATAAATTTTGCAGTGAGAACGCAGTCACGATTGGAATTATTATTGCTGGTGGTAACAGCGGTGGTAGTGGTGGAACTCGCACTTATATTCTCCAGATGAAAGTCTGGCACCATCAGTGACAGAGTGGTGTCATGCCTGCCTGAGAAGGTTCATCATGAGCTCTAGCAAAGCATGTCAGGCATGCAGGTGAAAGACTGGAATGTGATTAGTCTGTCCTGCAGGATTGTGATAAGAGGCCACAGTTCATGCATATCAGCCAGGGAGGAACTATTCGACTCGACTCTCAAAAGTGTGATACTTAATAAAGACTTGCTAAAAAAGTCAAACGCGCGTTCGAGTCAATCGCCTCTCGTTCTTTAATTGAGCTGCTAAATTTGATTGGGCGCGACATGCCTCTGCGAATGTCAATACCTGCTGTTTGTATTCCGCACGCTGCTGACAGCAAACAGTATCCCTTTGCCTCCTCGAGAAAATAATGATGGACCTCAAGGTTCATGCATAATGCAGGGGCTGTGAAAATAGTGTTTCCTGAGAGCACACCGCATCGCCTTTGGACTTAAGTGAAATATAACCTGAATTTGACATTTTCTAATATCCTACACCAAACTTTTTGTTTCAAAGAGATAGGGGCGGTAATTGCTGCACCAGAAGAAAGACTGCCGATCCTTCTGGGTATTGCGGGTGACTGTGGGGACAAGGCGAGATTGGAACATGGTAATTGCAAAGACAAGGGCTGAGAATAAATGGAAAAAAAGAGTTCTTTACTGTCAGATAGAGGAAGGTCAGAAGTACAAGTGTATGACATCCATGCATGTTACAGTGTATTATTCACAGTGTACACAGGGGACCGGTACCTTTTCTTAGATATCCAATTCATCGCTTTGCTTTCTGACAAAGAGAGGAGATGATCTCTGCTGAAGTCCCCCCCCCTTCCCTCCCACTCCTTACAACTGCACTGAAGTAACAAGATGTGATACAAGATGCAAAGATGTCAACAACGCTGGGTCACACTGAATATCAGAGCAGGTTAGGGTGTGGGGGGGGGGGGGGGGGGGGGGGGGGGGGGGGGGGGGGGGGGGGGGGGGGGGGGGGGGGGGGGGGGGG
>JBAJHX010000081.1:11829951-11841262 GCA_037176925.1 Amniataba percoides | reverse complement strand
TGGAGGGAAAAAGGGGGGGGAAAAGAGGAAAAAGGGTGAAAAAAGTGGGGGAAAAGGGAAGATAAGAGAGGGGGAAAGGGGGCCCCCCCCCCCCCCCCCCCAAATCATTATTTCATTATTTGATTAATGCTTCCACGGTGTTGTCAGAATGCTTATACATTTCCTCAAAGATGAAAGACAAACAGGGGCAATTTATTTCTCCAGATTAGATATTGATCACAGCTAGCGCGCTGGGCGTCAGATATCTTCTCTGAAAAATGAATGTCAAATGGTAAGCATCACTACTTTTTTTATTTTCTCTCACTTTTCTTTCTTTTTTTATTTTTTTATTAAACTTCATGTGGAGCATCATGAGTTTTGTGCGCGCTTAATAGAAAATGCCTACTTTTCTGCAAGTGATACTCCGGCTATAATTTAATCTCTTTGACGTGATCATTTCTGATCAGCCTTGTTTACGTTTTGCCCCGACTCTTCAGTATGGTTTCAATAACATTTTTTTTCTAATCTTCTCAATAGTGCTGTCCCATTTAGAGATGTAAGAGAGCGGACAGAGAGCCAGCCGACTGGCTGGAGGCACAACACACTACATAATGAAGGAAGAATGTCAGAGGGAAATAAATAAGACCAATGTCTCAAGCTCGGGGTCTGGAGTAGCCCCGTCTCCATAATAGACTGTTACAGTGAACTTTCATGAAGACTTTAAAGCGAAATGGCAGCCCATATGCTCTGAACAATATGAAGAACTCCTCTGTTTTGCTGTGTCTGTCATGTTTGGTCTGTCTGAGATGATGACCTCACCCTGGAGGGTGAATTAAAGACCACCAATGGAAATACAAAGAGAGAGATTGAGAGCTCACTGACATGAGACAACAAGTTTCTCGTACTGTACATTCAAACTAAGACAGTTTTTTACTTTTTATTTAAAACCTCTCTCCCTGAAATACATAATTGACCATTACTGTGATGTTAGACACAGTAAAAAAAAAAAAAAAAGATAAGAAAATTAGACATTTCTGTTCTTAGGAGCCATGTTTTCAGATTTAGGAGAGGACAGTGACGAATGAAATCTCCCCTCTGATCACTGCTGGAATGCAGGAGCTGGCCGCGGACGCACTCGCACAGTGTTATAAATAATTTCGTCTTGTGTGTCTTTTCTGCAAGAGATAACAACAGCAGCGAAGTCACTGTTGCACAAAGGGAGCATAAACACCACAATAACTCAGAGACTCCAGAGACAGGCAGGAGTAAACAAATAATTATGTTCCTGTGTGTGTGTGCCCTACCCTAACTGGGTCTTTAGCTACAGTACAGTAGGTCATTACGGAAATTCAATCCTCTGGAATTTGGATTCATTACATGTGGATGCTGTGAATGACTCCTGTGTGACCTGCTCAGTGGAGGATTTCAGACAGGAAGTCAGCAGATAGTTTCACCCAGTTGTGTTTGTTTTTTGTCTTTTTTTGTGTCTCACAGTGACTTTATGAAAGGTTTCATTTCTTCACCCCATACAAGTTATTTACCAGTTGTTCTTACATTTTTCACCATATGCACTGATGCAGCTGAAAGGCCCATGTGGTCATTGTTGCTGAATTAGAAAAAAAAAATCCACAGTTTGACCTCTATTTGCCATGACTGTGTGCTTCATCATTATATCCCAAATTACTTTTCTCCATAGTCGCTTTTTATTCCATGCAGTCAGGGAAACACTGCTACTTTGTATTAAGTGCCAGTGTGGCAGCTGAGTGTGAATTATCTCACTGATTCTGTCAGGGTAAAACAAACAGACAGAAGAGCGAGACATCAATTACTGTAGCTACTCCTGGGGAAAATAAAAGCATCGGAATCTAATGAGTGTATTGCGTTTACCCCGCTGTTATATAATTTATACCCTGTTAACCCATCCATCACCTCCCTGCATACAGTTAACTACAAGCTGAGATCTCAGTGCTGTTCAGTTACGGGGGGGAAAAAAATACAAACAATCTCCAAATGGCACTCATCTGTGCGGTGTACCAGAGACTCTCCTCATAACATCATATGTTTTCTACGCGCTCCTCTCATAAACACTGGCGCTTCTTTGCTTAGTCTTTCATTTCATGCAGATTTTAACCCTGCGTTCCTGAGGTAATGCTTTTGACTTTGAAAAGCTCCTACACACCAGCGAAGAACACAGCTGATGATTCGCACTGCGAGCTGTGCTGTGAGTCACTGAGGCTTAGCAGGATCCACTGCTCTGACTCAAACATGTGCTGCCAGGGATAGAGGCTTTCTCCCCCACTTTTATTGTCTCACTGCCACAATGCCGCCTCAGACAGCCATCTCCCAACCGAATCCCTCCTCGCACGGTGAAACACAACTTGTCCCTTTGAATCTGTTACCTCACGAACACGGGCCGATCGGACTGCTGACTGCAATCTTAGCACCCGGGCGAAATCGCCGGGAGAAAATCTCAGGAGTTTTCTCCCACGTTGCATCGCGTTAGGTGGCTGCGCGTTGTCAGGAG
Organism: Amniataba percoides; assembly: GCA_037176925.1. NCBI lineage: Eukaryota > Metazoa > Chordata > Actinopteri > Centrarchiformes > Terapontidae > Amniataba > Amniataba percoides. Next base: position 11,838,759 of record JBAJHX010000081.1, on the reverse strand, counting down.
AGAGGTGTCGCCGCGACAGTTGTTAACGTTGTGAAGCTGAGCCAGCTGCTTTAACGGAGCTGGAAGTCCAGTCTTAGTTTTGACAGCGAGAAATGTGCCATCTGGACTCGGAAAATGAAAGAATAGAACAACTAAATGATAATGAGGGGAAATTTAGAAAACAGAAAGGCCACGACAAGCTGGGCCACACTAAAAAAATAAATACAGCGGAAGAATCATCCATATGGACTTAACAGAAAAAAAACCATGACAATCAGTAATGCACACTATATGTTCATTTTTTTCCCCCCAGACTGCCATTTCTCTTCTCTTCCCCTTTGCCTCAATCATTTTCTCCCCAACCAAGAAATCCCGCTCGCCCGCTCCCTTTTATCGCCACCGAAATTCATTCAACATGTCCGCTTATAGGCATTCTATTATTTCTTTATTTATGTATTCCACTTTTTATTCAGAATCACATGTTAATGAAGAGCGTCATTATCAACCTTAAATATTTAATTTTCCGCTCTGTGTCTGCTTCCGAGGGAGGCTGACTGGAAGAGCAGCAGTGGCGAGGGGGGGGGGGGCAGAGGATGGAAAGAGTCGTGCTGTAGCATCAGCCTTATCTGCATCCGCTGCTTTAAAGTCAGCTCCAACCAAAGCAGAAGTATGTAGCAGTGTTTTCCCACATCGGCTCCATCTTAAGTCCAGTCGCGTGGTACAATTTCACCCAAAGATCCAAGACCTGGTGTAACTTTACTGTCTTTTTTTTTTTTTTTTTTTTTTTTTTTGGGAGGGGGGTGTCTCCAGATTCTGCTTTCAGTATCGGTCTTTGCCCCTTAGCCCCATCTCTAAACTCCATCCCCAGCCTCAGCATTAGCTCCAGAGAGGCTGAGTGCCCTTGTGATAAGGTGTGAGGCCTGTCTGCCTCTGACTGACAAGCCTGCTCTCACCATGCCAGTGCCTGCTGCTTGATAAGAGAAAATGTCAGCGTGATTTTGGGAAATGTCATTTATCGCGGCTTTCTGGCCGTGTCTGTAACCCAGACTGATTATGGTTGCTGGACATTTATATCACTGGGGGTGGCTCGGAAAAATTGTACAAATGCTATGTTTTTCTGCGATAACGGCACTTAATATCCCTTTTGCTGTAATGGATTTGACTTTGTTCCCTTACCTCTTCTCCCTTGTCTGAGCAGTCTCAACGTCGTCATGTGCTGCGCTTGCTTAGTTTATTTTATGAAGCTGCGTATCAGGCACCATCAAAGTGCCTGGCGCGTGGAGGCGTTTTGTTCGGGGATCCTCTCCACGCCCAGACAAAGACTTCCACTGCTCCGCATTGTGCAGAAGAAGTGTGCGTTTGTGGCGTACGAGGAGCCCCAGATTCAAGTGACAATCCGCTACTCTTTGTCAAAATGCGTGTGTGGGCTGCTTGGTGGATAGGGGACATCTTCCTGTATTATTTAGAAAGACAATCCCCCCACCCCCCCCACATCCCCAAAGATGAGTGGGTTAACAGGAACCATTAATTGGTTTAGCAGGATCCTATAGACACTAGTTCCGGCTTAGCTGCCAGGCGGAAAATGCCTGCGTTCAGATGTATTCAAAAGCTCCTGCTTGTTGTTATTATTATTTTTTTTTACTCCATAAATGCTCACTCTCTGAAGATGGACTATTTACCGTTTGCTTTTATGCCTTAGGTTTTGATTTGTGGATCCGCGATGAAGCAGAGCCGAGTTTGTACTCACGTCATCACTTTTAATGTCGGATTCAAAACCCAAGCTGTCATATATTATTCAGGGAGTTTTCGTCTTTTCTCCGAAGCACTTCACCATAGCACTGTACCTCTGCTTGCTGCATGATTCGGGGAGCCATGCAGTTCAGAGGAGGGTCTATGATTCAGTGCTGTATATTTTTTTTCCCTCATTGTTGACTCAAAGTGACATTTATGGGACACCCTGATAAAGCAATTCTTCCTGCTGCTCAGACCAGGCCGGTATTTTCAACAGATTTTCTCATTCATTTGTATTCACTTTTTTTTTTTTCCTTTTCTTTTTTTCTGGGAGACCCGGGCTGCCTTTTGTGATCCACAGCCCCGAAGTAGACTGAGACAGAAAGAAGTGTCTTTAACATGGGCTCCCTGGCAGCCTCTTGGGAGCTCAGCGAGAGTGTTGTCCCCCCACTCTTAACCAAATTTATTGCTAGTCTGACTGTGGAAATCTAACAAAGGCACGGGCCCACTGTTCCCGGTATATTTGTCAAATCACTGCACCTGTGAGAGTCCCTGCGCAAGATGAATTCTAGGTTGGAGTGTTCGTCCAGGAATAAATCTCTCTCTTTTTGCATTGTCTTTGTTTGGGCGCGCTGTAGGCTGGGAATGAGCTTTCCTCGTCGCATGAAGTGGAGTTGGTGAAAGCCATGATAAATGGTGCTCTTTGTTGACACCTTCATTGGGTTATTTATGGCTCATTAATTGAAGTGAAAAGGAGACTTGTTGGCGCAGCAGGGGGAGGCAGCGCCAGGCCTCCGTGGCTGTGCCTCTGAGCGGCCCACAGGCTTTGGGGGGGGCGAGAGAGAGAGAGAAAAAGACAGAGAGAGAGGGAGGGAGAGTGAGGGAGAGGCAGCCATCCCTCTCTCGCTTCTGTCTGTTTCCTGTTTGCTGTGGAGAGAAAGGGAGACAACCCATTCATCAGGAATGGATGGGGAGTGAAAGAGGAAGACAAGCATGAGAAGCGAGCCTCCACCTTTCCCAATCGCCTCTTAACATTTCAGTTTGCGGACAAGAACCGAAAGAGTGAAAACACTTGTTTGTTTTAATAGGTGAGGGATGCCTGTCTCGAACAGACAGCACAAAGACTCACATTCAGATGGATGCAAGTTTATATTAAGCATAGCTGTTGGAAATGGGAGATTCTGATTGTTTTTAAGAAGTGTAACACCATTGAGAAGGCAGGCCTCGTTGCAGGGAAGAACTGTGCAACAGATGTGGGATAATGTGCGTGTTTTGACACAGCTGCACTCGAATTTTTGCCTGAAATTTTTCGATACTTCGTCTTTTCGCCCCGCCACAAATTTCCTTTGAACGCTCCCGAGTCTTGCGAGGAGAAAGAGCCACTTCAGACATAAGCTCATGAGCACACTTGATTAACAAGTGGATTAACTATGCTCGTTTCATGGGATGATGTACCTCAAAGCACTTCAAAGGCCACGCCGAGTGCCCATGAGGTGCGGTAATGAGGGGTTCTTCTACACAACGACAAATTTGGTGGCCTCGCTTCATGTGAACCTGATCATTTTCTCATTTTGTGTGCGCTCGCTCCTCTCGCTCTCTCGCTTTCTCTTGCCTCCTCTCGCACTCTTTTTTTTTTTCTCTCCCTCTCTCGGTCTCTCATCTCCTTCCACCTTCTCCGTTTCTCCCCTCAGATTTCCTCTCATTGATCCCCTCTTTATTTCAGCTGAGTTAGATTTAAAGATCTTTCCTCGGTCGCACACTAGGTTACCACTCTAGCTGCTATTTATCTTTCATTATTACTCATCCTTTTAACATTTCTGTTGTGTTTTTTTTTTGTTAGTTTGTCTTGTTTTTTTTTTCTTTTTTCTTTTTGTCTGCATTTCCCCAAACTTACAAAGATGACCATCCACAGGATCAGTCATCATATGTCTGGAAGTTTTTTTTGGTGTCCTTGAACTGTTCTCCCAGGTCTGACTCCTGTAAAACCCACTTCTGACATCCCGGCCCTGTCACAGCTGTCAGTCACCTCTCAGTGACGCCCATGTCCTCCAACACTTCTCCATCTCTCAACACCCAGGCTTCCGCCTCACTCTGTATGAGGGGAACATGTCCTGGCCTGTCATACACTCATCCACAGTGCAGTTTAGGAGGGAGGTGAGGGGGATTCAATTTTCTAAGTGGCATAACGTCCTCCTGAGAAGTATGGTGAGGTTTTCTTGCCGTCTCCAGCAGTGCGAAGGCATGTACAGCTCTGCCACAGTGGAGTAGCCCGCTCACGTTCCACCCGCTATCTCTCCCTCCCTGCTTTTTTATTATTTTGATCTGGCAAGCACATGAGAGATAGTAATCTACACTTCAATTACATCGCACAAGTCATCAGATGCTATCTTGCGCTGGTGATAGAATGTGCTCTGAGGCAGCCCAGCACCACTGTGAAACAGCCCCTGGAGAGCCACAGTCTCAGTGTGTGTGCGTGTGTGTGAGTTCTGTCTATCTGTGTTTGTCTTTGTGTGTTTGTGTATCCGCGCGTGTGTGTGAGTGAAAGAGAGACTGCAGGAACAGAGAGACCAACAGACCGACAGAGAGACAGACTGGGAACTAGCTCTATTTATCAGTATCACGCACGTATTTGCCAGTAGGGTACAGTATTTAACCTCAGTTTGTCATTGCACTGATTCTTATCATTACATTTAATTTAGTTTTCAGTGAGCAGACTGCGCCGTAATAAGAGGATGAATTTTGTGCATCGTTCATCATCTGAATTCCTGATTGTAACCAGCAGAGGGCTAATACAGACGTGTTTTAAGGTCTTTGTCTACAAGGCAACCGCTTCTCTTTCACAAGCCTTTTGTGTGATTTATTGTAATGCGTTAACTGTGTTGTGAGAGTGCAATTTTAATGCCATTCACATTATTTTTACCCCATACGGACAATTTTGATTTATTAAACATATGTATAGAAAGCAATCTGTTTTCATATAAACTGTCACAACTATTAGTTTGTTCAGAAAAGATATAAATATGTCTGATATAAAATTGTCTGTCTCTCTTTTCGGTGCCGTGTCCCTCCTCGCCTGATCGTCTGCACACTTTAAAGGTAAGTGCTGTCACCAAAGCACACATGACACTGTTAACTATCTGCTGCTGTTTGAAATACATCAATTACACACTGTGCGACCACAGGGCAGCTTTTTGCATGAATGCACCGTGATGGTTGATGTATTTGTCTTGTTTTAGCTGTAGCTGACCGGTTTTAATACAATTTATTTTAAACCTGAAATGCATTCCCTGTCACTTTAAGACGAAGACAAACAAGGTAAGTGGGAAACTGTCCTGCAACACCATCAGCATACCCTGAGTGGCAGAGTAAAACAGTAGTGTCCGTAACTTGTGATCACATAAGGGAAGTACAATTTTTTTTTTTTTTTTTTTTACAATTTACATTCTCATATTACTTGGATGCTGACCGGTAAATGTACATGTATTCATTTAAACTAAAATGAATACATTTATTATTTTCTGTCGGCCTGAGAAATTGGATACTCTTCTGCAAATGAAAAAGATTAGATGAGTTCATGTTTACCCTCAGTTCCATCTGTGCACATCCTCCCAAATTGGGTTTTTATGTATATGTAGAGGAAATCATCATTAAAAAGAGAATAATCATAAATCCCATGAGTTCATTTGTGGATAGTAGCATCCATGCAGGTCACATAGGTAGGTGTCAGCCCTTGTCTAAAGTCAAGCATCTACAGTTGCAGTATTCTTCCGCTGAGTGGCAGGTATTCAGGGTTCATACTCCCCACTCACTAAGGCCGGCAAATCAAGACGGATGGCTGGATTCCATAGTTTTTATCAGGCCTTAATGTGCACTTATACAGTGACAGAGAACTCTCCTGGAGGCCGACAGACCAATGTTTGAGAATTGAGCTGGAAGGGAGATAGCACTCTCAGGGCCAGCCATTTTCTTCCATCAGAGAGTCTGTGATGTGAGGCAGCCCTGGCAGCAAGGCTGTTTCTCAGGTAGGCACGGCGCTCAGCGCTCTGCCCTGCCTCTCCGCTCCTGCTGAAACAGCAGCTGGAAACCCTCACCTACTCTCGCCCCATTAGGCGCCACTTGACGCAAGACAATAGATGTGCAATTCATTGTCAGGCACTTTGTTGTCTTTGTCAAACATCTGGCAGGACTCAAATAGTTGCGGTCCTTCTTCTGGTGTTTTGATCCTTTTTCGTGTTTGTTCATTTATGTCCTCCTGTCAAGAAAGTTGCTGATGTAATCTGCGGAAGTTAAAGGGCACGGGTATTTATTGAGGACTGTTGCAACATTAATCCAACTGGCTCGAGCTGTGTATAACAAAAAAAAAAAAAAAAGCAGCGCCTGTTTTTAATCAGAGGTTTGATTGAAACAGTTGTACACAGCTCCAGTCTGTTTCAGGGGATGAGGTGGCAATAAAAATTTGCTCTCTGTCTTTGTTTGTGCGTTACCCGCAGATAAAAGCGCCTTGATGTTGGAATATCTAACCGAATGAGAAAATGTAAATATTTTCTACCAGACATTTTGAGCGGGACTGCATGTGGTGAAAGTCTCCAAAGCACACTGCTGTCTAAATGAGTGGTTATTGACAGACCTTTGGTGTCATGAGAATCACATGTTGTTTGAATCTCTGGTACACTAGCAAGTGTGATCCTCTCTGATGGTTGCATTTGAACTTATTTTGATGTCCCTGAGCATTAAGGGAAGTGACAGCTTACAAATAAATCCATAATTATCACATCTGAAAGCCGCCATCCCAAACTTTATTTGCATACCCAACACTTGGAGGAATGTGGGTAATAAACCCTGAGGGTCTCCCAGACTCTGGCAAAGTCGCTGCTGTCATCTCATCAGCCTTTGGGTCTTTCTCAGAAGCTAGCAAAAAGGGAAAGGCAGACTGGAGTGAGACAATACTGCTCTGTTAAAAAGAGGCTACAGTAAATGGGCAGCACTGACTAAGGTTCAGCAGAGCACAAAAGGAAACTGAAGGACAAGATTGTTCCCATTGTGTTTCCACTGTGTATTTCCCCACAGAGCAAGGTCTGCCAAGGCCCCGCGGGCTTCATTTCACCCCTTCAAAACCCAACATATTTCTTTGAGTGTCCTGAAGATAGGAACACAATGACTGCCTGTAGAATTTCATCTTAATTCTACCTGGGAACACAAAAGACTAATCACAGCCATCACAAAAGCGCTGTTCCTGCAGCCCAGTGTGTGATAGGACAGGCTCCGGCAGCATAAAGGCACGGCCCTCCAGAGAGCCAGGAGGCTGGAAGAGGCAGTCAAATGGGAAGCAGAATAGGCCAGGCGACACCCAAGATTATGTCTCCTCCACCGTGTGGGGGAGAACGGAGGCCTGCAGGACCAGACATCTATCAGAGGAGGTCACGCTCAGGGGCGAAGCAATAGAACGGTAATAATTTCAGAACACCTGATGAGAACAAGAAAAGTTAAGCGATAACAGTTGTGTAATATTGTACTTTGCAGAGGATGTGTGTGACATTAGAGCGTAATGAATGATATTCCTCCCGTTGCTCATATCGTAGGACATCACAGATTACTCGCAATTGGCTCTTCATCAAAAGCGTTGAAAGTAATCAGAGTGGAAAACGCAGTTGAGGTTTCTCACATTTGGTTTATTTATGTTCCCTTCCCTCACCATCCTCCTTCCTGCGCATCCTGCTGCATGTTGCTGCACTTGGCACACAGCAAAAGGCCTACAGTATATTGATCTAAGAGGCTGGAGAGAAATAAAAACCCGTGTTTTAGCATGTTGCGGAGTGAGAGTTGAGAAGTGTTTTCGGTTGACTCCGTAGCTCCGCCTCCCAAACTGATCTCCCCCCCGTCCGCGGCTTAGTCTCCGTACCTCCCCAAAAGGTTCAGCTAAAGCTCATCTAATTGGTTGCTGGGCTTTAATTAGCCTGGCTCGTTTGCATGGCTGCCATTAGGAATTCAGATAGGGTGGAGTGATAGCTGACAACCCCCCCCCTCGTAGTCTACTCTTTCCAGACTTCTCCCCTCTGATTCATCTCATCTTCATTTCCCCAGATCCTGTTTTTAAAGTTTTATTTAGGGTGTCATTTATTTAACAAGGGATTATTTATTTAGCGCATCAAATCATTCTGGAATGAATATTTATATATTTGTGAGGGTTTTAAATATTTACATGGTCTCTCCATTTCTAGTTTTGGAGCCACCGTAATGAGTGCTGTTGTTGAATGTCGAGGGGAATAACAAGACTGGTTTCAAAGTGAAAAGTCCTTTGAATATATTTCTAACTTAATTGGTATGAATCTATTATCAGGCTTGATGCTCTGATCATAGTTTAATTGGAGGTATATTATTATGGAATGACTTTAGCGGTGGTTAATGATATTTCACTCGGCTGATGATATTCATTTGAATGGCGATGAATGATTCATGTCAGGGGTGGCGTGTGAAAACACTCGGCAGTGCCATGACCCCATGTCAGCTGCTCTAATGCACTCGCAGACTCCTACTTGACTAAATTCCATTAATCCTCAAAGAAGCTTAGCCATTTTTGCCCTGATGCTCACTCTCTTTCTGCATCTTGTTTTACAGAGACACCATTGTGTAATGGTGGCTTATAAAAAAGGATGAACATTAACAGGGTTGTGTCCCCAGGACTTTAACCACTCTTCCACCACTGGATCTGTCTGGTGGCGCACTGCAGAGGCCCGAGAGTGCCAGTGGTCTGACCGGGCTTGTGGAGACGTGCGGAGCCTCGCTGCTAAGTTTACACATATTGAGCCTTAGAAGAGTCTTATTGACAGCAGCTCCGGGCGGTAGGAGAACACAGAGAGCGGCAGCGACTGCTGAACCAGGGAACGCCTCTCTACACTAGAACCCCGCCAAAGAAAACAACACCCACCCACCCCCCCCCCCTCAGGGTGAAGAGTAAAAAAGAAAGGGAGGGGGGGGGAGGGGGGGGAGGGGAGAGAATGGGGAGAGAGAGAGAGAGAGAGAGAGAGAGAGGGGCACACATAGGGAGAGAGAGAGAGAGAGAGAGAGAGAGAGAGAGAGAGAGAGAGGCAGAGAGGAGGG
>JBAJHX010000081.1:11810586-11829851 GCA_037176925.1 Amniataba percoides | reverse complement strand
GGGAGTGACTGGGGTTTAGACGTGGGTTCTTCCGGTCTGGGGGAGAACAAAGAAGGCGGCAGTGATTGTTGAACTAGGGAAAGCTTCTTTGCACTGGAACCCCTCCAACCCCCCCCCCCCCCCCCCCCTCCTCCTCCTTAGTCTTAATGACTAACCAGAATGAGAAGTGGAGGAGAGGAAGAGCCTGGAAGAGCCTGATTTGTTCTGCATGCTAAATATGGCCTGTAATCTTTATTCCTCTGAGTGCCTTATTAAAAGTGAAAGGAAGATGAAATCCCACCAGCCAGCCCATCCTTTCTGCTGTTTATTAGAGGGGCTTTTCCTCTGTTAATATTGAGGTTATGGTAACCTTAGTGGTGATAGATGCATCTTGTGACTTCAGGTAATAATAGCAATGATTGATTCCCACCTGAACCCTGGAGGTGTAATCTAGCAGGATGGAAGAGATAAAGTGGCAGCCAGCATCTGAGAGATACACAGAGAGGCAGATTCCATCCAACAGTGCTGTTTATCATCCCGCAGACAACAGCGCCTTGTCAGAATTTATGATGTTTCCTCTCGTCTCTAATTCATCATCCATTAACTACTCTTTTCTCCCCCTAAATCCATCTCTATTTGTTAGTTTTATCAGTAAGGTTAGGATGAAAAATACCTGTGTGTTAGTTTTTGATTCCGCAAGAAGATTAATGCGATTTTTGACTGCAAGTGTGTCACATCAGTCAGATCTGATTTGATAATCCGAGTGAAATTCTTCCCCCAGTCGCAGAGTTTGTTGTCGTCTAGAAGCCGAAGTGGCACACAGTTGCTATCATTAGGAGAAGACTTAATATTTTTTTATAGACTTGAGTAATTTATTTAGATTAATGCCGGGAATGCATTTAAACTGCAATTATATCTTATGGCAAGAATTCTGCAGAATACATTAATATGTAGGAAAAACAAAAATAACCATAAAAACATTTCTGAGGAATCTACGCAGTAATACAGCACATTTTGCATTATTTCTTTACCTTGCTCTTTCTGTGCAGCTGAGATGATTCCCGCTCCTGATTTTTTTCCTCTTTTTATCATTATGTAAACAGATAACCAGAATGAGAGAGAATATGATCAGCATATTTTTATGCCTGTATTTGCATTATGGTGCTTGTGTTGGAGCACTAATGAAGCTCAAAGACAAGTGGAGTCCTAGATAATTTTTTTTTAAAGCCCCACACCTTTCCTGTTGTAGAGCTGCACTAGATGGCACATCTATTATTCCATTAGCAGGTAATTAATGACTCTCATTTGTGTAACTGTTATTAAGCCCTTTGAAAGATTGTTTGTGTTCAGATGAAATGAAACGCATCCCAGAAGCCATCCATTGTGGCGGATAGATTAAAAGAGCAATAAGGCTCTTTGAAAAATGATATTTTATCAACGGTAATTTTTCACCGTACCTCAGGGGCAGCGATGACAGGAAAACACTGCAGTCCTCCTTCATGTTGATATCCTTTTTTTAGTCAAAGTACCAGGGGAGTACACTAAGTGTGATTTATTCATCCCTTGACCAGTAAAAGGTGTCAGCCAGGTGAAAATGGATGCTGGGAGAGTATTGACAGGAGAAATAGCAGCGCAGTTGTCCTGCTCCGTCACAGCGTACAGAGGAGGAGGAGGGGGGGCAACTTGTCCTATACTCTGGATGTCTAGTTCACATCTGTCCGGCTCTCGTGCAGTGTGCTTTAAAAAGCCATTCTCTGCATCTGTTGAGTATTTCTTTTTTTATGTATTGTAACAGAATAACAATTGTATGGGCTTTAAAAAATCTTCTTTCTATGCAACGTATATTTTCTATATATCATCATTTCCTACATTTTTAATTTTTTTTTTTTTTGGCTGCTTTTCACTTGTATCCTGGAGTGCATTGGATAAATCTCAGATGGGAATCTGATTTCCCACATGAGCAGATCAAATTGTCTCTTTTGTTCATGGTTTCTATCTGCCAATGTAAAAAGATCGAGGTTTCTTTTTTTCTTTTCTTTTCTTCTCCCTCTCTTTTTTTTAAACTTATTGAAGAATAGGAGGATGGGGGAATCAAAAGCAGAGTGTCTTGTGAACAAACACTCAGCCTTTCCAAAGAAGAAGCTGTGTAACACGGGCACTGGCATTCCACAACTCCAGCTGGAAAGGCACAGAGCATCTCCTTGGGATTTATATTTAGCATTTGCTATGCTACTTATAAAATATTTCATAAATAATGTGAATATATTAGACGGGAAGAGAACTGTCGCCAGTCATTCCATATGCACTGCCATAGCAACAAGATGTTCCGCCTTTATCTGTTTAGGGCCCATGATTCTTAAACTGTTCATTGCCCACGTTTCCTTTTTTAATCAGAGTGTGTTTGGGATCCCCTGCAGCAGGGATCTAGATAAAAGGATTAACTCTGCCTCTACTAGTTAACCACGTTTAGACTTTGCCAGGCAGGCCCTCAAAATGAAAATAGATGGATTTCAAATGCCTACATCAATGTGTTTAGATTGTGTGCCGTCAAGGCTCATGTGGCAATGAATGTATGAATTTATCAATAATTATAATAGTCAAAACTACAGAATAAAAACAAGTGTTACATGTGAATATTGATTATGATATTTTAATTGTAATGTACATGACAATTTTACCTCACATTTATCACTTTTTTTTTTCAGTAAGCAGATTCCTAGAGTTAGCATGTTATGTTGACAACTATTGTCACGTCATTCTCACATTATTAAATATGCATATTTATTTTACCTCTCTAAGACTCACTTATTCTTAAGGCAAGCTGCCTCTCACTCTCTTCACAATTTTCCTGTAATTGAGGCACTGTGACTTCTTGCTCCAGAGATGTGTTTTTTTAATTTTTTTATTTTTTAAAGGGGTGAAAAAAGAAGGATGGAGATGTCTGCTCCGGCTAAAGGCACTAGTGGTTAAAATTATAGCCTGGTGAACATGGTGAGAAAAAAAAACACGCAGGAAGCCTTGACCAAGGTGCTGGCTGGTAAAAGATAGAAATCTTTCTGGCGGAGGACATCCATATGTGTTCATTACTGGCTTTGATCGAGCAGGCCTTGTTGGAATCTGGAGGCATTATACCGGCCACTGCAGCACTGCCAGCTGGGTAACACAGTGTAGCAGGGAAGAGCTGGCTCCTTTGTCACTGCTGTTAGCATTAGCCAGAGATTTGCATATATTTCTCTCGGAAGCATTAAAGGAATACAAAAAAGACTAATTCACTATTGAAAGTCTCCCTTGCAAGATTAAAAGAGTCCCATTAGAAATGTATGACTGCTCATGTAGTTTTTATTTCATTTTTCTGCCCCCCCATCCCCACCTCCCCCCATCTCCCCTTCTTTTGTTGGAGGCTTTGATTATTCGCCAGGTTGGCAGAAAAAAAATAAAAATAAATGGTGAAAAAAAAATTACAGCTGCCATCATTCCAGTCTTACTTTATTTCAAAATGCACTTGCTTTGCTCCTTTTCCTCAGGTTATCTTCATGGAAAACTGCCTTTAATTGTGAAAAGGATAAAATCATGTTTCTCATACTCACATTGCTGCAGCTGACTTGTAGTTTTAATGTCACACACATAATATGTTGCTTTTTTTAATCATAATTCTAGACTTTTTGCAGATTATAAAACTACTAAATGTTTCCAAAATGTGATAGTTATGCATCTATTTCAGACAAAACACTGACTGCTGTCCCAAATAGATATAGTTACTTTTTTCCTTTAAACTTCTTTTTCTCCATCCCCTGTTCTGTTCGGTGCCGTAGCGCCGGCCTGCCACTGCCACGGCGGTACAATGCACCACAGACGTCTGAATGAGAACATGTGAGCAGCATTCCCAGAGGGAGTGCCCACAATGCTTATCACTCTGACCTGAATTCTGTGACGACAGACAATTTTACAAACAGCTGGGGATCAATCAAAGCCCACTTGAAATATGCCACCTGCCACTTTTACATTAGGAAGCATGCTGTTCAAAATGGAACATTTTCACTTGTATTTGTGATTATTTTACAGGCAAAGTTGGTCTCGTCATGGGGCCTCAAGTGCCAAATGATTTATTCCTCCCCCCACTGCCACCTCCACTCTCCAGAGCTGTGGTAAAGGGGTGGAGGGAAGGGGTAAGATTTACTTTAAGTTGTCTCTAAGCCTGGGGATGCAGTCAACAAGGGAAGGATAGATATAGTATTTGTATTTAAGCTAAAATCCTGCGCCCACCACTTACCACCAACCCCCCCATCCCACCGCAGTTTGTTGTCTACAGAGTGTGCGTCTGTGGGTTTGCATGAATTCATGATGCCATTAGTTTAGGCGCTTTCAAGACAAAGTAAATGAAGGAGGTGAAATATTTATGCCACCTAGAAGCAGAGTGCCCGTCTTCGTCCAGAATAGCCTCGCTGTTTTGCAGCTGTGAACTGGCTCCTCTCGAGTACAGATGGCCCCTCTACCTGTCCCCAGATTTAGCCAGGAGTCCCTCCTCTCCCAGCAGGTGTCAGTGTTACTACTAGAGATAGAAGGAGATGTCACTGTTAAAACACAAAGAGATAAATCTCTTGAGCACCGTCATGTTTCAGAGCTACAACTTGCACCCATGTCATTAATTTTTCTGTGCAAAGACTCAGTATATGGTCACTCAACAGGTGGCACTCATGTCTCACCCCAAAACAGGTGATTCAAATTGCAAATTGTTTTGTAACCACCGTCTTTCCAACCAAAACACCAGATTTTTCTCCACAGCTAAACAGAGGCCCTCCTGAGACGTTATGAAATCATCAGACAACCCTCAGTTATTTATTTATTGTGTTTTTTAAAATTATTTTTAGTCACTTTTTAAGAGGATAAAAGTTTGTGTTCGGCCGCAGTGTTTTTAGTGAGTCTCAAGGGGAGAACGCAAATTCCAACTTTCCAAAATACAAATAAAGAAAGGGGGGGAAAAGGGCCTCAGAAGTTCACAATAGTGTTCATTACATGTCTGTGGTTGAACTTGAACTTCTCATTATGCTCTGAGAAAATAAGACAAACATTTCCCCCGGACCACATGCCGCTTCGTGGGCCTGGCTGGTCATGTTGAAAGTTGCTCCCAGACAGCCAGAAAGTGGCAGGACAGAAATGAGCGGAATTTGAGCGCAGCCACGGGGCGAAACAGATGTGCTGGCCGCGGCGTCAAAGTGAGTTGTTTTAGTCCGACTCCTGACTCTCCTGAACACAGCGAGCTTGGTCTTCCCCCATCTGGTGCGTTGAGTGTCAGTCCTCCAGAGTAATGTTCGACACGAGGTCAGCGGAACGCCGCAGACTCAGTGCATATGCTTCGCAAACTGTTGCTGTTGGTCAGGAGAACATACATTATAATCCAGATTAAACCGGATAATTAGCTTTTTGTGAGCCATTAATTCTGGCAGGTGAAGGGGTCAGAGGGGAGAATAAATAATGTGGCTGTGTCTTGTGACACGGTGCTAAAAAATGGGCATCTTTCCAGCAGCTCATTTCAACTCTTCTAAATTGGCCTCATTGTAGATGAAATATTAAATGGCCAGCCCGGCTATTAATGCTGACTTTTATGGATTGGATGCTGTTGTACTTAATATACCGGTTCAGTTGTCCCTTTTATTCCTCGGCAGTGTCCTGTCCGCCTGTGATGTATTGCACGAGGAGCGAACCCACTGGTACACAATGGGGTTTCAACCCATGTGAAGCTCCCTGGCACCGGTCCAGGCTGAGAGCCAGAGCGGTCCGAGCCGCGGTGGCTGAAGCATGTTCTCTGCTGCTTTGCATCACCATCAACAGGGATCCTTTACAGTGGAATGTATAGAAATAAAAATGAGCTAATTGAGAACAATGTCAAATATGCATTATAAACATGAGAAAGTCCTATAAATTGCGTTCTGAATTGAATTATCTTGCAGTGCACAATGCAGAATATAGATATATAATATATGTATATATATAAAATAAAATTAATTTTGATAAAGATATGTATGATTTCAGACTTTATCCTGAAGGATACGTCAAAAAGTAATGTCCAAATTCCTGTTTGCTAACATTAGCATGCTAATTTTCTAAACTCAGGCTCAGTCATAACTTCAATGCAGTGTATTATTTTCAGTGGGAGTATTCAACATTTGGAATTGGAATCACAAATTATTTGCACGCACACATTTACATTTGAATAAGCAGAAACAAAATTTTTTTGTTCTTTTTTTAAGTATTTTTTTAACAAGGAAACTGGTGGATAACAACAAGAGTGAAACATACTTCAGGTAAATTACTCTGCTGGATGGTCTATTGTGGTCTCTTGTGCTAGAAAAAAAACATTATTCAATCGTTTTTAATGGCAGAGAATAGATCATTTCATGGTTCAGAGGATGACTGAAAGTAACTTCATGCATCCAATTAGCACCGATGAAGATGCTACTGGGAGACTGATACTTAAAGAAAAAAGACATTTGATTACGCTTCTGTGAAATACGAATCATCAAGACTGCTCAGGTGGAAAAATGCTGTTATCATTAGGCTTATTCACAAGCGGATGGCATGTTTGTCAGTCAGTCCTGTGACAGAAAACTGTTAAGACTGAGTAAGTTCAGTAAAAGTATTGCAATACAACATGGGGGGAAATGTTTTCCATTTGTTTGTTAGTCAATATATTTGTTAAACACAAGAGAAAAAAACTAGACAAAAGATAAACCTACCAGCAGATCCCTATCTTACACACACAATATTTAAAATGTGTGACTTTCAAGTGTCTGAAATCATATCATTATGTTGGCTACAGCACAGTTTGTTTGTTGCATTGCAGAGCCATATTTTGTTTTCATTTAAATATTTTAAATCCTATTATTCAATTAAACCATGACTTTATATTGAAAATCTGTATTTCAAAAAGAAAATACAAGTTAACATTTAAGAATTCCATTTTAAATTTCAAAATAAAATGCCACTGTTCACATACAATACACAGAGCACTCCATAGAAAGATAAACCAGTAAGTTATATATATTTACGCCATGATACAAATTGTGTTTGAATTAAAAAGGAAAACAGCGGGTCAGCTTTTATTCTGTGGCGCTCTGGTGGAAGAATTATAACCGTACGGGAGCGCGAGCAGCCAGCTCTCCTGAAGAAGGACGTCCCCCTCAGCATCATCCACGGTGGGGGAGGATGTGGCTGTTTTCTGCCTGGAAGGAGAACATTGGCCAGGGACCATAATGCCTGCAGCCGCTAGCAAAGCCCCCCCCCACCCCCCCCTTAAAATATTCATAACATAACTTTTCTGTGTGACTATATGTTTTTAGCAGATGGTTACATTTTTGAGTGGCGAACAAAGTTGTAAAAGGAATATGATTTCACTCGTTGCCATGGGAACAGAGATGGATGAAGATGTTTCATGGTTCACTGGTTGCCTCGTCTCTGCTCGCTTGTGCGCGCGTGTGTCTGTGTGTGTCTGGGTGAATCCGCACATGTCTCAGTTTGTCTGTATGCCTCCGAGTCTACTCGTATATGTATGTGCATGTACTCGCATGCAGAAGGGCTTTATGTAACTATTTGAATTTGTAAGTGAGGAGCAGATTCCGCTGTCACTTAATTTCTCTGAAGGATATTATGTTAAGTTGCTCAGTGAAAGGTCAGTGCAGTTCCAAGAGAGGATCATTCCCTAATACACTATTACAAGAAGTATCAAGCTGCTAGTATTATAGAAATAATAAACGCTCTTGTCAAAAGCTCTATTCAGAGCATGATTTATTTTGCTCTGTGATGGTGAAGTGGTGCTCATTTCACAGTGTATTAGCTGACTGTCTAAATAGTGATGATTCAGTAGCATTGCTGCTCATTTTCACATGACACATGAAAGGGAGGATCTGTCGATAAATGCGACAATAACAGCAGCCCAAGTTATCTTGTGCCGTTTTTTAGCTGCATTTCAAAATGAATGTTCTTCCATTCGAGAGGAGCTAATTAGATTGTGTGAGTTGCATGATATGGGGTCCTACACATAAAAGCTTCGCTGTGGAGATGAGCAACGGTTGCCCGTACCCCAGACAGCGCTGATAGTCGAGCCACTCCTTTAATTCCACTCTCAAAAATCAGATCCTAATTGGGTGTCTGATTTTAGTAACTTGTTCAGCAATTTAAGAAAATTGCTTTTTGAAATGTAACAATTTCAGTGATCTTAAGCGTCTCATTTCTCATTCTGTGCACTCCACTGAGGACTGTCTCTTTTCAGGCCTCATCAGGCAGTAATTGAAAGGTCCTCCTTCGCCTGTAAACCATTGACCTCACAGAATATATCATGCAGTTCATTTGGAAGCATGAAAAACAGTTTTTCAGGGCCCATCAGGAGGCTCAAAGAAAAAGGTGTTTTTTGCAGGTAATTGTTTAAGATGGCAGCATATTGAGTTTTTGTTTATGCTTGAGTCCTCATGTTGTGCAGTTAAATACTCCTACCACGCAACGCCCATAAAACACACACACGCGTATATATGTACATGTGCACACACATAAACCTATTAAAATGTATTAAATCTGACTCGGCAGCGTGCAGCTCCAAGACACCAGGTGAAGAATGTAGGTATTAGAGGAGGCACCTGCAGACCGAGCATGGAGCCTTTTTTTTTTTTCCCTGTGACAAAGAGGAAGACAAAATTTCCACAGAGGCATGTATGAGTGGTGAAGTGTAGCTTAATGGGATGGTTTTATTCATCAAGCGAGGTCTGTGCACTCGTCCACTGCGAAGCTGCCTTGAGGGACAGTGAGTGATTCCGACCACTCAGCCTCATTATGGAATCATATTAATATTTAAGGGGATGGAATTGAGGAATAAAGAGGGTAATTGATAGCATCAAAATGGAAGTGTTTGAACCCCGCTACAATATGTGCTAAAAATGCAGCTAAGCCAATCCTCTTCTTCTTCTTTTTTTTTTTTAAATTGATAAAATAGTTAAGTACAAATCTGACCTTTGCACCCTTGTGAATGGCATGCAGGGTCACAGACAGGAAAAGAAGATGCAAATGACGGCCTGATGAGTCGTGGCAAGCGGAGGAGATTGAGTCATAGCACAGGCAGTGGTGTTTTTCTCCCTTGCTGCAGCTAAAGAGCCACAGGCCATCCTTTTTTGGAGAAAGAATGGGGGAGAAAAACAACACGGGCCTGTTTGTTTTCATTTCCTGTTTATTTTAATATAGATAGCCCCCGTTGCACAGGGTTATCGAGATTAAGTACTCAGAAAGGACAGTAACCGTTAAAGTCTTCTGTGTGTGTGTGTGTGTGTGTGTGTGTGTTTGTGTGTGTGCGTGCACATGAGTATGTGTGTTAATCAGCTGATTAGACTGTATGGAGGGAAAGTGACATGTAAGCAGAAATGAGTCTGCAGGCAAGTAGACTGTGAATGATAATGATGCTCAGGAGTTCTACTTAGCATAACATAAGGGACTGCTGCTTGCGCTCATGGCATTCTTCAGTACGTAGTCCGTGGACTTTGTAACAGAGTAGCACTAATTAGGCTTTACCACGCTTAGCCAGCGGCTCTACAAAACCACCATTGTGGCTCGTTTCGGGATCTCGTGCATGATTTAACCCGAGCGTTGCATCAGCCACTTCTGGATGTTGAGCACTAACTTATAGTGTTACCTCTTATGAGCGCGGCATATGGAGAATGCAGCCGTACAGGTGCAAGCAGCCTGTTATTTGATTGTTACCTAGAGATTGATAATCATACAACAAAGGCATCACGATGGTGTTCAGTCTGGATGCTTTTTAGATAGAGTAGGAAAAAAATGCCAGTACACAGACAGATTGCTAACAGATGCCAGCGCACCTGTAGCTCCTAATCGAGTTCATTTTCTGTTTTAGGGGGAAAGAAAGGCGTGCGGCAGGCAACAGGCCTGATGTTCGAAAAAAAACAGATAATAATGATAATAATAATAATGTAATGTTGTTCGCAAGTTCCTTCTGATCATAAATAAGATGTACACACAAGATAATGATGTATTTTATTTATCTACACTATATGTATATATGCTATATTAGGCTTGAATGACAGAATAAAAAAAGATTAGATAATATTCTGTATAGTTAAAAGAAGGTAATTTTCATAATATTGTATAGAGTTGTATTACTTTTTAATCCCACACTTTACCACAGTGTTATGTGCCTCTGTGTACCTCATAGCTGAAATGAATGATTGCTTGGTGAAGTCCTGACGTGCTAATTCAAGCAATTCTTCAGTAGCACTCACAAGGAACAGTTTGGGCAGCTTCCTCTCACAAGGCTTTGTCGAAGCGAGCGGGTGTACATGCTAATGAGACCTCGCCACCAAAAGACCATTTTTATTTTTGCACGTGAAGCATAAAAACAAACTGAAAATTACACCATTTGATGTTTGATCACATCTTTTCTTTGTGTTGCTAATGGAAACAGTGGGAGTTATAAAGACCGTAGTAGCTATACAAAGGCTGCGTTGAATGAGGGATGTGTGATTAAGCAGCAGGGCCTCGGAATACTAAGATGTGGTGTCTATTGCCTGAGAAGAAAAAAAAAACATTAATGCACTGACTGCAGCCAGTGAATTTTTCTTGTGGAGTGCCTGTGTTGGTATAAATAGATAGCCAATTTGTAAAATCGTCCGCCTGAACATAAGCATCTTGGGCCACTCTAATTGGTCAATTTCCCGCCTGTATTGAGTGCCTAGATTGATTTATTGCCTTTTTTAAAAGGCCGTGGGGACCCACAGAACAGCTGTGCCAGCCGTCCGTGCCGGAATTGTTATGAAAACAAGGGGCTGAGTGCTGAGCGTCGGACAGCAGTCACGGCAGCAAACGGCGAGTAGAATGGAGCAGAGCGGCATGGCAGACAGCTGGCAAAGACAGCGTCTGCTGTCTGGCACCACTGGAGATGCAGGATTTATTTCAGCAAACACTGCTGAGTGGAGAAGCCCTGCCCCTGGTGAAGATCTCTGCCGTTCTCACACAAACACGCAACCAGGAATTTGCTTGATTGCCGCGATGCCTTAATCGTACGAGAGCCTGTGTGATTGGAGCCAGAGAATAGACATTTTTCATGTCATGATAACCCCCCTCACCGCCGCCCCCCAATCCACTTGACATGGAGAGGGCTCAGAGAGAGCGGATTTGAGTGTTCTGTCTCTCGGGGCTTGAGTGATGCCTCCCCAAACCCGAGCGTATCTCCGGCTGTTTGTGAGCAATCACAGTGATTTACTCTCCTGCCTCGTACCTGGCTGAAACAATTCCATCACACGGGAGATTTAGGATAATGTATCCATCTACCTCTGCACACACGACCTGCCTGAGCTTTGCCGTTTGTTTTATCAGCGCCTCCTATCAAAGTGTCTCGGTGTTAAAGAAACGTGAATGGCGACCTGTAGTGGGGCCTTTCACAAGTAGCGTTTGAGTCGAGAAGCAGCGTTCATGGAAACGTCAGCCGTCAGTGAGGCTTGTGACCTGAGTGGGTAGAAACAAAAAGTGTTTGCTCACTATGGAGAATGGCTGAATGACCGTTTAAGGCCAATGTACATCTGCTCTCTGTAACTTAGAAGAAACATTTCCTTAAATACAAGCACATGCCTGTATTTCCTCTCGCCGCAACACGTTTTTTCCATCTGGTCTTTTTTACCCCCCCTCCAACCTCCTTTTCTTTTGATTACATTAGTGAAAACGCACCCCAGTGGATACCAGACATCACTTGTGATGCTCATACACTTTATTTCCATGTGTTTGTGTTAATTACAGAAAGCAACAATGAGGGTTGTTGCAACTAGCCCTCAATGTGCGGTTTGGCATCCGCAGAAACATTTGAGGTAATCCACTCCATGTTGAAGCATCTACTATGAGCATCCCAGCCCAGCCATTGACTCTGCTTCTCTTGTGAAATGTGAGAGCAGATAGCTAAGTGTCTCCTTTTTGAACTGTGATTCTTAGAAATTCCTGTATTTAGCACTGGGGATTGAGAGCCTGAGTCTTCCACAGGCATTTGAATGCACATTTTGTGAGTCCTCCACTAAAGGCAAAAAAAAAGAGAGAGAGAGAGAGAGAGAGAGAGAGAGAGACCAAGAGTGTGTGTGTGTGTGTGTGTGTGTGAATATGTGTGCAAAAATGTGTGAAAGAGAGAATGAAAGAGAGAGAGACGGAGAGGGAGAGAGTAATCGCACAGTCTTCATCTAGTACTTAACTTTAGGAAATATGAGTCTGGTTGAAGATGAAAGGGACTTAATCTCAAATGCCTCAAATGCCTCTCTCCTCTACTCTTTCTCTGTCTGTCTTTCTCACTGCCTGCTGTCCACTGGGACTGGCCCATTCCTGCACATTGGAGTGCATTATGTAATCCCCTCCAAGTCTCCACGCCCTGCAGTAATGGTTTAATTAGGGGAGGGGAGCCAGGCATCATGGCATCCCACCTGCCATCACTTCTCAAACATTCACCAAGTGATTTACGCGCCAGAGACACCTCTCCATCTATCAGTAGTCCTCCACACTCTTTGATAAACACTGTCTGATTGATATCTTTTTAAGCTGTTAGCATTGTGCCCGCCGATGCATACCGAGATGCAGAGTTAACAGAGCTTGTCTGTTCGTTGTCCCATGTGCAGCTTGTGGCCCCAGCCTCCTATCCTCTTTCCTTTTTCCTCCAGCAGGCTCTCCCGCATTACCCCACCCAGTCCCTAGCCAGCCAGCCAGCTAACCAGCCAGCCAGCCAGCCAGCAAGTGCGGCCGTGCTCAGTCTGTCAACACTTCCACAGCACTCACAGTGTTTGAATGGAAACAGGAGGAACCGTGCACACTTGCCAGAACAGGCCTCAGAAACAGGGGGTTAATACCAGCTACAAGTGTGATGTAACCCGGTCCGCCGCACTTAAAGCCTTCCACTAGCTGACTGTGTTTTAATAGCTACTCGGTTCCATTCCAGTTTGTGTGGACGGTAAACATTTTGAAATACTTAAGGAGGAATGTTAACACTGGTAACGCTGTGCAGGCTTACGTCAGACAGTGACAGATTTCTGTTGTGAAAGGAACATTAATTGTATTGTATTTCAGTGGTCTAAGCCACCGAGCTGCACGCACTGCAAACAGAAGAATTATTAGGTGTTTCATTTTCAGACAGTTTAACCTAACGTATGTCTTTAAACTCCTTGTTTTGCAAACGTTAAAGTGATTAGATCGAGCATATTGGAATATTATCCAATCATTGTTAATACATTACCTAAATGCAGTGTTGTATGTTGTTCAGTTTTCAGTTTTCTTTTCTTTTTTGAAGCTTGGCACTCTTCTTAAGGCAGCATCCAGAAATTTGAGGAAAGGTTGTGCTCACTCTTTGGCAGAGTGTTCATGTTGCTTGAACGAGTCAGTTCGGGGGGGTCTATCAATTAACCAACTGATGAGTGTTTACAGTTAAATGACACCTTCTTAGTATGTTGATATGGCAGAGGCAGCAGTCTGGGAACTGATTAGATTTTTTTTATAGAGACCTTTTAACAACCCATTTATCCATTTGAACATTTTCTTCCCGGGTTCACCATTTTTTTTATACAATCTGTACACAGCTGTCTCTATCCTTAGACCCACAGTTAGTATCCTGAGCATACTGTATATTGAGACTGTTTAAACTGTTTAACAGTAGCATGTTAATGGATGGCTAGTCCAGTGTTTGTTTCTTCCATTTTGTTTTTCTTTCTGTAATGTTTTTGCACTCCAGATTCACTTTATACTCTCACGCAAAAAGTCTTTGTGGCGTGGTCAAGTTCAACTTTAAGGTTAAATACCAATTTAATAATTGTTGTCTGATGTTAATTGAGGAGCATAATTCCTACATAGATAACAGTATAGTACAGTACTCAAAGAGAAGCACAACCTGCAGGAACTGATTCATTTGCTCAGGGGTAGTGGAAACAAGGAGTGAACACAGAATTGGCATGTCATCACCTTTGATGTGATAAGTTGACACAGCAAGAAGTGGCTTATTCAGCTCCGTAAAGCTGAGATGATAAATCTTAACTCCACTTTGTGCCTCTCATGTGCACACATTCAGGTCACAGAGTTAACCGTTTCCTTTGAAGATAATTCAAAAAAAGTCATTTTAAACAGTATTTAAAAAATTCTCAAAATCTCCTCCAACCACCTGGACGAAAACATATTCTGTCTCTCGAATGATAAAAAAGATTTTAATTCATTGCTGCAGTTTCCCATCCAGGTAGTCAGCAAGCTTTGTTTTGATCTGGAAATATTTATTACAAACACTGGTCAAGCTAGCAAAATAAAGCCCCGTCACTGATACAAACCTGATGTAGAAAGGCTTACACGGACCTAAAATGTTTACCATCAATTAATCTTCATGTATTAGTTTTGTTTATTAGTCCTCTCCATCGGAAAGCAACCTTAGCGCTGAGTGAGTTCAGATCATAGATCAGAGCGAGAAGCGAAGCGGTGTCGTTTGACTGACTGACCCGAGTTTGACTCCTGCTGAACGCATCTTCTGCTGTGGGGAAGTAAACATCGTCTTGCAGGTGCTCAGTTCCATCATTCACTTGTTTTGTATTGGGTACCGTCTGCCGTCTGCAATACGGTGGGTGTGTTGGAGGAGCAGCGTTGTTTTCTTTTTCTTTCTTTTTTTCAACAGCTGTCATGAAATGCTATAACCGAGGGACACAAGGGGTCACCATAGTCTGCTAACTTCAAACTCTACATGCGCACATGTTAAATATTTTACACAGGGATGAAGAAAGCCAAGTGACTAAATGTCTCTCGTCTCTATAGCTTTTGACATCCTTACATCTTTCATGCAGCAAAGTTAGAGTTCTGAATTCACTGAGTTCTTAGGAAAAAAACACCTCGGCCCTCTCTGGTAGTAGATTACATACTACAATTTCAACAGCCCTTTTAATATACTGTATAATCGCAGAGCTGAATTGTGACTTGATGTGACTTGTTTATTTTGGTGCGCTCTGTAGTGAGCCCCCCCAGTGCTCTTCATGTGAAGGGCTTATCGTAGAGTGACGAGGCCAGCCCCACCCCAGGGTGGAAATCTGCCTCTCCCAGGAAGAGAGACTGTCCTTGGGTCAGGATTCACTCCGCTCCTGGCACGAGCGCACATGCACACACAAACAAATTTCACATAGGGTTAACAGCACTTCCCTTGCTGTTCTCGCTATCCGGAAGGGCTGAATAGAATTAAGCAGAATTTGATAATAACTTATTAAAAACGGTGGCTGAATAAATGAAGTGTGTTGTGTAGCCATTAGAGGATGGGGAGCTATTATGTTAAACGTTTTGATTTGTGAAGTGGGGTGTGGACTTGCTAATCCAGAGACAGTTGGGGATGCTGGAGGGAGGAATCAAGCCATGCATATAATATGAGAACATTAGGTTGATGTACACAGACGGGTGCTTCTGAGCAAGAGAAATAGGGATGATCGATGAACTCCAGGGGGAAAAAATGATGGATATAAAATGAGCTAAATCACCCCATAAAACTTAAGTAGATCAGAGATACAGTTGTGTTTAAGAAAAATCCACGAAATCTCAACAACAGATCATTTATAGTTGACCTACAGTTTTACCGCTCTAGCTCTGGACCCATTTAAAAAAGTCTTTCATGTTACAGGTGAAGGTTGAAAAGCTATATCTATTCATAGACAGATGTTACTGTATTATAGCTTGGCCAAAGCAGGCCAATGAGGATGGAGCATTTCTCCTCAGCATTTTCCAGGCCTGACTGCCAGACTCCGTCTGAGACTGATAAATCACCCTGCCCCAGCCCTTCTCCTGTGTTTTCTTTTCAAATGTAGAATCGATGGATTTTTCCTTCATTTCATTGACCTGTGCATAATGGTGCTCTCACTCCTCTACCATTGGGAAGGAGCCCAGTGCTGCAGACGTGCTTGCCCAGGCAAAGACAGGCGGCCTGGGCTTTGTGTTGCTTATTGTTCAGCCTGGAGAAATTAATGTGCTGTGAAATTAGCATTTTATCTGACTGCAGATACAGTAATGGAGGCAATTAGAGTGCAGGGGAGAAGCAGTGCTTGGGGTAGTGGAGAGGTAAGGGACAATCCTCGAGCTGCCGGAGCCCAGCGGAGAGTTGCACAGCCGGCCTCACAGATAACACAATCACCTCCGTCTGGCAAGCAACACAGTCTGACTAGAATGTGTGTTGGTTAATAAAGAACACATTTGTTGTATGGAATGACACTGTATCGTTTTGATTAGCTGACTGGGAAACGGCCATGGAAAAAAATTACTGTAATGCAATATCTTTTATTCATATGTTAGCAGGAAGGGGGATCTTTTCATGCATTTGAGCTTAGTGCTCTGTGGTTGATTTTTTTACCCCCCTCCCCCCTTTTTTTTTTTTTTTTTTTTTTTTTTTTTGGAGTTGCACAGTCGACAGAACTGATAGCCAAAATGATTGGAAAGGGATGGGGCTGAGGCAATGAAATCAATGCACATTTTGAGCTTAGATCATTTCTCATCAGTTATTTTCAGACATGACATTGTGTATTTACAGCTGCAGGGGCGCATTGTCAACTCTCTTTATCACGTCTCCAGATTGAAATTGATCTCTCCGATTGTGAGCCACGGGCAAGGAGATGGACTTTATCAGATGCTGAGGAGCTGCCAGTGTGCTGTGTTGTCACCTGCAGCCTCGCAGATTGTTTATTTATTCTTCAAAAGACTCTCTGATGTGATGCCGGAGGGGAGATGCTAACATAATGCTAAGTTTAATTCTGCGAGCTCAGAGACAATCGTGGCGCCGACCTGTGATCCCGCTCTGGTCTGCTGAGGTTGTACCTGCGTCCACAGTTTGTCCATACAGCGTTATTAGAGACTCATACTGTTATTGCATTCCTGTGTTATAATGTACTTAAGGAACTGTATATCCCTCTGGCTTCCCCCGAACATCCTGCGAGGGTCTGAGTCAAATATTGACATAGCTTATGGTTACAACTGAAAAAATGTCTTCAAAGTTTGCCGTGCAGAGAATAGATGAAGTGTTCTCTCCTCGGTCCATGACCTCCTGAGTGGTTTGTTTGTTTAGCGAGAACACAGTCAAACAGGTGCACAAAGGCGGCTGCAGGAATCCTTTATATTTTTATAGTTTTCACCACAAAATATCAGCCAGAGGTAAAACTGAAACCTGCTTTCTCAACTAAATGTAAAATTTCTCATACTGAACATAAGAATAAATTCTAAATTTAAAGTCAGGTGTTTTTCACCAGTGACATCTAATAAATGTCTCTTTCTTGCATTTTTCACACGATTATAAGAGTAATTATGGCAATATGAACCCCCTGTCTTGTTATTACTAATTCTCTAATTTTCTGCAAACATGTGGGTTCAAGCAAGTGTAACGGAAACTTTATTTTTTTTCTTTTTTAAATCTGCTGGGGCGAAGCCAGCCACCCACCTCCAGTCCCCCCTCTGCTTTTCTGAGTAAAGACAGCATGACTTCTGCAGTCGGAGGATCACGCCCAATAAGAACATTATCCCAAAGAGTGCACTGGGCTGGCAAGAGTCTGAGATAATACCCCTTCCTCTTAAACTCCACCAGCTCCAGCTCACAAAGTAGAGGCAGAGACAGGGAGACCTTACCAAATGATACCCCACAGCACCCATGAAACCAATTGTTCCCCCGCCACCTTACGCTTTGGGGAGGAAAGCGGAGGGATAGCTGGATGTCTGCATAATATCCTTATTCTCAAACATGAGGGTGTAGTCCGTGTGTCCATTAGTGTCAACACGCCAATGCTAAATGGGCCTTGGCTGTCTTGTCTTTTTTGCTGCAGAGTGTTTCTCTGCCTGTGTAGACCGTGGTAGTTGGTCCACAGGGTATTCTCCATTCTGATTGGGAAGCTGTGGTGCCTCTGAGGAGAGGGAGATAGATGAGGACATGCCACAGAGCTGAGGTATGTGTATGATTACAGAGGCAGCTCTGATACCTGTCACCGGCAGCATGTTTACGTGCTAAATGATGCTGATCAAATGGATGAGTGCCAGCCGTGCGGCAGATGAACGAGAGGTCTTAAGCAGTCATTTACAATATCTTCGGTGGGAGATTAGCCACATTACACAGTGATACTTACGAGCGACACCTTTGTCGGAGAGAGCTCATCTTGAAAATACAAATGGGATTCCTGCAGCCCCGCGCTTTTATTCTCCTCACTCTCTCCTCTCCAGCTCGTCATTGTGAGGCGAATTGAAAGGCTCTCTCCTTATTAAGGCGAGTGTTGTAGTGGGCAGTGTTACGCAACGCAGTTATCTGCCGAGCAGCCCTGGCTTACAGCAGACAAACCCCTCTTCCCGTGCCTCCTCTGTGCTCCCTCACTGATCTCAGACCAGGTGTTGTGGCTTACCCTGACATGCAGCGAGGGGGCTGAATCTGTCCCAGGTCCAGCGCAATCAGACAGCCCCAGGTTGAGCGCAGACTTGGCCCAGGGCCTCACATCTTGTTTGAGTTAACAACACAAGCTGAATGGCCTGTTTACAATCTCCACAGCAGGGGCAGAAAACCTCACTAAATCTGTCTGGATGGCTGTCAGATGTGGAACAGATGTGCTGAAATGGAGGAAATTATGTCACTTCTTTTTCCCCTCTCTCATGTGACCATGATGACTAAAGAGCCGTGATCAGGATGATGTGATTACGCAGGAGGAGAGTCGCACTGTGGTGACAGTTGTGCCGTGTCTGTGTTTTCCTCAGTGGCTTCACAAGGCACATAGCAGGGGCACCGCTCCTCACATGCATCACAATGCCCTCTACAGGTGCATGTTGGTGGCATTTCTTTTTCCCCGACTAAATCCGACTGCTCCACAGTCCTCGCTGCCTCTGATGGCAAGCGAAAAATAAACATGGCTCTTGTCTTGATTAGAAAATCCAGCAGAGATTTACAAAATCATCACTCCTGACAGAGAACAGATGAAGTCTTCATTGCTTCCAGTCCCATGCAGCTAAATATCAGCAACGGCCACCTGTGTAAAAGAGCTCCTTGTAAACATTGCTCCTCCTGAAAAGGAACAATAAAGTGGTCGGCCGGTCTGTGGCAGCATTAAAAATGTACACTGTCAAGGGTAAAGGAACAGCGTGCTTACTTTACCTCAAATATTTATTCACTCTCATGGCCCTTGAAAGCTTCACGTGGATTGCTCCAAGGGGCAAAAGATAGGATTGTGCCTGTGTGTGTGTGTGTGTGTGTGTGTGTGTGTGTGTGTGTGTGTGTGTGTGTGTGTGTGTGTGTGTGTGTG